>JAPDNY010000006.1:188801638-189217554 GCA_029375565.1 Gekko gecko
GTTCTCTCAGAGCTGTTCTCTCAAGGGCAGTCCTCTCAGAGCTCTCTCAGCCCCGCCTACTTCACAGGGTGTCTGTTGTGGGGAGGGGAAGGGAAAGGAGATTGTAAACTGCTCTGAGACTCCTTCGGGTGGTGAAAGGTGGGGTATAAATCCAGTCTCCTTCTCCTCGTTGTCCTCCTCGTCCTCGCCCTCCTCCTCCTTCTTCTCCCCTTTGGGTTGGCTTTGCTCTGAAGCCGTTCCCCTTGGCTAGTTTGGAGGAGAGAGCTGCCGTCGGGCAGAGCTGCAAGTGCATGCGGCAGGACGTGGCAGCGTATTGTGGGAACCGGCCACCGAGCCCAGGTGAGTTAAGTCCGCCCCTGCCCTAGCCTGCCACGTACCGTTCCGGTGCAGTAATGAATGTTGGCTTGGAGGCAGGGAGATTTTGTGGCAACCGGTATATCTATCTTAGCTTTACGAGAGCCCAACCTGTCCCAGCAGGCGTTTTCAATTCCGTTTATCTGTGTTTCCCCATTGAGCTCGTTTTATTTCCCCTGATTTTTGTTTCCCAGAAGATTTATTCGCCCTGGTTTTCTCAGTTTATGACGGGAAGGGAGCTATAAACCAGTGCATGGGCTGAGGCCATTTGAAGTCTTTCTCTAGCTTTGCCGTGCATTGAACAGGAGCAGCGTCCATAGCTGGGGCGGGGGGGGGACTGGGGAGGCCGCATGAGATAAAAGGGCCTGCCCACTGGGAATGTGTGGAGTGGTGGTGGTAGAGGTGGCTTGCAGAGGAAATGCCAAGGGAAGAAAAAGAAGAAGAAGAAGGAGGAGGAGGAGGAGGAGGAGGAGGAGGAGGAGGAGGAGGAGGAGGAGGAGGAGGAGATTGGATTTATACCCCGCCCTTCAGTTGGAGTCTCAGAGCGGCTTACAAACTCCTTTCCCTTCCCCTCCCCACAACAGGCACCCTGTTAGCAATGCTCCCTGTAAGCTGTGGAGTCTGGAGAGCAAAACATAAGAACATAAGAGAAGCCAATGTCGAATCAGGCCAATGGACCATCTAGTCCAACACTCTGTCACACAGTGGCCAAAATATACCAGGTGCCATCAGGATGTCTGCCAGCGGGGCCAGGACACTAGAAGCCCTCCCACTGCTGTCCCCTCCAGCACCAAGAATAGAGTGCATCACCTGCCCCAGACTGAGAGTTCCCATCTATACCCTGTGGCTAATAGCCACTGATGGACTTCTGCTCCATATGTTTATCTAATTCCCTCTTGAAACTATCCATGCTTGTAGCTGCCACCACCTCCTGTGGCAGGGAATTCCATATGTTAATCACTCTTTGGGTGAAGAAGTATTTCCTTTTATCTGTCCTAACCCGACTGCTCAGCAATTTCATGGAGTGCCCACGAGTTCTTGTATTGTGAGAAAGGGAGAAAAGTAACCCTTTCTCAACCTGCTCAATCCCATTCATAATCTTATAAACCTCGATCATGTCACCCCTCAGCCGTCGTGAGCTACAGGCATGAAAGTCGTGAGCGAGCGATCTGGCTACTGCAGAAACTAGCTGGCTCTGGAGCCCTCCTTTCTGAGTGAAGACAAAAAGGTGTGTGAACCGGAGGCTAAGAATCTGTGAGCTAGCTCACTCTAACTCAGCTTAGAGGGAACGCTGCCTGTGAGGTCGGTGGGGCTAGAGAGAGTTCTTTCGAGGACTGCTCTTCCAAGAACAGCTCTGACCAGAACCAGTGCTCCCTCTAAGCTGTGGAGTCTCGTGAGCAAAAATTCTACTTCATGAGCTACAGGCGCGAAAGTTGTGAGTGAGCCATTTGGCTGCTGCATGAATTAGTTTGCTCTGGAGCCCTCCTTCATGAGCGAAGACAAAAATGGGTGAGCCAGCCAGAGGCTAAGAATCTGTGAGCTAGCTCACTCTAACTCAGCTTAGAGGGAACACTGCCTGTAAGGTAGGTGGGGCTGAGAGAGCTCTCTGGAGAACTGCCCTTGAGAGAACAGCTCTGAAAATAACTTGTAACTGACCCAAGGTCACACCAGCAGCTGCATGTGGAGGAGTGGGGGAATCAAACCTGGTCCTCCCAGATTAGAGTCTGCACTCTTAACCACTGCACCAAACTGGCTCTCTCCAGCAGCGGGGGTGGGCGGGGGGGAGATTCTCCACTGCAGCTTCCCCGTGGCCCTCCCCAGGCCTAAACTGGAGCCGCACAGCCCAGATCTTCCTGACTCCTTGACACTGGGATTAACCGTGGGAATCTGTTTGCATCTTTCACAATCTGTTCTCCCTTCCCTTGGATGGGAAGTTCCAGCTGTTTCCAGGGTGGTTCTCTTTGGAGAAGAGAGCACGGGAGGATTGTGGCATTTGTGTAAGGGCTGCTTTGTGGCCAGTGAACAACGCAGAGCCCAGGCGGAGAAGGCAAAGAGGCAACCCTGCAGGGCAGCGGATCCGGAGAAAGCCTGAAGCCCAGGTCACCGCCAGCTGACTCACAGCTGGCTCCAGGTCTGCACCCTCCACAGGGTCCAGTTTCCGGACACACACAGAGACATTTCGTTCTCTGTGCATGTCCATCCTTCTGCACCTCCTCTGATCGGTAACTCAGGCAAACACAGAACGGATAAAAGGAAGTCCTTCTTCACCCAAAGAGTGATTGACACGTGGAATTCATTGCCACAGGAGATGGTGGCGGCTACAAGCACGGGCGGCTTCAAGAGGGAATTGGATAAGCATACAGAGCAGAGGTCCATCAGTGGCTATTAGCTTCAAGGTACAGATAGGAACTCTGGGTCTGGGGCAAGTGATGCTCTGTGTTCTTGGTGCTGGGGGGGGCAACAATGGGAGGGCTTCTAGTGTCCTGGCCCCACTGATGGACCTCCTGATGGAACCTGGTATTTTTGGCCACTGTGTGACCCAGAGTGTCGGACTGGATGGGCTGTTGGCCTGATCCAACAACGGCTTCTCTTATGTTCTTATGTTCTTATATTCAGAGAGGTGGTTGAGTAAAGCCTGCCCCTGCCTCCCGCCTCCGTTATTCCAAGGAGGTCTCCCATCCAAGTACTTGCCAGAGTTGACCCTGCTTGGTTTCCAAGGTCTGATGAGATCAGGCTTGCCTGGGCTATTCAGGTCAGGGTGGCCTCTCTGCCCTGTTGCTGGCCCTCCAGAGAACCTGGCTGGCCACTGTGTGAGACAGGAGGCTGGACTAGATGGACCTTCACTGGTCTGATCCACCAGGGCTCTTCTGATGTTCTGAAGTCCTCCAGCGGTTCAGGATATAGTCCTAGAAGAGCAAGTGTCTGAACACAAGAATCTGGTGTCATGGTTAAGAGTGGTGGAGTCTAATCTGGAGAACCGGGTTTGATACCCCGCTCCTCCTCCACATGAAGCCAGCTGGGAGACCTGGGGTCAGTCACAGTTCTCTCAGAGCTCTCTCTCAGCCCCACCTACCTCAGAGGGTGTCTCTTGTGGGGAGAGGAAGGGAAAGGAGATTGTAAGTCACTCTTAGGCTCCTTCAGGTAGTGAAGGGCGGGGTATAAAGCCAACTCTCCTCCTCCTTCTCCCTCTTCTTCTTCTCCTCAGTTTCCAACACTCTTCAACCTGGGCCGAGGCCCCCTCTGGTTGCCTGGGGCAGCACCTTTGATGTCCCTAGGATCATAGAGTTGGAAGGGATCTCCAGGGTCATCTAGTCCAACCCCCTGCACAAAGCAGGAAATTCACAAATACCTCTCCCTCCACACACGCAGTGACCGCTGTTCCACCCCGTAAGAACAGACCACTTCCTGGGCTGTATGAATTGCTGCAGTGAGAAAGGCAGGATCTTTGTTGGGGATTATTTTCGGAAAGGTTGCATTGAAACAGTCATGTGACTGTATAGCTGTTTGGGGAAAACACGCTTAGAAGGATGTGTACTGTTCTGTGCCCCCGTCTCAAAACGGGCGTTGGGGAGGGGGCCACAGTTCCATGGCAGGGCATCTGCTCAGCATGCCGTGGGTCCCAGGTTCCACCCCCAGCATCTCCAGTTGAATGGATCAGGTAGCAGGTGATGCAAAAGACCTTCCTCCGCCTGAGACCCCGAGGAGTTGCTGCCAGTCTGAGTAGAGGATACTGACTATGATGGACCAAGGATAAGGCAGCTTCATGCATTTGTGTGATTTGGATAACAAAACCAAATGGGTTAGTGCTGGACTGCTGGGAACGCCATCATTTGGAGAGAGTTCTGTGAAATTCCAAATGGTGGGTAAAGGGAAGCGCCGTTGTTGCTTCTAAGTTCTTTCTTAGTTGTTGTAGATTTTCCGGGCTGTCTGGCCGTGGTCTTGGCATTGTAGGACTTGACGTTTCGCCAGCAGCTGTGACTGGCATCCTCAGAGGTACAACACAGAAAGATGGAGGACTCTCTGTGTCGAGGTGAGAAGAAAAACGGTAGGCAGGTAATTTATATCTACTCAGGAAGGTGGGGTAGGGCTGAGTCATTTTCTTGTAGAAGAAGGAGGAGAAGAGATTGGATTTATACCCCACACTTCACTGCCCAAGGGAGTCTCAGAGCAGCTTACAAACTCCTTTCCCTTCCCCTCCCCACAACAGACACCCTGTGAGGTAGAAGAAGAAGAAGAAGAAGAAGAAGAAGAAGAAGAAGAAGAAGAAGAAGAAGAAGAAGAAGAAGAAGAAGAAGAAGAAGAAGAAGAAGAAGAAGAAGAAGAAGAAGAAGAAGAAGAAGAAGAAGAAGGAGGAGGAGGAGGAGGAGGAGATTGGATTTATACCCCACCCTTCACTACCCAAGGGTGTCTCAGAGTGGCTGACAAACTCCTTTCCCTTCCCCTCCCCACAACAGACACCCTGGGAGGTAGAAGAAGAAGAAGAGAAGAGATTGGATTTATACCCCGCCCTTCACTACCCAAGGGTGTCTCAGAGCGGCTGACAAACTCCTTTCCCTTCCCCTCCCCACCACAGACACCCTGGGAGGTAGAAGAAGAGGAAGAGAAGAGATTGGATTTATACCCCACCCTTCACTACCTGAAGGAGTCTCAGAGCGGCTCACAAACTCCTTTCCCTTCCCCTCCCCACAACAGACACCCCCTGTGAGGTAGGTGAGGCTGAGAGAGCTCTGACAGAAACTGCTCTTTCAGGAACAGCTGTGCCAGAGCTTGTGACTGACCCAAGGTCACATCAGCAGGTGCAAGTGGAGGAGTGGGGGAATCAAACCCGGTTCTCCCAGATTAGAGTCCGCACACTTAACCACTACACCAAACTGGCTCTGTAGGAGTTCCCCAGGCTGTGATGTGCTAATGGAGGGACTTTCCTGAGGAGGTTCTTTTGCATATGGATTGGCTGCTGAAATTCTACAACACGTTTCTGTCTCGCTCAGGGAAGTGGATTGTTGTCCAGTTCAGGCCGGGCTGAATGCGGAGCTGAGTTTCTGAACTGACTGGCACAAAGTGTGGTGGCGGAACCCGTCATCTGGCTCTGATCCAGCCGTGCACTCACATGCCCATGTTCTGCTCAGCCATTTGCTGGAGCGGAACGAACGCTGCGTCTGCAGTTCTTCCAGCTCCGACTTCCCCCTTCTGGCTTGGCTTTTTGCAAACTTGTCTGCAATCATCTCTCGCTGGCAAAAGCATTCGTGAAAAGCAAATCGGAGGTGAGGGAGCTGGGGGGGGGGGGGCACCGTTTTTGATTCATTGAGTGCAAACGTTTGCAGGGAAGATTAAAAAAAAATGCCCTCTCCCCTGCCTGTCTAGGGCTAGAGGCTGCCGGCCCTCCTCGGACTATAGGGTGACATGCTGGGAAACTGCCTCTGCTTACTTCTGCAGGCGGAGACTGATTCAGATATGGAATTCGCTGCCAGAGGATGTTGTGATGGCCGCGGGAATAGACAGCTTTCAAAGGGGACTAGAGAGATTCACGGAGGATAAGTGTATCAATGGGTACTAGCCATGGTGACCAAGGGGTAAGCCTCTGAATCCCAGAGTCAGGAGGCAACATCAGAGGAAGGCCTCGACCTCTCTGTTGTCAGTCCTTCAGAGGACTGGTTGGCCACTGTGTGAGACAAGATGCTGGACTAGATAGACCCTCCCTGGTCTGATCCAGCAGGGCTCTTCTGATGTTCTTATGAAGGCCTTGACCTCTATGCCCTGTTGTTGGTAATTCAGAGGAACTGGTTGGCCACTGTGTGAGACAGGAGGCTGGATTGGATGAACCACTCGTATAATCCTGCATGGCTGTTACGTTCTTATCAGGGGAAGGCCTCAGCCTCTATGCCCTGTTGTTGGCCATCCAGAGGAACTGGCTGGCCACTGTGTGAGACAGGATGCTGGACTAGATGGACCTTCACTGGTCTTATCCAGCAGGGCTCTTCTGATGTTCTTAAATCTGGAATCTGTGTCCAGGGAAGAGCACATTTGCTGCTCAGAGAGGAATTGTCTCACAGTGACAACAACCCCTTGGGAGGAAGGGCCCCTCGCAGGCTGTGTGGGTTGAGCAAATAGGAAAGGTCATAGGAAGAGGAGGCAAACTTTGGGCTGAACCAAATGCATCCACGTGAGGTACACGTCCCTCTTGCAGTGCTCGGCCTGTGATAAATAAAGTGGGTTAACACGCAAATAAAATAAAATAACATTTTACAATGGATTACAAACCTTCTTTTTCTTATAGAAAAAGTGAGGCAGGTGGGTGCTTTGTCTGCGAAGAAAGGTGTTATTCTTTTATTCGATTCTTGCTGTCCTCCTCCAATGAGCCATCCTTCCCTGGAAGGGTTCCAAGGACTCATCATCTTAGAATCATAGAATCATAGAATGTTAGAGTTGGAAGGGACCTTGCAGGTCATCTAGTCCAACCCCCGGCACTCTGCAGGAGCGAAGCTGAAAGATAGCCCTACATACCTACAACATACCTGAAAGATGGTAGTCTTGAAAATGTCCAGCGAAGGAGCATCCACCACCTCCTGAGGCAGACTGTTTCACTGCTCAACCACTCTTACAGTTGGGAAGTTTCTCCTGATATTTAGTTGATAACAACTCCCTTGTAATTCACACTCATTAGACTGAGTCTTGGAATCCAGAGCAAGAGAGAATAGATCTGCTCCATCTTCTACATGACAGCCCTTCAGATATTGGAAGACTGCAATCACGCCCCCTCTAAGCCTTCTCTTTCCCAGGCTAAACAGACCCAACTCTTTCAGCCTTTCCTCATCAGACTTGGATTCCAACCCTCTCACCATCCTGGTCGCCCTCTTCTGGACACGCTCCAGCTTTTCAACATCCTTCCTAAAATGTGTTGCCCAAAACTGGACACAGGACTCCAGGTGAGGCCTGACCATAGCAGAATAGAGCGAAACTACCACCTCCCATGATCTGGACACAAGGCTTCTGTGAATGCGTCCTAAGATTGCATTAGCTTTCTTCGCAGCCACATCACACTGCAGGCTCATGTTCAGTTTGTGATCAACAAGAACACCCAGATCCCTTAGTGGAGGACAGTTCCAGAGGGCAGCCATGTTCCTCTGTTCCTCTGCAGCAGGAGAGCCACATATGAGCACAGCAGGAATGTGGAGACCAGCAAGATTTCCGGGGTATGAACTTTCGAGAGTCCAAATTCCTTGCTTCAGACACAGTTTTGACTCTCAAAAGCATGGACCCCAGAAATCTTGTTGGTCTTTAAGATGCTACTGGGCTCAAATGTGGGCTCAAATATGGAGCAGAGGTCCATCAGTGGCTATTGGTGGCTCAAGTGGTTAAGACAGTGAACTGCAAACTGGAAGGCCGGTAGTTCAGCAGTTCGAGACCCAAGTGCCGCAAGACGGAGCGAGCTCCCGTCTCTGGTTCCAGCCCCTGCCAACCTAGCAGTTCGAAAAAAAGAAATTGCAAGTAGATAAATAGGTACTGCTTTGATGGGAAGGTAACAGCATTCTGTGTGCCTTGGCATTTAGTCATGCTGACCACATGATGACGGAAACATCTTCAGACAGCGCTGTGGCTTGAAAACAGAGATGAGCACCATAATCCTAGAGTCGGATACAACTGGCTTTCGAGCAAGGGAAACCTTTACCTTTACCTATACTCTCAGTCTGGGGCAAGTGATGCTCTGTATTCTCGGTGCTTGGGGGGGCAGCAGTGGGGGGCTTCTAGTGTCCTGGCACCACTGATGGACCTCCTGATGGCACCTGGTATTTTTGGCCACTGTGTGACAGAGTGTTGGACTGGATGGGCCATTGGCCTGATCCAACACTGGCTTCTCTTATGTTCTTATAAGAGGGAATTGGATAACCTTCTGGAGCAAAGGTCCATCAGTGGCTATTAGCCACAAGGTATAGGTAGGAACTCTCAGTCTGGGGCAAGGGATGCTCTGTATTCTTGGTGCTTGGGAGGGGGGGTCAACAGTGGGAGGGCTTCTGGTGTCCTGGCCCCACTGCTGGACCTCCTGATGGCACCTGGTGTTTTTGGCCACTGTGTGACACAGAAGAGTGTTGGACTGGAGGGGCCCTTGGCCTGACCCAACATTGGCTTCTCTTACGTTCTTATGTCCTTAGCTGAGGAATCATTCAGGCTTGACTCCCTGCAATCCGTCCATAACCTTTGGAAGGAAACATGCTCCGCGGGGCCCGGTTGTCTCCTCTTCACTGCTGGGGGCCCCTCTTCTCCTCCTGAATATTCCCCCCCCACATCCCAGGGGCTGCACGGCCTCACCCATCTGAAGAAGTGAGCCGTGACTCACGGAAGCTCCTCCCCTGCCTCAAATGTTGTCTTCAGGGTATTCCTGGACCCTTGCTCGTTTCTGCCGCCACGGACAGACTAACACGGCTCCCCCATCTTCATGTGCGCGGACTCTTATCTGGGAGAACCGGGTTTGATTCCCCCACTCCTCCACTTGCACCTCCTGGTGTGACCTTGGGTCAGTCACAAGCTCTGGCACAGCTGTTCTCTCAAGGACAGTTTCTGTCAAGGGCTCTCTCAGCCCCACCTACCTCACAGAGTGCCTGTGGTGGGGAGGGGAAGGGAAAGGAGTTTGTCAGCCTCTCTGAGACTCCTTTGGGTAGCGAAGGGCGGGGTATAAATCCAATCTCTTCTTCTTCTTCTTCTTCTACCTCACAGGGTGTCTGTTGTGGGGAGGGGAAGGGAAGGGAGTTTGTAAGCCGCTCTGAGACGCCTTTGGGCAGTGAAGGGCGGGGTATAAATCCAATCTCTTCTTCTTCTTCTTCTACCTCCCAGGGTGTCTGTTGTGGGGAGGGGAAGGGAAAGGAGTTTGTAAGCCGCTCTGAGACTCTTTTGGGTAGCGAATGGTGGGGTATAAATCCAATCTCTTCTTCTTCTTCTTCTACCTCACAGGGTGTCTGGTGTGGGGAGGGGGAGGGAAAGGAGTTTGTAAGCTGCTCTGAGACTCCTTTGGGTAGCGAAGGGCGGGGTATAAATCCAATCTCTTCTTCTTTTTCTTCTACCTCACAGGGTGTCTGTTGTGGGGAGGGGAAGGGGAAGGAGTTTGTAAGCCGCTCTGAGACTCTTTTGGGTAGCGAAGGGTGGGGTATAAATCCAATCTCTTCTTCTTCTTCTACTTCACAGGGTGTCTGTTGTGGGGAGGGGAAGGGAAAGGAATTTGTAAGCTGCTCTGAGACTCTTTTGGGTAGCGAAGGGTGGGGTATAAATCCAATCTCTTCTTCTTCTTCTACCTCACAGGGTGTCTGTTGTGGGGAGGGGAAGGGAAAGGAGTTTGTAAGCCGCTCTGAGACTCTTTTGGGTAGCGAAGGGCGGGGTATAAATCCAATCTCTTCTTCTTCTTCTACCTCACAGGGTGTCTGTTGTGGGGAGGGGAAGGGAAAGGAGTTTGTAAGCTGCTCTGAGACTCTTTTGGGTAGCAAAGGGTGGGGTATAAATCCAATCTCTTCTTCTTCTTCTACCTCACAGGGTGTCTGTTGTGGGGAGGGGAAGGGAAGGGAGTTTGTAAGCCGCTCTGAGACGCCTTTGGGCAGTGAAGGGCGGGGTATAAATCCAATCTCTTCTTCTTCTTCTACCTCACAGAGTGTCTGTTGTGGGGAGGGGAAGGGAAGGGAGTTTGTAAGCCGCTCTGAGACTCCTTTGGGTAGCGAAGGGCGGGGTATAAATCCAATCTCTTCTTCTTCTTCTTCTGCCTCACAGGGTGTCTGTTGTGGGGAGGGGAAGGGAGTTTGTAAGCCGCTCTGAGACTCCTTTGGGTAGCGAAGGGTGGGGTATAAATCCAATCTCTTCTTCTTCTTCTACCTCACAGGGTGTCTGTTGTGGGGAGGGGAAGGGAAAGGAGTTTGTAAGCCGCTCTGAGACTCTTTTGGGTAGCGAAGGGTGGGGTATAAATCCAATCTCTTCTTCTTCTTCTACCTCACAGGGTGTCTGCTGTGGGGAGGGGAGGGGAAAGGAGTTTGTAAGCCACCCTGAGACGCCTTTGGGTAGTGAAGGGTGGGGTATAAATCCAATCTCTTCTTCTTCTTCTACCTCACAGGGTGTCTGTTGAGGGGAGGGGAAGGGAAAGGAGTTTGTCAGCCGCCCTGAGACGCCTTTGGGCAGTGAAGGGCGGGGTATAAATCCAATCTCTTCTTCTCTTCTTCTTCTTCATCTACCATCCATGTCGTGGCAGAGGTTGTACCCCATCTATGCTCAGTGCGACACTTTGCACAAGAGATCTGCCTCCTTAATAATGTGACACTTTTCCCCCAGGCATGGATGCTCTGGATCGGCCGCTCTGGTCGAGGGTGCGTGCAGGATTTGGCCGGAAATTACAGGGGCGATATCCGAACGGCTCCTCTAGTCCCCTAAATCCCGAGGACCCGACGAGAAGGTGAAAGTGCCTTCCGAATATTGTCGCGAGCCGATCTGATGCCCTTCACGGGGGCGACGTATTCAAATCCGCTTTCCCTGCCGTACCGGAAATCAATCCCCCGGAGGCAAAGTGGCCAATTTCTCCCTTGCTGGGGCCAGCTCTGCTATTGAACGATTTCCCCGTGCTTATTCAAATATTGAATAAAGGTTACACAGCAAATTAATATTTAAAGATGCTGCACAGTTTCTTCTTGCAAATGCAACCATTTGGGCCTCGGGAGACCGGTCGAGACGTGCCAGCGCGCGGTCGAGGGAGCACAAAGCCCAGGGATTTGGAGGCGGGAGGAGTGGGCAGGAGCGGCGGTCCGAGACCCCCGTCGCCTCCTGGCCTGACATCTCCAGGCTGGCAGATAAGCCAAGTCACCAACAAGATTACTAGCCCGGTGTGTGGGGGGGAAGACTGCTCCTCTGGGGTTTGCTGGCTTTCTGGGCTTGACTTTAGACCCTCCTTGCGGGCCAAGTTACAGGCAGGTGCAAGGAGAATGGTCTCTCTTGAGAGCCAGTTTGGTGTAGTGGTTAGGACCGGGTACTCTAATCTGGGAGAACCGGGTTTGATTCCCGGCTCCTCCACATGCCCCTGCTGGCATGACTTTGGGTCTGTCACAGCTCTCTCAGAGCTCTCCTGGAAAGAGCAGTTCTCTGGAAAGAGCAGTCCTCGAAAGAGCTCTCTCAGCCCCACCGACCTCACAGTGTTCCCTCTAAGCTGAGTTAGTGTGAGCTAGCTCAAAGTTTTTTTAGCCTCTAGCTTACACATTGTTGGCACAGCTCAGGAAGGATGGATCCAGGGCAAACTAATTTATGCAGCAGCCAAATCGCTCGCTCACAACTTTAATGGCAGTAACTCACAAAGTGTTCTGTCTAAATCCACTCTCCTCCTCCTCCTCCTCCTCCTCCTCCTCCTCCTCCTCCTCCTCCTCCTCCTCCTCCTCCTCTTCTTCTTCTTCTTCTTCTTCTTCTTCTTCTTCTTCTTCTTCTTCTTCTACCTCACAGGGTGTCTGTTGTGGGGAGGGGAAGGGAAAGGAGTTTGTGAGCCGCTCTGAGACACCTTTGGGTAGTGAAGGGCGGGGTATAAATCCAATCTCTTCTTCTTCTTCTACCTCACAGGGTGTCTGTTGTGGGGAGGGGAAGGGAAAGGAGTTTGTGAGCCGCTCTGAGACACCTTTGGGTACTGAAGGGCGGGGTATAAATCCAATCTCTTCTTCTTCTTCTACCTCACAGGGTGTCTGTTGTGGGGAAGGGAAGGGAAAGGAGTTTGTCAGCCGCTCTGAGACTCCTCTGGGTAGTGAAGGGCGGGGTATAAATCCAATCTCTTCTTCTTCTTCTACCTCACAGGGTGTCTGTTGTGGGGAGGGGAAGGGAAAGGGGTTTGTCAGCCACTCTGAGACTCCTTTGGGTAGTGAAGGGCAAGGGGTATAAATCCAATCTCTTCTTCTTCTTCTTCTACCTCACAGGGTGTCTGTTGTGGGGAAGGGAAGGGAAAGGAGTTTGTCAGCCGCTCTGAGACTCCTTTGGGTAGTGAAGGGCGGGGTATAAATCCAATCTCTTCTTCTTCTTCTTCTACCTCACAGGGTGTCTGTTGTGGGGAAGGGAAGGGAAAGGAGTTTGTCAGCCACTCTGAGACTCCTTTGGGTAGTGAAGGGCAAGGGGTATAAATCCAATCTCTTCTTCTTCTTCTTCTACCTCACAGGGTGTCTGTTGTGGGGAAGGGAAGGGAAAGGAGTTTGTCAGCCGCTCTGAGACTCCTCTGGGTAGTGAAGGGCGGGGTATAAATCCAATCTCTTCTTCTTCTTCTTCTACCTCACAGGGTGTCTGTTGTGGGGAGGGGAAGGGAAAGGAGTTTGTCAGCCGCTCTGAGACTCCTTTGGGTAGTGAAGGGCAAGGGGTATAAATCCAATCTCTTCTTCTTCTTCTTCTACCTCACAGGGTGTCTGTTGTGGGGAGGGGAAGGGAAAGGAGTTTGTCAGCCGCTCTGAGACTCCTTTGGGTAGTGAAGGGCGGGGTATAAATCCAATCTCTTCTTCTTCTTCTTCTACCTCACAGGGTGTCTGTTGTGGGGAAGGGAAGGGAAAGGAGTTTGTCAGCCACTCTGAGACTCCTTTGGGTAGTGAAGGGCAAGGGGTATAAATCCAATCTCTTCTTCTTCTTCTTCTACCTCACAGGGTGTCTGTTGTGG
Organism: Gekko gecko; assembly: GCA_029375565.1. Taxonomy (NCBI): domain Eukaryota; kingdom Metazoa; phylum Chordata; class Lepidosauria; order Squamata; family Gekkonidae; genus Gekko; species Gekko gecko. The sequence continues at coordinate 188,814,627 of JAPDNY010000006.1, forward strand.
GGAAGGGAAGGGAAAGGAGTTTGTCAGCCGCTCTGAGACTCCTCTGGGTAGTGAAGGGCGGGGTATAAATCCAATCTCTTCTTCTTCTTCTACCTCACAGGGTGTCTGTTGTGGGGAGGGGAAGGGAAAGGAGTTTGTCAGCCACTCTGAGACTCCTTTGGGTAGTGAAGGGCAAGGGGTATAAATCCAATCTCTTCTTCTTCTTCTTCTACCTCACAGGGTGTCTGTTGTGGGGAAGGGAAGGGAAAGGAGTTTGTCAGCCGCTCTGAGACTCCTTTGGGTAGTGAAGGGCGGGGTATAAATCCAATCTCTTCTTCTTCTTCTTCTACCTCACAGGGTGTCTGTTGTGGGGAAGGGAAGGGAAAGGAGTTTGTCAGCCACTCTGAGACTCCTTTGGGTAGTGAAGGGCAAGGGGTATAAATCCAATCTCTTCTTCTTCTTCTTCTACCTCACAGGGTGTCTGTTGTGGGGAAGGGAAGGGAAAGGAGTTTGTCAGCCGCTCTGAGACTCCTCTGGGTAGTGAAGGGCGGGGTATAAATCCAATCTCTTCTTCTTCTTCTTCTACCTCACAGGGTGTCTGTTGTGGGGAGGGGAAGGGAAAGGAGTTTGTCAGCCGCTCTGAGACTCCTTTGGGTAGTGAAGGGCAAGGGGTATAAATCCAATCTCTTCTTCTTCTTCTTCTGCCTCACAGGGTGTCTGTTGTGGAGAGGGGAAGGGAAAGGAGTTTGTCAGCCGCTCTGAGACTCCTTTGGGGAGTGAAGGGCGGGGTATAAATCCAATCTCTTCTTCTTCTTCTGCCTCACAGGGTGTCTGTTGGGGGGAGGGGAAGGGAAAGGAGTTTGTCAGCCGCTCTGAGATTCCGTCGGTTAGTGAAGGGCAGGGTGTAATACCAAACTCCTCCTCCTCCTCCTCCATCTGTCCTGTTGTTGGAGCCCCTATTCAAGACTCCCCAGAAGGCACACAAGCCCCGCTTCCAGAGCCATGCGCAAACCCCACTCCTGCTGGCTCCCTACCAAAACAGCAATGGCCCGCTTGAGCTGCAGAAAAGAATCTCTCTGCCCTGGGGTGGACCCTTAAGCGGACCCCTACGTGGCTTCCCATTCACTGTGCTGCAGAGTTAAGCTCAGTCTCCGTAGGGGTGCCAGCCTCCAGGAGTGGGACTGGGGATCCCCCAGAAGGACAGCTCATTTCCGGACACCGGAGATCAGTTGCCCTGGAGAAAATGGATACTTTGGACGCCATGGCATTGTTCCCCACAGGAGTCCCTGTCCTCCCCATGCTCTGTCCCTAAATCTCCAGGGCTTTCCCAACCTTGATCTGGCAGCCCTACAGCCCCCATCCCTTGCGAGTGAGGTAGGGGAGGAGGTGTTTGTGAATTGCCTGCATTGTGGAGGGGGCTGGACTTCCAACTCTATGATTCTAACCCTAGCTTCCCAGTACTTGAAGCCACTCTGTGCCATGCCAGGGTCCAGCCAGTCTCAGATGTCCTGGAAGAACATAAGAACATCAGAAGAGCCCTGCTGGGTCAGACCAGGGAGGGTCCATCTAGTCCAGCCTCCCGTCTCACACAGGGGCCAACCAGTTCCTCTGGAGGGCCAACAACAGGACAAAGAGGCCGAGGCCTTCATAAGGACATCAAAAGAGCCCTGCTGGATCAGACCAGTGAGGGTCCATCTAGACCAGCCTCCCGTCTCACACAGTGTCCCCAACCAGTTCCCCTGGAGGGACAACACCAGGGCACAGAGGCCGAGGCCTTCATAAGAACATCAGGAGAGCCCTGCTGGGTCAGACCAGTGAGGGTCCACCCAGTCCAGCCTCCCGTCTCACACAATGGCCCCAAACAGTTCCTCTAGAGGGACAACAGGTCAGAGAGCAGGAGTGTCCAAACTTGAGCTTGGGAAGAGCCACAGGCGGCTCTTTCACACATATTGTGCAGCTCCCAGCAGGGTAGCTGGGGAAGCGAAGGGGAGGCCTGCCTCCCTCATTGGCCTTCCCTTCCCCAACCAGTGTGCCCTTCCCTGGGTAGGCTTGAGCTGGGGGGATCAGAGAAAGAAAGCTACTTTAAATGTGTTCTTAAAGACAACCCCCTCCCCCCGCCAACTGGCTTGGAGAAGGCATTTGGCCCTTTAAACCCCTTCTCCAAGCCAATCCAGCTGGCGTGGGGGTCTTGGAAGATGCATTTAAAGTTAAAGCCTCCCTCCCTCCCATCTTTTTGCTTTCTTTACATTTTCCTTCCTTCCTTCCTTCCTTCCTTCCTTCCTTCCTTCCTTCCTTCCTTCCTTCCTTCCTTCCTTCCTTCCTTCCTTCCTTCCTTCCTTCCTTCCTTCCTTCCTTCCTTCCTTCCTTCCTTCCTTCTTTCTTTCTCTCTCTCTCTCTCTCTCTCTCTCTCTCCCCCCCCTCCATTCCCATCTAATCATTATCAATATCTATTTTTGGCAGTCTCATTTCATGTCAAGAAAAAGGAAATTTGCATATTTTCCTATAAAAATGTGTGGGTTATATTTGTCCACGTCTTGCGGCTCTCAAACATCTGACGTTTATTCTATGTGGCTCATCAGAACATCAGAAGAGCCCTGCTGGATCCGACCAGTGAGCGTCCATCTAGTCACACGGTCTCAGGCTAACCTCCCTCACAGGTAGGGTTGCCAGGTCTGGGTTGGAAAATACCTGGAGACTTTGGGGGTGGAACCAGGAAAGGGCGGGGTTTGAGGAGGAGAGGAGCCTCGACATGGTACAAAGTGCCCATTTTCTCCAGGAAAGCTGATCTCTGTCAGTTGGGTATAAGTTCTAAAAGTACTCCATCTTTCTGTGTTGTACCTCTGAGGATGCCAGTCACAGCTACTGGCAAAACGTCAGGTCCCACAATGCCAAGACCGCGGCCACGCAACCTGGGAAATCTACAGCAACAAAAAGTAAATTCTGTTTGTAATAATTCTTTGGATACACTCTATTTTTAATATGCTAGTTGTGATAATTTCATGCCAAGTAAAATTGTCCCTAGTCATATTTTTATGTCCCTAAAGTAACAGAATGACTTTCAGTCTGGAAAAGAAAAAAATAAGTGCCAGTGTAGCATTTTTTCCCCCAATTTTCCTGAAAATTTCCTTTTTTTTCCGGGGGGGGAAACCTGGGTTTTTTCCTCGAGCTTCAAAATTTCCGGAAATTTTGCATCTCTAGGTGAGGAGAATGAATGTGAGCGGCTTTGAGCCCCCACTGGGGAAAAAAAGATTGGGTATAAATGTAAGGAATAAATAAAACTTTCTTGAGTAACTGGAGGGGGGGCAGACTCCAAGGTCAGGGGTGTGTGCGCATTCTAAAAGAAGGAAAGAGGAACATCCCCAAATGGGAGGAGGCCCTTTTCCTTGTCTATCCGGTCTCTTCTGGGCCGAACCATACATGTGAACGCAACGGATGTCTTTCATTTCCTCAGGTCGGAAAGGGCAGGCCAAGTTGCCATCTCTGGTCTTACGGTCTCCAGGTGTGAAGCCAGAGGCATTTGGCCTCTTTTCCAAACTGTCCGGAAGTTGCCCTTTTGGGGGGGTGACTGAATTAAGGGGGGGGGTGGGCTTTCCCCTTGCAAGTTCACCCCAATCGAACCCAAACCTCGGAGCATGGCCGGAAAGCGCCTTCCCTCTCTGCCCCCCCTCCTGGCCTTTCTCCTCCTCCTCCTCCTCCTCCTCATCCACTTGTCAAAAGTCTATTTCCAGTGTCTCCTACAAAACCATTTCCAGCCAGGCTGTGAGCTGCCTCTCCCTCTCCCCGGCCCCCACAAAGCGCACACAATAAGGGAAACACAAATACGGTTGCCCATGACAACCATAGATTTAATTCCGGCAACCAGCAGGGAAAGTCACTGGTCTCCTCTGCCCACGGGGAGAAAGAAGTTTTTAGAGAGCTACCCGCCACTCGGAGAAGTGCTTTGCAAATGGCACCGGGCTGCAGCGCCGTCTGCCTCAATGCGGGGAGGGGGCTGTCGAGGAGGGGTTGCTCCACACACACACACATATATGTGCCTGCCACTTCTCCTGCACAACAAAAAAGCCCCCCCCCCCATCCTTGAGAGCCAGTTTGGTGTGGTGGTGAAGTGTCCGGACTCTAATCTGGGAGAACCGGGTTTGATTCCCCACTCCTCCGTTTGTACCTGCTGGATGACCTTGGGCAAGCAGTTTCTGTTGGAGTTCTCTCAGCCCCACCTGCCTCACAGGGTGACTGTTGTGGGGAAGGGAAGGGGAAGGAGTTTGTGAGCTGCTCTGAGACTCCTTTGGGGAGTGAAGGGCGGGGTATAAATCCAATCTCTTCTTCTTCTTCTACCTCACAGGGGGTGTCTGTTGTGGGGAGGGGAAGGGAAAGGAGTTTGTCAGCTGCTCTGAGACTCCTTTGGGGAGTGAAGGGCGGGGTATAAATCCAATCTCTTCCTCTTCTTCTTCTACCTCACAGGGTGTCTGTTGCGGGGAGGGGAAGGGAAAGGTGTTTGTAAGCCGCTCTGAGACTCCTTTGGGGAGTGAAGGGCAGGGTATAAATCCCATCTCTTCTTCTTCTTCTTCTACCTCCCAGGGTGTCTGTTGTGGGGAGGGGGAGGGAAAGGAGTTTGTAAGCCGCTCTGAGACTCCTTTGGGTAGTGAAGGGCGGGGTATAAATCCAATCTCTTCTTCTTCTTCTACCTCACAGGGTGTCTGTTGTGGGGAGGGGAAGGGAAAGGAGTTTGTCAGCCGCTCTGAGACTCCCTTGGGTAGTGAAGGGCGGGGTGTAAATCCAATCTCTTCTTCTAGCTATAGGTTCCATTCAGGATCCAAGCGCTCCCATTGGTCTGCGCTAGGATCCACGGTGTCTATTGTTCTAGGACTGAAGGTCTGAAGGTCCGCTTGACCTCATGGCCAGGCGTACGTGGTCACAGCCATCTTAATACACAACACTGGCAACGCAGGTTAAAATAACATTGCTTTTTTTACAGCGGCTGCGCCCACAGTGGTAGTTTTATTCTGTCTCTCATTCGTCTTTCCTGGGGTATTTTTTTTTAAAATCACTCCTCTTGTCCGCTGCCCTTGGCCTTCCTCTGTGTTTATGTGGGCGGGGAGAGGGCTCTGCCTCCCGTGGCGGTCGCTTTGTGGTTGTGGCCACCCCCCTGTGCCAGAATCCCAAAGGTCCCCAGAGACTGCTGTAAACCTGTAAACCTTTGCAATCATACAGCACAGACAGACGGGGTGGTCCTCTTTCTCCGATAGAGCACTGGCTTTTGTTTGCGTGGCTAAGTGGGAGGGCCGTGATCGGGGCAGACCAGTCCTGCGTTTGGGTTATTTTACTCCGGTCGTGGCACGTCCCAGTTGCGAGATCCACCAGGTGCATTCTCTGGGTGCAATTGCCGAGCCTCCCTCTCACCAGCTGTCTGTCTCTGTCTCTCTGTTTATCGTGACAGGACCATCGGGCCGCCTCTCACTCACAAAATGTATCCTCCAGAGCATTTCTGTGCCTGTCTGTCGATCAGAGCAGGTTTTCCCTATCAGTCTTTATTCAAAGAGCGTTGATGTGCTGGGAGCCAGGTGAAGCATCGCTTGCTAATGTGATATGCAAACAGGAGAGCGCGGGCGGGGGGCAGGCAGCGGATTTCCTCGGCTCCCAGCTGTAGGTAGCTGCTGTGTTTGCAGAGCTTACCTGCATGCCCACGGACATGGGCGTCTACGTGGGCACATGCACAAGGCATCGAAACGGAAAGTGCCTGCAACTCCCCTCACCCGGCGATATCCTACGACAAAGATTTATTCTAAGCATAAATTTCAGAACCTTCCAGAAAACTGCAGCCTAATCTTTATTTCACAGTGATTCTCCCCCCCGACCCCCGTTCACTTTTTAATGATGAATGCATTCACCCCCCACCACCACCACTGTGGAATAGGGATTCTTGGACACCTGCCAGTTCAACTCATCTCCTGCTCGTCAGTCCCAAACAAAGAGCCAATTTTTCAACGATTGGTTTGACTGTTCATCGAACGGTTCGTGGCTGTTTGACAGGCTGCTTTTCTGTATGATCCCAGAAGCCAAGAACGCCATTCACACAGTACCTTCTACTAGGACCAACCCAATCACGCATAACGGGATGCAGCCTTTGGGTCCCCCAGGACTCTTCATCAAGCCAGATGTCACAACATGAAAAAGAGGTGTGGGGGGGAAATCAGCATTGGGCCGGAAGAAGCGTTCTGGGGAGCTAGAAAGCTTGCTCACTGTTATGTGGCGTTTGGCTGGCTCTAACAAAAGGTATAACATGGGCTGGCTTTTTGGATCTTACTTTTGGACTTATAGGGGCTGCGGTGGCTCAAGTGGTTAAGACGCTGAACTGCAGATCAGAAGGTCGGTAGTTCAGCAGTTCGAGACCCGAGTGCCGCACGACAGAGTGAGCTGTCTCTGGCCCCAGCTCCTGCCAACCTAGCAGTTCGGAAGCAAGAAATTGCAAGTAGATAAATAGGTACCCCCTCGGTGGGAAGGTGACAGCATTCCATGTTCCTCGGCATCTAGTCATGCCGGCCACATGACCACTGGTATGTCTTCGGACAGCGCTGGCTCTTCGGCTTGGAAACGGAGATGAGCACCGCATCCCTAGGGTCGGATTCGACTGGCTTTCAAGCAAGGGAAACCTTTACCTTTACAGGTGTGAAGAACTTGGCTGCTTCTACAGATAATACAATGCAGCTCACAATGCAATACAGCACAGTTGGATTTTCCTGTGCGTAAGCATCACCTTATCCCTTATTGACTTCACAATGGAAAGGGCTAGGAGTAAACAAGTGAGCAACTTGTCTGCTTCCCTGGACTCCTTCCTCACAGTGCAATACGACACAGTTGCCTTTTACTGTGGGTCTGCATCACCTTTTCCCTTATAACTTCGCAATGGAAAGGGCTAGAAGCTTCCTCTTTGTTTTTGTTTTTTTAAAAAAAGCTGGGACTTCAGTGGTCCTGGCAGTGCACCAGTAGAATGCTATAGCAATTGCTGATCTTTTAAATAAAATACGTCCAGAAGTACAGCAGGCGGGAAATGAAAGGGAAAGGATTATTCACGGTGTGGATGGTGCCACGGAGAATTCATCCGGAGACACATAACTGTGCTGTGTTGTTGTTGTTGTTGTTGTTTAAATCCCAACCCTTTGGTGTTTGTCTTAATCCTTTGCTAATGGCTGCCAACCTGCTTGGATCGGCAACACTTTGCCTACGAGCCATTTCGAAAAACTCCGACGCAGACCTGTTTGGCAGGTGCCCCGAGTGGTTTGCTGCCGGCCCGGTCAGACCGGGCGATTAGCTCCGACCCGATTGTCTCATTCAAACACGGCGAGTCTGACGGCCAAGCACATTCGACACAGAATGTGCAGTACGGCTACTGCGGGAGGTGCATACCTGCTCGGATGAATGCAAACTAATCAGCAACGGTTTGCGGCTCCCGTTCAAGAGCATGCCAAGGTGCTGGGAATCAAAGCCTGGAACAGCGGCTCTGTATTCGAACTGGGAGGAGGAGGCCTTCACCTTGCTTCTGTGGAAAGGAATGGCCGGGAACGTGCGCCGGGGAGGGAGTCACAATCCCGCCACCCGTGTTCCTTTCCACGCAGATCCTGCCCACCATTAAGGAATCTCAGAAGAAATCAGGGGAGCTGCCACGGAGGCATGATCCGGCTTCCTCTCCATAAATCAGGCTGAAGGTTTAGGGGCTTTGTGTAGCCACTTTAATTAGCACGAATTCGGAGGGAGACGGCTTTCTCCAGCAAACCGAGACTCTTTCCCTCCCCAAAAAACAGCCACCACCGCATTGGGCTGCCTGGTAATTAAGCCGAGGCCAGCAAACTCATTTTCTGCAACACCATCAGGATCCCGGCGTTTCCAATGAAACATGAAAGCCGGCAATTAGTCAAGGCCCCTGGCCATGCCGGGCACTTCTGGCTACCCAGATCAATCATTTCTCTCGGGCACAGGAGCGATAAATAACACCGCATTTAAGGGCCCCCCCAACTTATTTACTCAGGAGCGGCCCCCAGCCATCGGATTTCTCATTGGCACCTCATGATTTATGTAACAGGCTGCAGAGTCAGAAATTGCCGAGGCCAGGAGGGCTCCAGAGCTTCTCGGGATCAGCAGGCCAGAGGGCATGAAACTTGGCCATGGGTCTGTCCTCCAGGATGGGGCTGCCTTTTCGGCTCACGTGCTCCTAATTTCAGTTTCAGTACTGTTATGCACTCAGCCTGAACAGTACCTGGAAACTGGCCGAGCTCGTTCCAGTGGAACAATAGAGAGCCAGGATCGTAGAATGGACCTATAGAGGAGTAGTGGTAATGTAAACAGCCTATCGTTGGTGGTGGGGTGTGTTGGAGTGTGGTCAGGGCTTTTTTTGTAGAAAAATCCCAGCAGGAACTCATTAGCATAACAGGCCACACCCAACAGCAGAAGCTTATTCACATATTAGGCCACACCCCTGACAGCACAGCTCATTAACATATTAGGCCAGACCCCCATGTTATCAGAAGTGTGGTCACCCAGCCACACCCACCTTTTGCTACTTATTCCGTTTACCGTGTTTGTTGTCAAAACCCAGGAACTCCTTTGCATGTTAGGCCACACACCTCTAATGTAGCCAATCCTAATGAGTTTCTGCTGTTGGGTGTGGCCTATTATGCTAATGGGTTCCTGCTATTATGCTAATGAGTTCCTGCTGGGTGTGGCCAACTCAGGAGCCAGCCGAACTCCGTTCCTGTGCGTCCCTGCCCCAAAATAGCCCTGTCTTTGCTGGCTTTATAAACAGGGCTGCAAGGCCAGATTTCCTGTCTTAGAGTTGAACTGAAATCGCCAGTAAACTATGAGCTGATCGCTATAGTCCTCTCAAACCAGTATATTTCAGTTAACAGAAAGCAAAGCTGCTAGCTTGCTGCTTTTTTTGTTTTTGGCCTTGTGTACCAAGAGAGACTGCACATGTGGGCATAGGCTTGGGACCGGAGTGAAAGTTCCGGAAACCACCTTCCGCTTTCTGGGGTGCTAGACCACCAGCTCTGGCTTGGGAAGTTCCAGCAGGGGGCAGGGAAAGCAAGGGAGGATGAAGAAAGGTTAAGGCCCTTGGGGCTTTTTAGCTTGGAGGAACAATGGCTGAGGGGTGACATGATCGAGGTTTATAAGATTATGCATGGGATGGAGCAGGTTGAGAAAGATGGACTTTTCTCCCTTTCTCGCAAGACAAGAACTCAAGTGGGCATTCCATGAAATTGCTGAGCGGTCAGGTTAGAATGGATAAAAGGAAGTCCTTCTTCATCCAAAGAGTGATAAACACGTGGAATTCACTGCCACAGGAGGTGGCAGCAGCTACAAGCTTGGATGGCTTCAAGAGAGAATTAGATAAGCATATGGAACACAGGTCCATCAGTGGCCATGAACCACAAGGTCTAGATAGGAACTCTTGGTCTGGGGCAGGTGATGCACTTTATTCTTGGTGCTTGGGGGGGTCAACAGTGGGAGGGCTTCTAGTGTCCTGGCCCCATTGCTGAACCTCCTGATGGCCCTTGGTATTTTTGGCCACTGTGTGACAGAGTGTTGGACTGGATGGGCCATTGGCCTGATCCAACATTGGCTTCTCTTATGTCCTTATAACAGGGAATTGGATGAACATCTGGAGCAGAGGTCCATCAGTGGCTATTAGCCACAAGGTATAGACAGGAACTCTCGGTCTGGGGCAAGTGATGCTCTCTCTTCTTGGCGCTTGGAGAGGGTCAACAGTGGGAGGGCTTCTTCTGGCCCCACTGCTGGACCTCCTGACAGCACCTGGTATTTTTGGCCACTGTGTGACCCAGAGCGTTTGACTGGATGGGCCATGGGCCTGATCCAACATTGGCTTCTCTTATGTTCTTATACTAGCCTGAACTAGCTAATCTGGATCAATATGGTAAACCTACAAAAAAAAAAACCCTCTCAGAATTCAACAATTAAGGATACATCTGCCCATCAATTTCCAATTCTGACATATTTATTTCCTTCACTATGTTTCCCCCTGGAATTAAACCCAAACAAATGGTAATGATATGAACTAAGCTTGTTATTCCTGTTTGGCCCTTGAATTTGTTAAACATCGTCATTATGCTGTATGCTAATTTAACTGCTCATCCTCTGCCTATATGTCTGGACTGGTAGCTTCCACTTCATTGTATCTGAAGAAGTGTGCGTACTCACAAAACGCTTCTACACAGAATAAAACTCTGTTGGTCTTAAAGGTGCCCCTGCACACAGACTTTGTTCAGCTATGAAATTTAGGCATTTTTTAAAAAATGAAAGTAACAAGTTCTGCAGTCTCCCTGAAATAAGAGTTAATGAAGCCTCCCAAATGACTTCAGAGGGCTTCCGGCTTGGATGGCCAGCTCTGAGTTGGGAAATATATCTGGATATTTTAGGGGTGGAAACTGGAAAGGGTCTAGTTTGGGGAGGGGGTTACACTCAGTAGGGTCGAATGCCGCAGAGCCCGCCCTCCAAAGTAGCCATTTTCTCCAGGGGAGCTGATCTTGGTCATTTGGAGTTTAAATGCAATAGCAGGAGACCTCCAGCTGCTACCAGGAGGTTGGGAACCCTACTTCCGGCCTTTTCCCCTCCTGCGGCGAAGAGCCAGGAAATGGCCCAGGGAAGAAAGCATGGAGACCCCCCACCCCCGTCCCACTAAGCAACACATGCAGCGCAGATCCAAGACCCCCCACCCCATTTCACATCAGAAAAAAAATCCTGAACAATTACATTGGGCATAACTTGGCCCCAAGCAAGAAGAAAATATCTCAAAAGAGGGGAGGGAAGAGAGAGGCCTAGTGGTTAGGCCTAGGCCAGTTTGGTGTCGTGGTCAACTGCACAGAAACGTTAATATCGACCTTACTGACATTGGCGAAAATAACTATTGCACAAAAATGGAAACAAACAAACAAAAATCCCTACATTGACATGCTGGCAAAAGAAAATTTGGGAATGATTTATTTATGGGCGAAAGGGAGCTGCGGTGGCTCAAGTGGTTAAGACGCTGAACTGCAGGCTGTGGAAGGTCAGTAGTTCAGCAGTTCGAGACCCGAGAGTGCCGCATGATGGAGTGAGCTCCCGTCTCTGGTTCCAGCTCCTGCCAACCTAGCACTTCGAAAGTAAGAAATTGCAAGTAGATAAATAGGTACCACTTTGGTGGGAAGGTAACAGCGTTCCGTGCGCCTTGGTGTTTAGTCATGCTGGCCACATGACCACGGAAACATCTTCGGACAGCGCTGGCTCTTCGACTTTGAAACGGAGATGAGCACCGCAACCCTAGAGTCAAATTCGACTGGCTTTCAAGCAAGGGAACCTTTACCTTTACCTTTACCTTTACAATATAACTCCTCAGCCTTGCAGTCAGAAAAATATCAAAAGGGGTTTCAGGCGGCATGGTTTCCGATGATCCGCTACTTAGAAAATAGTGAGACAATTCCAAAAAAAACGTTATATAGAAACTTACGGTTCTTTTGATTGTTCTGCATTCCAAGAATGTTTTTAATGGTTGAAGGCTTTCAAATATGTTTATGTGTAGAAGCTATGTTGAAACTGCTTACACAAGCTGATAATTGCCCTTTATGAACCCTTTGTAAATGTGCTGGGTGGAAATTGAATAAAAAATATTTTTTTTTAAAAAAAAAGTGCATGGACTCTAATCTGGGAGAACCAGGTTTGATTCCCCACTCCTCCACTTGCAGCTGCTGGATGATCTTGGGCAAGCCGTAGTTCTGACAAGAGCTGTTCTCTCAAGGACAGTCCTCGAGGGAGCTCTCTCAGCCCCACCTACCTCACACAGGGTGTCTGTTGTGGGGAGGGGAAGGGAAAGGAGTTTGTAAGCCGCTCTGAGACTCTGAGAGCCAGTTTGGTGTAGTGGTTAAGTGGGCGGACTCTAATCTGGGAGAACCGGGTTTGATTCCCCTCTCCTCCACTTGCACCTGCTAGATGACTTTGGGCAAGCCGTAGTTCTGATAAGAGCTGTCCTTGAATAAGAGCTGTTTATGTCTCTCAGCCCCGACCTACCTCACACAGGGTGTGAATTGTGGGGAGGGGAAGGGAAAGGAGTTTGTAAGCCGCTCTGAGACTCCCTTGGGTAGTGAAGGGCAAGGGATATAAATCCAATCTCCTCTTCTTCTTCTTCTACCTCACAGGGGGTGTCTGTTGTGGGGAGGGGAAGGGAAAGGAGTTTGTAAGCCACTCTGAGACTCCTTTGGGTAGTGAAGGGCGGGGTATAAACCCAATCTCTTCTTCTTCTTCTTCTGCCTCACAGGGTGTCTGTTGTGGGGAGGGGAAGGGAAAGGAGTTTGTAAGCTGCTCTGAGGCTCCAAGTGAAGGGCGGGGTATAAATCCAATCTCTTCTTCTTCTTTTTCTTCTTCTACTTCTTCTTCTTCTTCTTCTTCTGAGTGAAGGGCGGGGTATAAATCCAATCTCCTCCTCCACCTCTTCCTCTTCTTCTTCTGAGCGAAGGGCGGGGTATAAATCCAATCTCCTCCTCCTCCTCCTCTTCTTCTTCTTCTTCTTCTTCTTTTTCTTCTTCTTCTGCTTCGCAAAGGGCGGGGTATAAATCCAATTTCCTCCTCCTCCTCCTCCTCCTCTTCTTCTTCTTCTTCTTTTTTGCAAAGGGTGGGGTATAAATCCAATCTCCTCCTCCTCCTCCTCCTCCTCCTCCTCCTCCTCCTCCTCCTCCTCCTCCTCCTCCTCCTCCTCTTCTTCTTCTTCTTCTTCTTCTTCTTCTTCTTCTTCTCCTTCTTCTTCTACTTCTACTTCTACTTCTTCTTTCTTCTTCTTCTCCTTCTTCTCCTTCTTCTTCTCCTTCTTCTTCTTCTTCTACTTCTTCTTCTTCTTCTACTTCTTCTTCTTCTTCTTCTTCTGGCTAGCAGGGTAGGGACAGGATCCAGCGTCTGGGAGAGAGATGAGGAGACCTATCCCCCCCGCCACCTTTCTCTCTCCCCTGCCAATAGCTGTTTCCTCTGAACGGATGGTTTTATGAACTGTCTCTTAGATCTTCCCTGCCTGCCAGTCATGCCGCTTAGCATCTCCCTCCTGCCCAGACGCTGCCAGGCCCGGCTCCCGTCAAAGGGTCTCTTGGGGAGGCGGGCATGTTTTTGTGGGAGGGGGATCCCTGCTCGGGGATCGGGGGGGCAACTCTTCTTCAAGATGTTTTCTTTTATTCCACCCCCCCCCAATCCGTGCTTGCCATTTTATACCATGGTTGTATTGTTAGTGGGCTGATGACCGTCCTTTCAGTTTTTCTCCTTGTAGAAATGTGTATGATCGGATCCGTCATTTTGGCAAAGGAGAAACCTGCGGATAATTACGGTCCGCTTTCCCTTTCCTCCTAATCGCTGCTTTTTCTCTTCTTGCGCCGTGTTTATCTCAGATATTTGTATCGATTTGCTGCCTTCCGTCGGCTGCGCTTCTGATGGCACCTGAAGTGTCCGTTTGGCAGGGGACCGAACAACCACGTTGAAATAGATAAATTCAGAGTCCCCCATGCCTGGGTTGTGGGGAAAGGAAAGGGCCGTTCGGGAAGCCTCGGCCTCTGACACCCCCACACCATTTTAGCCCCTCCCCCTGCCTCATGACCCTCACACTCTAGTTTGGTGTAGTGGTTGAGAGCGGCAGACGCTGCTCTGGAGAACCGGGTTTGATTCCCCACTCCACCTGCACATGCAGCCAGCTGGGTGACCTTTGGTCAGTCACAGTTCTCTCAGACCTGTCTCAGCCCCACCTGCCTCACAGGGTGTCTGCTGTGGGGAGGGGAAGGGAAAGGAGATTGTAAGCCGCTCTGAGACTCCGAGTGAAGGGCGGGGTATAAATCCAGAACCCCCCTCCCTCCATTTGGTGTAATAGTTAAGAGCGGTGGACTGTAATCTGGGAGAACCAGATCTGATTCCCTACTCCTCCTCCACATGCAGCCAGCTGGGTGACCTCGGGCCAGTCCCAGTTCTCTCAGAGCTGTTCTCTCACAAGCAGTTTCTGTCAGAGCTCTCTCAGTCCCACCTACCTCACAGGGTGTCTGTTGTGGTGAGGGGAAGGGGAAGAGGAGAGAAGAGATTGGGTTTATACACCGCCCTTCACTACCCAAGGGAGTCTCAGAGCGGCTCACAAACTCCTTTCCCTTCCCCCTCCCCACAACAGACACCCTGTGAGGTAGAAGAAGAAGAGATTGGATTTATACCCCTGCCCTTCACTACCCAAAGGAGTCTCAGAGCGGCTTACAAACTCCTTTCCCTTCCCCCTCCCCACAACAGACACCCTGTGAGGTAGAAGAAGAAGAAGAAGAGATTGGATTTATACCCCTGCCCTTCACTACCCAAAGGAGTCTCAGAGCGGCTGACAAACTTCTTCCCCTTCCCCTCCCCACAACAGACACCCTGTGAGGTAGAAGAAGAAGAAGAGATTGGGTTTATACCCTGCCCTTCACTACCCAAAGGAGTCTCAGAGCGGCTGACAAACTCCTTCCCCTTCCCCTCCCCACAACAGACACCCTGTGAGGTAGAAGAAGAAGAAGAAGAGATTGGGTTTATACCCTGCCCTTCACTACCCAAAGGAGTCTCAGAGCGGCTTGCAAACTCCTTTCCCTTCCCCTCCCCACAACAGACAACCTGTGAGGTAGAAGAAGAAGAAGAGATTGGATTTATACCCCTGCCCTTCACTACCCAAAGGAGTCTCAGAGCGGCTTGCAAACTCCTTTCCCTTCCCCTCCCCACAACAGACACCCTGTGAGGTAGAAGAAGAGGAAGAGATTGGATTTATACCCCGCCCTTCACTACCCAAGGGAGTCTCAGAGCTGCTCACAAACTCCCTTCCCTTCCCCCTCCCCACAACAGACACCCTGGGAGGTAGGTGGGGCTGAGAGAGCTCTGACAGAAACTGTTCTTTTTCAAGAACAGTTCTGACAGAACGATGGCTTGCCCAAGGTCATCCAGCAGGTCCATGTGGAGGAGTGGGGAATCAAACTCGGTTCTCCCAGATTAGAATCCACGCACTTAACCACTACACCAAACTGGCTCTACACCAAAAGGAGATTGTAAGCCACTCTGAGACTGCGAGTGAAGGGCAGGGTATAAATCCAACTCTTCTTCTCGTCTTCTACGTTACTCCCAAAATCTTGGGGTCGGGTCGATGCAAGTAGCGCTTCTGCCCTCTTCAGTTCTGCCTCCAAACGGCCCAAAATTGGCAATCTTGTTTAAGTTTACTGAAAACAGACAACCAAGTCTGTGTTCCCGTGAGATTTATGTTTTTGGCTCCTGTCCCCCCCCCCCCAAAAAACCCAACCCCCCTGAACCACTCTTCTCTGTTATTCTGTCTGCTCTTGGAGAGGTCTATTCGTACTGACTTCTGACGGAGGGAGCCCTGACTCTTCAAAGCTCCTGCCCCGAATATCTGGTTGGTCTCTAGGACACTGCTGGACTCCAACCTGTCCAGAAGAGGGCGACCAGGATGGTGAGAGGGTTTGAATCCAAGTCTGATGAGGAAAGGCTGAAAGAGTTGGGTCTGTTTAGCCTGGGAAAGAGAAGGCTTAGAGGGGACATGATGGCAGTCTTCCAATATCTGAAGGGCTGTCATGTAGAAGATGGAGCAGATCTATTCTCCCTTGCTCTGGATTGCAAGACTAGATCTAATGGGTGGGAATTACAAGGGAGTCGTTACCGGCTTAATATCAGGAGAAACTTCCTGACTGTCAGAGTGGTTGAGCAGTGGAACAGTCTGCCTCGGGAGGTGGTGGATGCTCCTTCGCTGGACATTTCCAAGCAGAGGCTGGACGACCATCTTTTGGGTATGTTGTAGGTATGTAGGGCAATCTTCTGGCTCTGCTCCTGCAGAGTGCAGGGGGTTAGACTAGATGACCAGCGGGGTCCCTTCCAACTCTAACATTCTGTGACTCTATGAACCTAGCTGTTCTACCACAGATCTGCATGGCTAACCCTGAAACTATCCCTCAGGGGAGAGTATCAGCTGAGATGGGAGGGTGTGACACATGTGAAGTGTGCAGTGATATGCATTGGAGCACTCCTCTCCATCCAACCGCTCCCAGCCAACAGATCTCTGCATGGGGGCTGTTCTCTGGGGCTGGAGAACATAAGTCCCTGCTGCTCAGTTTTTTCATTCCCCACTGTGGATCTCCTGAGATAGAATCATAGAATCATAGAATGTTAGAGTTGGGTGGGACCCCGCAGATCATCTAGTCCAACCCCCTGCACTCTGCAGGAGCAGAGCCGAAAGACAGCCCTACATACCTACAACATACTAAGCCCCCAAGCAGTGGCAGTTGCAGGGAAGGAGCCAGGTCTTCCTTTAATTCAATCAGCTGGTGCCCCCTAAGAAATTTAAATGCCCCCCCGACTTTAAAAATCCTGGCTATGGGTCTGCAGGCATCACCCTCAAACCTCCAGGAACTTCCCAAGCTGGACTTGGCAACCCTGAGTGCAAGTCAGACCTGAACTGCTGCCGATCAGCTTCACAGAAAGCTCCGAAGAGATGGGCCACTCTGGCAGATTTCACAATCAGCTTCGCCCTTCAGGGAACGGATTTCTTTGGCTCTTTATAGTCATTGATCTGGCAGGTGACCGGGATTTCTCACTGAAACGGGGACATTTCGGATGACACTTCCCGGCGAGGACGGTGGCACCTGCCAGCCCCTTTCGGTTTCACTCCCTCCACCAAAACCGTTCAGCTGCTGCTGCTGCTCTGAGCAGCGTGGGTGAGACCCCCCCAAAGGAGCGTTGGCCCGGGGCGCCCCACCAGGGTTCCCTCTAAGCTGAGTTAGTGTGAGCTAACCCACAGTTTTTCAGCCCCTGGCTCACACATTTTTGTCTTAGCTCAAGTAAGGATGGCTCCAGAGCAATGCTCCCTCTAAGCTGCGGAGTCTTGTGAGCGAAAATTCTAATCTGTGAGCTCCTGACATTGAAGTTGTGAGCGAGCGATTTGGCTGCTGCATAAATTAGTTGGCTCTGCAGCCATCTTTCCTGAGCCGAGACAAAAATGGGTGAGCCGGAGGCTAAAAAACTGTGAGCTAGCTCACACTAACTCCGCTTGGAGCAGGCCCGTAGCCAGGATTTTTAAAGTCAGGGGGCATTTAAATTTCTTAGGGGGCACTGGCTCATTGGATTAAAGGAATACCTGACTCCTTCCCTGCACCTGCCATGGCTTGGTGGCCCTGGGCTGGATGGGAAGTCAGGGGGCCTTGCCAGTAACTCAGGGGGCCTAGCCCCAAGATGCCCCACGGTAGCTACGGACCTGGATGCCTGCAGAAGAAACTGCGTGGGGATGTGAAACTGAGTGGGGATCCGATGCCGTAGAGTTTCCCCCGCCAAAGCTGCCATTTCTTCCAGGGGAACCGATCTCTGTAGTCTGGAGATCAGTTGCAAATCCAGGAGGTCTTCAGGTCCTACCTGGTGGTTGGCAAGCCTACTTGAGCTGTTTCTCTCTGGGCCATGTGGCAACAAGGCTTCTTAGAGATGGATTCATGGAGGATAGGTCTATCCATGGCTACAAGCCATGGTGGCTGAGGGGAACCTCCACAGTCAGAGGCACTAATCCTCTGAACCCCAGGGCCAGGAGGCAACATCAGGGGGAAGGCCTCAGCCTCTCTGCCCTGCTGCCCTGCTGTTGGCCCTCCAGAGGAACTGGCTGGCCATTGTGTGAGACAGGATGCTGGACTAGATGGACCACTGGTCTGATCCAGCAGGGCTCTTCTGATGTCCTTATGAAGGCCTTGGTCTCTGTGCTCTGTTGTTGGCCCTCCAGAGGAACTGGTTGGCTACTGTGGGAGGCAGGATGCTGGACTAGATGGACCACTGGTCTGATCCAGCAGGGCTCTTCTGATGCTCTTATGAAGGTCTCAGCCTCTCTGTCCTGTTGTTCGCCCTCCAGAGGAATTGGTTGGCTGCTGTGTGAGACCGGATACTGAACGAGATGGACCACTGCTCTGATCCAGCAGGGCTCTTCTGATGCTCTTATGAAGACCTGCAGAGGAACTGGTTGGCCACTGGGAGAGGCAGGATGCTGGAATAGATGGACCCTCACTGGTTTGATCCAGCAGGGCTCTTCTGAGGTTTTTCTCAGGGGAAGGCCTCGGTCTCTCTGCCCTGTTGTCGACCCTCCAGGGAACTGGTTGGGGCCACTGTGTGAGACTGGACTGGATGGACCTTCTCTGGTCTGATCCAGCAGGGTTCTTCTGATGTTCTTAAGTCCAGATTTGGTTGTTGGCAGGCCTTTCCTTCACTAACAACTGGCCAACGAGTTGCCCCAAAAGTTGCTAGCCTTGGCCCCTGAGGTGTATGTGTGGAGCCAGAATCCACCCCACTGGCGCTACAAGGGCAACAGAGAAGCTAGGACCCAGGAGGAGGCCGGGCTGCTGCATGGCCTCTTGGGACTGCCAGTTGGGGCTGCTTGCAAGGGGAGGGGCTGGGCATGGAATGCCCAGGCGGGGTTGGCAATGGATATGAAATACCAATTGCTTGCAAATGGAACATGGAAAGTGGGCGTGGAACAGCGGTCATTGCAGGTGTGGAGGGGGAGGTATTTGTGAATTTCCTGCATTGTGCAGGGGGTTGGACTAGATGACCCTGGAGGTCCCTTCCAACTCTGTGATTCTATGATTTTGCAGTTTCACAGAGTAAAAAACAGCCATAGCTTGCACTTGGAGGCACATTATCCAGCATGTGCAGAAGCTCCCGGTTGTTGGAAGGCGGAAGAGGGAGGAACCCTAGCTACTTTGGTATAGTGGTTAAATGCATGGACTCTAATCCGGGAGAACTGGGTTTGATTCCCCACTCCTCCACTTGCAGCTGCTGGATGACCTTGGGCAAGCCATAGTCCTGTCAGAGCTGTTCTTGAAAAAGAGCGGTTTCTGTCAGAGCTCTCTCAGCCCCGCCTACCTCACAGGGTGTCTGTTGTGGGGAGGGGAAGGGAAAGGGAGTTTGTAAGCCTCCTTGGGTAGTGAAGGGCAGGGTATAAATCCAATCTCCTCCTCCTCCTCCTCCTCCTCCTCCTCCTCCTCCTCCTCCTCCTCCTCCTCCTCCTCCTCCTCTTCTTCTTCTTCTTCTTCTTCTTCTTCTTCTTCTTCTTCTTCTTCTTCTTCTTCTTCTTCTTCTTCTTCTTCTTCTTCTTCTTCTTCTTCTTCTTCTTCTTCTTCTTCTTCTTCTTTCTACTTCCTGCCTCGTTTTGCCACATTCCAGACTCTGTGCTCCCAAGTGTCTTCCGGGCGAACGCAGCACACCATTTGCGACATCGTCCTGCTCGTCTGCCTGTCTGTGTGTGTTTCTGTATGCCGGCCCACCTGCCCTCCCTGGGCCCTGACACCACTCAGCCATGATAGGGGAGAGATGATTTCTGCCAGGAGGGCGAGCAGGTGTGCGCTTCACACCTGGAGAGAGGGCTGCAAGGATCAGTTCATGTGAGAAGTCTGCATGCTAAAAACCGAACCTGGAGGGAAATATTGCTCTGAAAAAGGGGAGTTCGTGTGTGTGTTGTGTGAAGGGAAATACAATGAGGAGGAACCAGCCGGCAGAAGATACTTGGAGAGGGGAAGGGAGAGCGGGGGGTGGGAACTGCCTTCTAGCCGCAGCTAACATGGTGACACGGTAGGATTTTCACGGCAAGAGGCATTCAGTCGGATTGCCAACCTCCTGCCGTTGCAGCTGATCCCCTGGAGAAAATGGCCACTCTGGAAGGTGGACTCTATGGTATTATAGCCCATTGAAGTCCCTCCCTTCCCCAAGCCCCGCCCTCCTCAGGCTCCACCTCCCCAAATCTACTGGTCTTTCCCAACTTGGAGCTGGCCGCCCTGACATTCAGAGGTGGTTTGCCCCTGCTGCCTCTGCGTAACCACCCTGCACTTTCTTGGTGGTCTCCCATCCAAGTGCTAACCAGGGCCGGCCCCGCTTATCTTCCAAGATAGGACAAGATCTGGCTAGCCAGGGTCATCTGGGCCAGGGCAGCCAAATAGAAGATGGTTCGCCATTGCCTGTCTCTGGTGGTCTCCCATCCAAGGACCAAGCACGGCAGACCCTGCTTAGCTTCTGATGAGATGGGCCTAGCCCGGGCCATCCAGGTCAGGGCAAAGCAAAGTTACCTCTGCTTTTTCCTCCCTTGAGAGCAAAGCAAATGGGCACTTCCTAGGAAGCCCTTGTTAGCAGCCAGTTGCTTGGGAGTCCTGCTGCAGCTACTACAGGCTGTCATCAGCAAGCAGCGGAGGATCAGCCAGGAGACGTGCACTCTGCCTCTTTGCTTGCGGCTCCGTTCTAAGCTTCTGTCTCCAGCGCTCAAAGGGTGGAGGTGAGCCTGGTGGATGGATCTCACATAACTGGGTCTTACTTGCTGCGTCAGGGGGCTGGGTGCCGGTGGCTCTGGGTCAGCTGCTGGCTGTTGAGCCTTGATCAGTCTGTAGCTCTTCTGCCGTTGGTTCAGGGCTGACCATACAAAGCTCCTCTGCAACCCTTCTCCTGAGGATTCCCAAGTATTGCTTGTTTTGGGCTGACCCATGACACTCTTCAAAGTAGAGTTGGACTGGATGGGCCAGAGGCCTGATCCAACATTGCTTCTCTTAATTAATTAATTAATTATTTAATTATCAGATTTATACCCTGCCTTCCCAGCTGAGGCCAGCTTGGTGTAGTGGTTAAGAGCAGTGGACTCTAATCTGGGGGAACCGGGTTTGACTCCCCACTTCTCCTCCACTTGCAGCTGCTGGTGTGACCTTGGGCCAGTCACAAGTTCTCTCAGAGCTGTCCTCGGAAGAGCATTCTCTCAGAGTTCTCTCAGCCCCGCCTACCCCACAGGGTGTCTGCTGTGAGGAGGGGAAAGGAAAGGATTTTGTCAGCCACTCTGAGACTCCGAGTGAAGGGCGGGGGTATAAATCCAATCTCCTCCTCCTCCTCACATATGCGTGTTGTTTATTTAAAACCCTCCTGCCCCACTTTTCCGTGGCAGCTCAAGGCAACGAGCGTTAAACTCATTCAAACCAGGCATGTACAAATAACTTCGCCAACACCCATGTAACAGTGTCAGATCATCCATATTGCAAAATGCTCCATTTTCAAAAGCTGGCTGCCTTTTTTAAAAAAGAAACCTTCAAGAAAAGTCCCTTTAAAGCAGAACAGCCTTATAAACCTTCCAGAAGGTTGGCAAGGGGGATGTTAGCTGCCCTGCTTCTGGGAGCCCATTCCAAAGAGTGGGGGCAGCACTAGAAAAAACCCTTCAAGTGGACAGCAGTGCCTGTGATCAGTGGCAGACTCACCATTCAGCAGACAAAGCATGTTCTTAGGGCACCAGGGCCAAAGGGGGGCACCACAAAGCTGGGAAAAGGGTGAAAAGGAAAAAAAAAGAATGAAGATTTGTAAAAAATAATAATAATGATAAAACTTTATCATTAAAGAAGGCCAGCGCTATGCTGGGGATTATTAGGAAGGGAATTGAAAACAAATCAGCCAGTATCATCGTGCCCCTGTATCAATCATTGGTGCGACCTCATTTGGAATACTGTGTACAGTTCTGGTCACCACACCTCAAAAAGGATATTATAGCATTGGAAAAAGTGCAGAGAAGGGCAACTGGAATGATAAAAGGGTTGGAACACCTTCCCTAGGAAGAAAGGTTAAAACGCTTGGGGCTCTTTAGTTTGGAGAAACGATGGCTGGGGGGTGACATGATCGAGGTTTATAAGATTATGAATGGGATTGAGCAGGTTGAGAAAGAAGTACTTTTCTCCCTTTCTCACAATACAAGAACTCATGGGCACTCCATGAAATGGCTGAGCAGTTGCGTTAGAACAGATAAAAGGAAATGCTTCTTCACCCAAAGAGTGATGAACATATGGAATTCACTGCCACAGGAGGTGGTGGCAGCTACAAGCATGGACAGTTTCGAGAGGGAATTAGATAAACATCTGGAGCAGAAGTCCATCAGTGGCTATTAGCCACAGGGTATAGATGGGAACTCTCAGTCTGGGGCAGGTGATGCACTCTATTCTTGGTGCTGGAGGGGGCAGCCGTGGGAGGGCTTCTGGTGTCCTGGCCCCACTGCTGGACCTCCTGATGGCCCCTGGTATATTTTGGCCACTGTGTGACAGAGTGTTGGACTGGATGGGCCACTGGCCTGATTCAACGTTGGGTTCTCTTATGTTCTTATGTTCTTATGTTCTTAACTAGTGCAAATTGACCATGGTGCCACCCTAGAGTCATCTTCTATTTTTTGTTGGCGAGGTGCAGGGTCATAGGCTAGGTTTAAAAGTCAAATGCATGTGTTTCGATGTAAAATGATGGAGCCAAATTCAGTGGTCATGACAGTCATTTCAATGACCCCCTCTGCCCCCTTTTTAATCTCAGCCCCATGTTTTTGTAGAACGATATGTAGCCGAAGCTTGGCTTAGTTTGTACAGCGTATTGTGTTATCCTATGAATAGGTTTTTGTATTGCTGCAGCCTGCATTGTATAGCTGGTCAGACAGGTCAACAACTAAAATGGATGGGGGTCAGTGTGGAAAGGAGGGGGGTATCAAGGACGGGTCAATGCTGCTTAGCGCACAAGGGAGCCTTCATCCGCCCCGCCCTGTGATAAGGGAACCATGAGTGGAACACGCTGTGTGGAATGGACCTGGTGGGTGTAGGGATGCCAGCCTCCAGGTGGGGCCTGGGGATCCCCCGGAATCACAACTCATCTCCAGATTACAGAGGTCAGTTCTCCTGGAGAAAATGGCTGCTTTGCAGGGTGGACTCTATGGCATTGTACCTCACTGAGGAGTCCCTGTCCTCCCCAGGGTCCACCCCCAAATCTCCGGGAGTTTCCCAGCCTGTATCTGGCAATGCTACCTCCCCCGCTGGTGGCCAGGGGGAACCTAGCATTCCTACCAAGTAGAGCTTTCGTAGGCATAGTACCAAAATAAGTGATATTGCCTCTAGTCAGTGTGGCCTATGGGGTCGAAGGATTCAGTTTCAGGCTTTAATACACACGTATTCTGGCAACTGCGGTGGCTCAAGTGGTTAAGACGCTGAACTGCAGGCTGTGGAAGGTCAGTCGTTCAGCAGTTCGAGACCCGAGAGTGCTGCATGACGGAGTGAGCTCCCGTCTCTAGTTCCAGCTCCTGCCAACCTAGCAGTTCGAAAGCAAGAAATTGCAAGTAGATAAATAGGTACCACTTTGGTGGGAAGGTAACAGCGTCCCGTGCGCCTTGGTGTTTAGTCATGCCGGCCACATGACCACGGAAACGTCTTCGGACAGCGCTGGCTCTTCGGCTTTGAAACGGAGATGAGCACCGCAACCCTACAGTTGGATTCGACTGGCTTTCGAGCAAGGGAACTTTTACCTTTACCTTTATTCTGGCAATGGACGTGAAAGTTTAGACAAAAAAGGCCAGGCTGTTCTCATTTTCTGATCAGCCAGCAATTCTCTCCTCCAGCAGATGCTGGGTCTCCCGGAGAGTAGAAGCAGACACTGGCCTCATTTGCATCAAAGCGGCTCTCTCATTAGAGCTCTTTCTTCCTCGGAATTCAGTCCACAGTTGGGAAGGGGATTTTTGATTTTTCTCGTGTAACAGGAAGAGTAAAGCAAAATTCTCTTGGCGGGGAGGGTCTCCCCCCTACACACACACACACAACACCCCCTGGTCTTGCTTGGGCTATTCATCGGCAAGGCCAAGCCCGGAGGTTAATTAATATCGAGGCTTCCCAATTAAAGCCTGACAGGAGAAAGACGTCTGATCCAATCACGGCGCATCTTTGTTCCTCGGCTGCATTTCTAATCTTTGGGAGCGGATTTTAATTGTGTTCTGAGTAATTTAGACCTGGGCTCGGGACCTCGGGGCGATGGCATACAATGTGCGCTCCTGAAACTCGATAATTAAAGCGGCTTCCCCGGAGGAAGTTTTGTGCAGAATGTTGCATGAAAAATTGGGCTGCGGCGGAGGAGGAACGGGGCATGGCGGAGAATCCGAACCCAACGGGATCGCGGCGCACTCGGCGGGAGCCCAGCACACAGGTGAAGGGCCAATAACTTAATTGGTGCTGGAACTCTGCAGAGCTCTGCCCCGGCAACTCTCTTCATGCCTAGTGCCCACCGCAACCCAAATGTGGCTCTGAGCATACACAGGAGGCTTACCTTTTATCACAGCTGTGTCCAGCTCACACACATAACTGGAGCTGGGGGGCGGCGGCTGTTGCTCTCAAGCTCTCTTGAACCCTGGCACCTCTCTTCTTGCAAATGCCCATTACAAGCCCTTGGCATCGCTGCTCACCCCCCTTCCATTAAAGCCCCCCTACCCCGTGTTGTGTGGATGGACGAATTAGGGCAGGGATGTCAAACTCATGGAGGGCCAGATTTGGCATAAATTGGACTTTGTCGGGCCGGGCCCTGTGTGTCATAAAATGTGATGCCAGGTAGCAGAGATATAAACTTTATAAAGGACACCAACTCAAAAGAATTTTTTTTTTTAGCTTAAAATAAAAACCTGCCTGAAACATTAGAGTTCCTACCTATACTATAGAGTGCATCACCTGCCCCAGACTGAGAGTTCCTATCTATACCCTGTGGCTAACAGCCACTGATGGACCTCTGCTCCCGATGTTTACCCAATTCCCTCTTGAAGCCGCCCGTGCTTGTAGCTGCCACCACCTCCTCTGGCAGTGAATTCCGTGTGTGAATCACTCTTTGGGTGAAGAAGGGCTTCCTTTTATCCGCTCTAACCCGACCGCTCAGCAATTGCATGGAGTGCCCACGAGTTCATGGTGTGAGAGCCAGTTTGGTGTAGTGGTTAAGTGCATAGATTCTAACCTGGGAGAACCGGGTTTGATTCCCCCACTCCTCCACTTGCACCTGGCTGGATGACCTTGGGCAAGCCATAGTTCCGATAAGAGCTGTTCTTGAAAAAGAGCAGTTCCTGTCAGAGCTCTCTCAGCCCTACCGACCTCACAGGGTGTCTGTTGTGGGGAGGGGAAGGGAAAGGAGTTCGTCAGCCACTCTGAGACTTCTTTGGGTAGTGAAGGGCGGGGTATAAATCCAATCTCCTCCTCCTCCTCCTCCTCCTCCTCCTCCTCCTCCTCCTCCTCCTTCTTCTTCTTCTTCTTCTTCTTCTCCTCCTCCTCCTCCTCCTCCTCCTCCTCCTCCTCCTCCTATGGTAAGAAAGGGAGAAAAGTACTTCTTTCTCAACCTGCTCTTTCCCATGCATAATCTTATAAACCTCAATCATGTCACCCCTCAGCTGTCATTTCTCCAAGCTAAAGAGCCCCAAGCGTTTTAACCTTTCTTCACAGGGAAAGCGTTCCAACCCTTTGATCATCCTAGTTGCCCTTTTCTGCCCTTGATAGCCTCATCCTCCATGAATTTGTCCACCCCCATTTTAAAGCCTACCAAGTTTGGGGAGGAGCTGTGGCTTAGTTGAAGAGCCTCTGCTTTGCAGGCAGAAGGTCCCAGGTTCAATCCCCGGCATCTCCACGTAGTAGGTAACCTCAAGGACCTCTCTGCTTGAGCCCTTGAGAGCCGCTGAGTAGAGAAGACTTGATGGGCCCAATTCAGTCTAAGTTTCATGCGTGTTCATATTGACGCCTGTCACTACATCCTGCGGCAGTGGGTTCTATAGTTTAGCTCTGTCCTGCATGAAGAAGTATTTCCTTTTGTCTCTCTTATATTTCCCACCCTTCAGTTTCACTGGAGGATCTCCCGCTCTGGCATTAGAGAAGAAAGGAGCAAATTCCTTTTAAGGCCCAGAAAGCCTTAGGTGAGCAGTTAGCTTGAACGGGGCCAGAATTCTCTGCCCAGCAGTGCCCACCGATGTTCCCTCTAAGCTATAGAGTCTTGTGAGCAAAAATTCTACTTTGTAAACCACTGGCATTACAGCTGTGAGCGAGCGATTTGGCTGCTGCATAAATCAGTTTGCTTTGGAGCCATCCTCCCTGAGCTAAGACAAAAATGTGTGAGCCAGAGGCTAAAAGACTGTGAGCTAGCTCACACTAACTCTGCTTAGAAGGAACACTGGTGCCCACTTCATCCCGTAGCCTGTGCCCTTCCCCGCAACACTCGGCAGGCGTTCTGCCTGTCCTCTAGCTGAACGGACAGGCGGCGCAAGACGAGAGAGTCTCTGGCAGAACCGGGAGAGAGGTGGGGGCCCTTATTACACCCTCCCCCCACGCACGGCTTTTTTCCTGTTCTCCCCCACTAAGACGGATTAAAGGGAAGTGATAAGTCTATGGGATTTCCCGGCTTCCAGAGGGACAGAGATATATTAATGGTATTAAGTTTCCAGCCTAGCCTGATAATAATTCACTTTTTTCAGACCGGATCAGAAACCCAGGAGAGGCCGCCGATTCACTGGCCTGCCTCCTGAGCAGATCTTCAGGGGCAGAGTCCGGAGGCCGCGCTTCAAAAAGGAGGCGGATGGCATGGGGCAGGTGCAGAGGGCAGCGATGAGAATGTGGGGGGGGGGTGGACCTGGAGACCAAGAAGCCCTATGAGGAAAAAGGCTGAGGGACCTGGGAATGTTCAGTCTGGAGAAGAGGAAGTTGAGGGGGGAACGGGATTGCTCCCTTGAGTGATTTGAAGGGCTGTGTCACTTGGAGGAGGGCAGGGAGCAGTTCCTGTTGGCAGCAGAGGAGAGGACTCACAAGAATGGATTTAAATCAAGGTCGGGAAGGTACCAGCTGGACCTTAGGAGACACTTTTTGACAGTCAGAGTCGTGCAACAGTGGAATGGGCTGCCTGGGGAGGTGGTGAGCTCCCCCTCCCTGGCAGTCTTCAAGCAGCGGCTGGACCAACACTGGTCAGGGATGCTCTAGACTGATCCTGCATTGAGCAGGGGGTGGGACTAGGTGGCCTCTAGGGACCCTTCCGACTCTGTGCTTCTGTGATTCTGTGAAGATCCAGGTTCAAGCACCCACCCTGCTGTCAGGCTTGCTGGGTGAGAGCCAGTTTGGTGTAGTGGTTAAGTATGTGGACTCTAATCTGGTAGAACCAGGTTTGATCCCCCACTCTTCCACTTGCACCTGCTGGATGATCTTGGGCAAGCTGTAGTTCTGATAAGAGCTGTCCTTGAAAAAGAGCAGTTTCTGTCAAGAGCTCTCTCAGCCCTGCCTCCCTTACAGGGTGTCTGTTGTGGGGAGGGGGAGGGAAGGGAGTTTGTCAGCCGCTCTGAGACTCCTTTGGGTAGTGAAGGGCAAGGGGTATAAATCCAATCTCTTCTTCTTCTTCCTCTTCTTCTTCTACCTGACAGGGTGTCTGTTGTGGGGAGGGGAAGGGAAAGGAGTTTGTGAGCTGCTCTGAGACTCCTTCGGGTAGTGAAGGGCAGGGGGTATAAATCCAATCTCATCTTCATCTTCTGCCTGACAGGGTGTCTGTTGTGGGGAGGGGAAGGGAAAGGAGTTTGTCAGCCGCTCTGGGACTCCTTTGGGTAGTGAAGGGCAAGGGGTATAAATCCAATCTCTTCTTCTTCTTC
The DNA here is from genome assembly GCA_029375565.1 of Gekko gecko. Classification (NCBI taxonomy): domain Eukaryota; kingdom Metazoa; phylum Chordata; class Lepidosauria; order Squamata; family Gekkonidae; genus Gekko; species Gekko gecko. The sequence continues at coordinate 188,842,057 of JAPDNY010000006.1, forward strand.
TTCTTCATATTGGTCCAGACACTCTTTCTCCCTGTCTCTCTGTCTCTCTTTCACTGCCTCGCCTAGGATTGCTGTGAGGATAAAACGGGAGGGACCAGGTATGTAGATCTTTGGAAGGAGGGTGGGATGGATACGTTCTATATTTAGTTCCTCTTTTCTCCCCGCCCCACCTGACTTCATCTGGAGGCAAACGGGCATCCTTCTTCGCACCCCCTCCAAGAAATAAACCACACGACAGGGCAGGAATCTGAATCTACGTCTCGCCAGTCCTGTGCTGACTACTATACCACACTGTCTTTATAGACCCAGTCTTGATGTAATGCTAGAACTGTATTCAGAAATTTGATGGCTATGGGGCCTACGTTTGGAGGGTGCCGGGTTCCCCTCATCTTTAAACCCTGAGACTCGCTGAGTAGGGCAGGAGTCCACAACTTTTCTGAGCCGGCAGGCCCCTTTGGAATTCTGACACAAGGTGGTGGGCGCAGCCACAAAATGGCTGCCACAGGAGGCGGAGCCAGCCACAAAATGGCTGCCACAGGAGGCGGAGCCAGCCACAAAATGGCTGCCACGGCGTCCCTTCAGTCACACGATGCAGATCTTTGTGCTTTGGTGGCAGGCTGCCGCCAAGGCAACACGTTAAAAAATCTACACAGCCAATCAAATCTCCAGTGGCCAATCGGAAGCCTTGCTGGGCAGAAGCCCCACCCACTTTCTAGAAACAGTTGGCGGGCACCACAAATTGTGCCCACGGGCACCATGCTGTCCAGGGGCACCACGGTTGGGACCCCTGGCGTGATTGTGTCATGGTGTGGGCCTGGTCACGTCACATCCAAAAGCTGTTTTGTTCCCTGTGGTATCCGTTTGTGGTCACCGACATAACAGCTTTGAAGAGATCTGCTATTTAGCAGACTTTTTTTTTAAGAAAGGAAATTAAATTACGTACTAAATGTAAAATGTACTTGAGTTTTTAGTACCGATTATGGCCTCTCTCGTCTCCAATTTATACGCGCAGCGCTTGCCAGAACCCGGCAGGCGTCAGAGTCTTGGAAGAAGGCGCGTACCTGCCGCCTGGCATGCCAGCCGCTCTCCGGGGAGAGGTGATTTGTCCACCCAGTGACCCGTCCACCCGGACAGATGCCAGCAGTCTTGACATATTTAGTTTCTTGCCAGCCTTCCGGGTGTCTTCGAAAAACTGGCCTTAGCACTTGCTCACGAATTATGTTATCTTGGCTTGGCTTCCCTTGAACACGTCCATGTGAACTGCAGCCAGTTTGGTGTCGTGGTTAAGTGCGTGGACTCTAATCTGGGAGAACCGGGTTTGATTCCCCACTCCTCCACTTGCAGCTGCTGGCGTGACATTGGGTCAGTCACAAGTTCTTTCTGAGCTGTTCTCTCAGGAGCAGTCCTCAAGAGAGCTCTCTCAGCCCCACCTGTTGTTGTCTGTTGTGGGGAGGGGAAAGGAAGGGAATTTGTGAGCCACTCTGAGACTCCTCTGGGTAGTGAAGAATGGGGTATAAATCTAATCTCCTCCTCCTCCTCCTCTTCTTCTTCTTCTTCTTCTTCTTCTTCTTCTTCTTCTTCTTCTTCTTCTTCTTCTTCTTCTTCTTCTTCTTCTTCTTCTTCTTCTTCTTCTTCTTCTTCTTCCCTTCTCTCTGCCAGCTTATGGGTCTCTGGGCATCCAACATTCAGGGAAGTACAAAAGATATAACCTTGGAAAGGAAGGAGTAGGACCGGTTTCTAGTTTTGGTCGGCCTTGGGCAGAGAGTGCCTTGCATCCCCCCGCCCCCTCACCACTAACACGAGGCTCCCCCACGCCTTCCTTTCCACCTCCCACATGGCTAGGCATCCGTCTCCCTCCCACTGCTCATGCTGTGTTGCCTGCACACCAGTGGATGTAGTGAGGGCCACAGATATAGGCAGCTTTAAAAGGGGGATTAGACAGGTTCGAGGAGGAGAGGTCTATCAGTGCCTAAAGAGAACCTCCACGTTCAGAGGCAGTCAGCCTCTGTAGACCAGTGCCAGGAGGCAACTTCAGAGGAAGGCCTCGGCCTCAATGCCCTGTTGCTGGCACTCCAGAGGAACCGGTTGGCCACTGTGTGAGATGGGATGCTGGACTAGATGGACCACTGGTCTGATCCAGCAGGGCTCTTCTGAGGTTCTTACGAAGGCCTCGGCCTCTCTGCCCTGTTGTTGGCCCTCCAGAGGAACTGGCTGGCCACTGTGTGAGACAGGAGGCTGGACTAAATGGACCCTCACTGGGCTGACCCAGCAGGGCTCTTCTGATGTTCTTATGAAGGCCTCGGCCTCTCTGCCCTGTTGTTGGCCCTCCAGAGGAACTGGTTGGCCACTGTGTGAGACAGGAGGCTGGACTAGATGGACCCTCACTGGTCTGATCCAGCAGGGCTCTTCTGATGTTCTTACGTTGACCTAACAGCGCCAGCTAGTGCAGGCAAAGAGGACTGCGGCTGATACAGATACCAGCAATGCCTCTGCTGTGCACCACCCATCTGACACTGGTCAGCTAGGAGCATTCCCAGACCCCCGGAACCTGTCATTGTGTTGGTGATGTCACATAGTGAAACTCTGCTTTTGGGGCAGGACTCTATGGTCTGAGCTCAATTTTAACGATACAGTTTTCTCATAAAGCAGAGCATTGTCACCAACGTCATGACATCACTTCTGTGTGACATCGTCACACTGGGGACATCGCCGCCCACTTCTGGACCACCCCCCAAACTCTCCTGCCAGCATGAGGATCGCCCCTTGCAACTGTAGCATAGGTGGCAAAGAACTTTAAGCCAATCGGTGGGGAAGGGCGTGTAGACAGGTGGCAGGGGAGGTGAGTCAACATTCCCTCTAAGCTGTGGGGTCTTTTGAGCAAAAATTGTACTTTGGGAGCTTACCGGCATCAAAGTTGTGAGTGAGCAATTTGGCTGCAAAAATTAGTTTGCTCTGGGGCCCTCCTTCCTGTGCCGAGAAAAAAATGTGTGCGCCAGAGGCTAAAACACTGTGAGCTGGCTCACACTAACTCAGCTTAGAGGGAACATTGAGGTGAGTCTGTGAGGCTCAGCAACAACAGGCCCACCAGAAGCCCCAGACCCTGGGGGCTGCCCCACCTCAGGGTATGCTCCTGCCGGCCCTGGAGGAAGGGGCACTCGCTGGTTTTGGCACTAAACTCCAATTCCTGGTCCTGGGTGCAGGAGTACAGGAGCGTTGTGCCCTGCCTCTGGAGTAGGGTTGGGGAATACCTGGGGATTTTGGGGGTGGGGCCTGGGGTGGGTGGGGTTTGGGGAGGAGAGGGGAGGGGAGGGACTTCAGTGGGGTAGAATGCCTTAGAGACCACCTACCGGACAGCCGTAATGGCGGCAGATCTCCAGGTTCCACCTGAAGGTTGGCAGCCCTACTCCGGAGTCATCTGGCCTGGCTTGGGTGGGAGGCAAAGGCCTGCAGGCCCACTGGGAATCCCTCTCCCCCAACCCAGCTTGCAAAGTGCTTCTGTACGTGGGGTGAGGAATTCCTGGCCGGGAGCTCCGGTGACTAATCTTAATTAGGTTTTCCCTTGCCTGAAAGGTTGCGGCGAGCTGAAGGGGAACCATATTTTGCTTCCGGAATGGAGGCGGCAGATTATCTGTGATTAATCCAGGTCTCTCCCTTTTAACATTCTGCTTCTGGCCCATCACGTTAACCCTTCCGGGGGGATGTGGAGGAGGAAGAATGGTTGTGCAAAGAGGGACCTTCCTTGACGACTCGAGTGAACCTGGGAAGCTGCTGTCCACCCAGCCGGACCGGTTCGTCCTTCTAGCTCAGACTAGTCTCTTCTGCTCAAAACATTCAGACTCAAAAGCTTGTGTCTGCTATTTTTGTTGCTGTTGTTCAGTCGCACAGTCGAGTCCGACTCTTCTTGACCATGGACCACCTCACGCCAGGCCCTCCCGTCCTCCGTCGTCCTCCGGAGTTTGCTCAATTTCATGTTCGTTGCATCGGCAGGGCCATTTTGGGGCAGGAACGCACAGGAACGGAGTTCCGGCTGGCTCCTGAGTTGGCCACGCCCAGCAGGGACTCATTAGCATAAGAGGCCACACCCAACGGCAGAAACTCATCAGGACTGGCTACATTAAGGGTGTGCGGCCTAACATGCAAAGGAGTTCCTGCTCCAAAAATAAAGCCCTGGGGTTTTGATAACAAAGAAGGTAAACAGAATAAGAAGCAAAAGGTGGGTGTGGCTGGATGACCACACTTCTGGTAACACGGGGGTGTGGCCTAATATGCTAATGAGTTTCTGCTGTTGGGTGTGGCCTATTATGCTAATGAATTCCTGCTGGGCTTTTTCTACAAAAAAAGCCCTGTGCATCAGTAACACTGTCTAACCATCTCATCCCCTTTGCCGTCCCCTACTTCTTCTTTGGCCTTCAGCCTTTCCCAGCATCAGGGTCTTCTCCAGTGAGGGCTCCCTTCTCATTTGGGGGCCAAAGGGTTTGAGCTTCAGCCTCAGCATCTGTCTGGGACTGATTTCTTTTAGGGTTTCAGTGGCTCCCAGTAAATGGTCTGGTGCAGCTTCTGTTTTGGATCCACCCAGCGGCCTGCAACCCCTGACTGGCCGGCAGTGGTTCTCCAAGGTTCTCCATAATGCGGAGAAGGGTCTTTCTCAACATCTGGAGATGCTGGGAACTGGACCTATCACCCTTTGTGTGCAAAGGAGGCACTCAGCCACGCGGCCGCTCCCTTTCTGGCGCAGCTTCCAGCGCTGAGGGAGTTGATTTTCTGCAGCACCCTCTCGGACATTTGTGTGAATGACACAGCCTACCATCTGGGCGAGGCAGACCACGTGAGACAGCGCAGGGTGTCCAAACAGCCACGGGGGCTTCCTGGTTCATCTCACTCCTGGCCACCAGTGGCCATCTAGGGCAGTGGCCCATCGGGACCTTTCCCAGTCAGTTAATGCGCCAGTTGACTCCTCGTCCTCTGCAGTCTGCATTACAGCAGTCTCTCTGTTTTACACTCCCATCTCTTCCCTCTAAGCGTGGCTTGCCAGCGCCTCCCGCAGCTGCAGGGCACCCCAACAAGCCAGAAAAGAGGCGGGGGTTTAAACCTCTGTCTCCTCCCTCTAAGCATGGCTGAGCCCAAGGGGGGAGGGGGAGGGCGGGCAAGCTCCACCGTCGCCTCCTGCACCCCACCGGGGCGCTCTTCACTGATGGTGGCAGCGGGGAGGGGGGGGGCTTTTTGCAGGGGGGTGGGTGCAGTTTGGCGCCCCTTTGGCTGGTGCGCTCTAAGCGAGTGCCTAGCTCACCTAGTGGGCAAGCCGGCCCTGCCCAGTGGGGCCCTGATTCTGTGCGAAAGAACCACATAATGGGTAGATATGGAGGGAACCACAGAGATAAACTCATCCAGATGTGGACACACACACACACACACACGAAGCAGCCTCATACTGAATCAGACCCCCCTTGGTCCATCGAGGTCAGTATTGCCTACTCGGACTGGCAGCCGCTTTCCAGGGTCTCAGGCGGAGGTCTTTCTCATCACCCGTTTTGTAATTGGAGATGCCGGGATTTGAAGTTGGGACCTTCGGCATGGTGAGGGGGTTGGAATCCAAATCTTACGAGGAAAGGCTGAAAGAGTTGAGTATGTTTAGCCTGGGAAGGAGAAGGCTTAGAGGGGACATGATGGCAGTCTTCAAGTATCTGAAGGGCTGTCATGTAAAAGATGGAGCAGGTCTATTCTCTCTTGCTCCGGATTGCACGACTAGATCTAATGGGTGGAAATTACAAGGGAGTCAATACTGGCTAAATATCAGGAGAAACTTCCTAACTGTGAGAGTGGTCGAGCATCGGGACAGCCTGCCTCGGGAGGTGGTGGATGCTCCTTCGCTGGACGTTTTCAAGCGGAGGCTGGACATAAGAACATAAGAACATAAGGGAAGCCAATGTTGAATCAGGCCAATGGCCCATCTAGTCCAACACTCTGTCACACAGCGGCCAAAAATACCAGGTGCCATCAGGAGGTCCACCAGTGGGGCTGGTATGTTGTAGGTATGTAGGGCTATCTTCTGGCTCTGCTCCTGCAGAGTGCAGGGGGTTGGACTGGATGACCTGTAAGGTCCCTTCCAACTCTAACATTCTATGATTCTATGACCATCTTTCGGGTATGTTGTAGGGCTGTCTTCCGGCTCTGCTCCTGCAGAGTGCAGGGGGTTGGACTGGATGACCTGCAAGGTCCCTTCCAACTCTAACATTCTAGGATTCTATGACCATCTTTCGGGTATGTTGTAGGGCTGTCTTTCGGCTCTGCTCCTGCAGAGTGCAGGGGGTTGGACTGGATGACCTGCAAGGTCCCTTCCAACTCTTAACATTCTATGATTCTATGACCATCTTTCGGGTATGTTGTAGGGCTGTCTTCCGGCTCTGCTCCTGCAGAGTGCAGGGGGTTGGACTGGATGACCTGCAAGGTCCCTTCCAACTCTAACATTCTAGGATTCTATGACCATCTTTCGGGTATGTTGTAGGGCTGTCTTTCGGCTATGCTCCTGCAGAGTGCAGGGGGTTGGACTGGATGACCTGCAAGGTCCCTTCCAACTCTAACATTCTATGATTCTATGACCATCTTTCGGGTATGTTGTAGGGCTGTCTTTCGGCTCTGCTCCTGCAGAGTGCAGGGGGTTGGACTGGATGACCTGCAAGGTCCCTTCCAACTCTTAACATTCTATGATTCTATGACCATCTTTCGGGTATGTTGTAGGGCTGTCTTTCGGCTATGGTCCTGCAGAGTGCAGGGGGTTGGACTGGATGACGTGCAAGGTCCCTTCCAACTCTTAACATTCTATGATTCTATGACCATCTTTCGAGTATGTTGTAGGGCTGTCTTTCGGCTATGGTCCTGCAGAGTGCAGGGGATTGGACTGGATGACCTGCAAGGTCCCTTCCAACTCTAACATTCTATGATTCTATGACCATCTTTCGGGTATGTTGTAGGGCTGTCTTTCGGCTCTGCTCCTGCAGAGTGCAGGGGGTTGGACTGGATGACCTGCAAGGTCCCTTCCAACTCTAACATTCTATGATTCTATGACCATCTTTTGGGTATGTTGTAGGGCTATCTTCCGGCTCTGCTCCTGCAGAGTGCAGGGGGTTGGACTGGATGACCTGCAAGGTCCCTTCCAACTCTAACATTCTATGATTCTATGACCATCTTTCGGGTATGTTGTAGGGCTGTCTTCCGGCTATGCTCCTGCAGAGTGCAGGGGGTTGGACTAGATGACCTGCAAGGTCCCTTCCAACTCTTAACATTCTATGATTCTATGACCATCTTTCGGGTATGTTGTAGGGCTGTCTTTCGGCTATGCTCCTGCAGAGTGCAGGGGGTTGGACTAGATGACCTGCAAGGTCCCTTCCAACTCTAACATTCTATGATTCTAAGCAGATGCTCTGCCCCGGACCCACAGCCCTTTCCTAGACCGTTTCCTAATAATTCTGCGCTCTCTAGATGAGGTCAGGAGTCTTGGTGTAGTGGTTAAGTGTGCGGACTCTTATCTGGGAGAACCGGGTTTGATTCCCCACTCCTCCACTTGCACCTGCTGATGTGACCTTGGGTCAGTCACAAACTCTGGCACAGCTGTTCTCTCAAGGACAGTTTGTGTTAGAGTTCTCTCAGCCCCACCTACCTCACAGGGTGTCTGTTGTGGGGAGGGGAAGGGAAAGGAGTTTGTAAGCCGCTCTGAGACGCCTTTGGGCAGTGAAGGGCGGGGTATAAATCCAAACTCTTCTTCTTCTTCTTCTTCTTGTTTGGTGGAACATGGTGGCAGCGGCGGGATTTCATCGAGTGGAGAACTGCTCTAGAGACTTCTCTACACGGGAGTAGAAAGAGCGGACGAGGCTTCTTTTGTTTTGTTTTGTTTTCAAGCTAGAAAACGGAGCGGCAGAAACTGAGGCAGGTGGGGGTGGGGGATGTGAGCGCATCTCAAGGCAAGCCAATCCTTGATGGTGACAATGCCCTCTCCCCAGAGTGATCCACCGGCTACAAGGCAAGGCGTCTTTGGAGCGGTGGAACGATGATTTCTCTGGAGAAGCCGGGGAGGATTCTGTTGCCATCTGCAAGGAGTGTTTGTTTTGCAAGAGAGCAAGAGGAACCATCTGCCGCAGGGAGGCAGGGAAGATGGTGCTTCCTTCGGGGAGCTACAGAAGGGGGAGGGTGCTCATCAATTCTCTGCCTTTGATTTAAAGCCGAGGTGCCAGATCAAGACGGGGCCTTTGTCTTTGAAGTGGCATGTGACACCACTTACCCCTTGATGTTCTAAACAAGACGGGGATGGGTAGGGGGGAGCTGGGGATAAACTATGCTGCTTCTTTTCATGCTCATTTGGGCTTCCGTTTGCCTCCGAAGCTGAGCGTTCCTCTGCACATGAAGCACGGCGCACACGCCACCCTACTCTGTGTTCAGGCTCGCCTTCGGGGTTCACCGCTTCTGAACATGGAGGTTCCATTTCCGCCCTCTTGCGCCTCCTCTTTCCTCCTGCTCCTTTAGAACCACCGACCGTTAGCAGTTTATATGAACACGAACTGGGTGGGATTGCTAATTCTGAAAAAGACAGAGCCAGGATTCAGAAGGATCTTGATAGGCTGGGACAGGGGGCTGAGACAAATAAAATGAATTTCAATAGAGATAAGTGCAAAGTCCTACACTTAGGTACGAAAAATCAAAGGCACAGATATAGAATGGGAGAGACTTGGCTTGACAGCAGCACATGTGAAAGGGATCTGGTTGTTATGGTTGATCACAAGCTAAACATGAGCCTGCAGTGTGATGTGGCTGTGAAGAAAGCTAATGCAATCTTAGGAGGCATTAGCAGAAGCATTGTGTCCAGATCACGGGAGGTGGAGGTTCCGCTGTATTCTGCTATGGTCAGGCCCCACCTGGAGTCCTGTGTCCAGTTTTGGGCACCACACTTTAGGAAGGATGTTGACAAACTTGAGCGGGTCCAGAGGAGGGCGAACAGGATGGTGAGAGGGTTGGAGTTCAAGTCTTATGAGGAAAGGCTGAGGGAGTTGGGTATGTTTAGCCTGGGAAAGAGAAGGTTTAGAGGGGACATGATTGCAGTCTTCAAGTATTTGAAGGGCTGTCATGTAGAAGATGGAGTGGATCTATTCTCTCTTGCTCCAGATTGCAAGACTAGATCTAATGGGTGGAAATTACAAGGGAGTCATTACCGGCTTAATATCAGGAGAAACTTCCTGACTGTAAGAGTGGTTGAGCAGTGGAACAGACTGCCTCAGGAGGTGGTGGATGCTCCTTCGCTGGACGTTTTCAAGAGGAGACTGGACAACCATCTTTTGGGTATGTTGTAGGTATGTAGGGGTTTCGGCTGTGTTCCTGCAGAGTGCAGGGGGTTGGACTAGATGGCCTGCAAGGTCCCTTCCAACTCTAACATTCCATGATTCTATGATTCTATGAACTTGGGGCATGGGTGGACCGAAAGTTAGATATGAGCAGCCAGTGTGATGCGGCGACAAAAAAGCCGAATGAGATCTTGGGGTGTATTAACAGAGGCATAACAAATAGATCACAAGATGTCACAGTCCTGCTGTACACTGCATTGGGTCAGGAGTCCTGGAGTCTTGTGTGCAGTCTGGAGGCCTCTCTTCAAAAAGGATGCAGACAGAATGGAGCAGGTGCAGAAGAGAGCGACGAGGATGATCAGGGGGCCTGGAGACCAAGAAGCCCTACGAGGAAAGGCTGAGGGACTTCTTGGGAAGGCTCAGTCTGGAGAAGAGGCAGTTGGGGGAGGACACACGATTGCTATCTTTAAGTATTTGAAGTATTTGGCAAAGTGTGCCTTGCACACGAAAGCTCATTCCTTGAATAAACCTTTGTGGGTCTTAAAGGTGCCCCTGGACTCTAAATTTGTTGTATTGCTTCAGACCAGCACAGCTGACCAACTGGATCTATTTGAAGGGCTTCCACTTAATAGGAAGGCAGGGAGCTGTTCCTGTTGGCAGCAGAGGAGAGGACTCCCAATAATGGGTTTAAATTAAGGGTGGGAAGGGAACGGATGGATATTAAGAAAACTCTTTTTGACAGTCAGAGTTGTGCCCACAGTGGAATCAGCTGACTGGGGAGGTGGTGAGCTCCCCCTTCCTGGCAGTCTTCAAGCAGCGGCTGGACGAACACTGGTCAGGGATGCTCTAGGCTGATCCTGCATTGAGCAGGGGGTGGGACTAGATGGCCTCTAGGGTCCCTTCCAACTCTGTGTGATTCTATGGTTCTAGTTACTTCAAGACAGATTAGAAGAGAAGAAGAAGAGGTTGGATTTATATCCCACCCTTCACTACCCAAAGGTGTCCCAGAGTGGCTGACAAACTCCTTTTCCCTTCCCCTCCCCACAACAGACACCCTGTGAGGTAGGTGGAGCTGAGAGAGCTCTGACAGAAACCGCTCTTTTTTCAAGAACAGCTCTTATCAGAACTATGGCTTGCCCAAGGTCATCCAGCCAGGTGCAAGTGGAGGAGTGGGGAATGAAACCTGATTCTCCCAGATTAGAGTCCATGCACTTAACCACTACCCCCTGTGGGTCTCCCTGGGGGAGGCATTCTCTCATTTTCCCTTCCAGCACCCCTGTGAGGCGAATTTTGCTGAGCGATTCACTGGCCAAGACTGGGGAGGGGGTCCCCCAGTGTGCCGTCTTCATCAGTGCAAATACAGAGGCATCCCCCCTGGCCACAGAGTTGCCCACAGATGGGGATATTCTCCACGCTTTCCCATTGTACCTGCCGTTTCCCTACCCTGGCCACCAGTGGGCTTTTTGCCAGCTTTTTTTTTTTTTTTTTTAAATGGCAGTATATACTATGGTATTGTCAACCTGTCTTGGTTGCCATGGAAAGGTTTCGTGAACAAGAATGTCTCCTTTCGTTTCTGGCCTCTATACTGTTATCTGTACCATGTAGCCTTGAAACCTAACTGTGCCTGGCATTCTCTTTCCCCTGAGAACTGCAGACCGTTATTCCGGCGGGCTTTCTAGCTTAGGTGTGATTGGCCAAGAGCCATTAATGACCTGTTTGACTTCAGTATAATTGCTTGCTTCCCGTGCGTGTCCTCAGTTCTAACAAAGAATCATTAAGAGTCTGGGTCCTATCAATGTCTCGATAAACTTTAATTCTCCTAAATGACTGTTATGGGGAACAGATTTCTCCAGGGGCTCTGACAGGTATATTCCCTATGATTTTTTTTTTAAAAAACCTCGGCAAATAGGGCTAGCAATGGTGGCATGGGTGGGGTTGAGTAGTGGGTATATAGGGTTTCCAACCTCCAGGTAGTGACTGGAGATCTGGAATTACCACTGATCTCCAGGGGACATACATCAGTTTGCCTGGAGAAAATGGCTGCCTTGCACACGAAAAGCTCATACCTCGAATAAACCTTTGTTGGTCTTAAAGGTGCCACTGAACTCTAAATTTGTTGTACTGCTTCAGATGGCATTGTAGAAGAGAAGAAGAGGAGATTGGATTTATACCCCACCCTTCACTGTCCAAAGGCGTCCCACAGCGGCTGACAAACTCCTTTCCCTTCCCCTCCCCACAACAGACACCCTGGGAGGTAGGTGGGGCTGAGAGAGCTCTAACACAGCTGTGTCAGAGCTTGTGACTGACCCAAGGTCACATCAGCAGGTGCAAGTGGAGGAGTGGGGAATCAAACCCAGTTCTCCCAGATTAGAGTCTGTGCACTGAACCACTATACCCATTGTACTACCCCTCCCCTTCCCAAACCCCACCCTGATGGAACCTCTAATGGAGTCTCTTGGATGCCTTTGCCTGCCTCGCAGGGCTGTTGTTCAGCTTCCTCTCTGTTGTAATCAACATTGAAGATACATACATAAACCTTTATTGGCATAACACGTTGTAATCTCTAAAGCTTTTCCAGAAATCCTCAACCTGAGGCAGACCCCCACACTGCCCGCTGCTTCCTGCAGACACGATTGTCTCTTTCCCTTCCCGGCAAAGGCATACGTGTTGTTCCAACCCAATTGAAATAAAACGCGCCCTGCGCTGAGCACGGCCTGCTGGAAGAACCGCTGCGCGCCCAATCTCCGCTCATCTCTCAATTGCAGCAACACGTTTAAGATGATTTTCCCAACAATAAATGACTTGTCTGTGTTATTTAGTCAAGAGCAATTGCCGTCTTAATTGCATATTCTCAAGATAACACCTGCATTGAGTTAACTGTAGTATTTATTTTAATTGGCTAATTGATTAATCATTCGAAAGAAGATAGCTAATTAACTAAAGGGCCTTTAATGGGCTGACAGGTCTGATTTTTAATTGTCCGAGAAATGGTTTCGAAAGGACCGCCCCCGCAAATTTAACCCCAGACAGGGCAAAATATGGCCATGTCTCCAAGGCTCAGATTGACTTTGTCCCTGGGAGAAAGATGATCCATTGTTCCTTTTCAAGAGCTAGGGCGGGAGGAGGGGGGGTGCCTGAAGTGTCAAGACCTGTCCATGGAGTTTTCTTATATCATGGTAGTGTTGCCAACGTCCAGGTAGTGCCTGGAGATCTCCTGGAATTACAACTGACCTCCAGGTGACAGAGATCAGTTTCCTCTGGAGACAACGGGGAAATTAGAGGGAATTGGATAAGCATATGGAGCAGGGGTCCATCAGTGGCTATTAGCCACAAGGTATAGGTAGGGACTCTCATTCTGGGGCAAGGGATGCTCTGTCTTCTTGGTGATGGGGGGGTCAATAGTGGGAGGGCTTCTAGTGTCCTGGCCCCACTGCTGGACCTCCTGAGGACACCTGGTATTTTTGGCCACTGTGTGACACAGAGTGTTGGACTGGAGGGGCTGTTGGCTGGATCCAACACTGGCTTCTCTTATGTTCTTATGTTAAGAGCAGAGGTCCATCAGTGGCAACAAGGATGGTGAGAGGGTTGGAATCCAAGTCTTATGAGGAAAGGCTGAAAGAGTTGGGTATATTAGCCTGGGAAAGAGAAGGCTTAGAGGGGACATGATTGCAGTCTTCAAGTATTTGAAGGGCTGTCATGTAAAAGATTGGAGCAGATCTATTCTCTCTTGCTCCGGATTGCAAGACTAGATCGAATGGGTGGAAATTACAAGGGAGTCGTTACCAGCTAAAGATCAGGAAAAAATTCCTAACTGTAAGAGTGGTTGAGCAGTGGAACAGTCTGTCTCGGGAGGGGGTGGATGCTCCTTCCCTGGACGTTTTCAAGCAGTGGCTGGACGACCATCTTTCAGGGATGTTGTAGGTATGTAGGGCTATCTTTCGGCTATGCTCCTGCAGAGTGCAGGGGGTTGGACTAGATGACCTGCAAGGTCCCTTCCAACATTCTATGATCCAGGTTGAGAAAAGTCTTGGAGATTTGGGGATGGAGCCTGGAGAGGGCTGGGACCTCGGTGGGGTACAATGCCATGGAGCAGGGGTATTGAACTCACTTGTTACGAGGGCCGGATCTGACATAAAGGAGACCTTGCTGGGCCAAGCCACGTGTGTCATAAAAGGTAATTCCAGGTAGCGGAGATATAAACTCGATTAAAGGACACAAACACCAAGGTGGTGGGGTTTTTTACTTAAAATAAAAAAAGTTTTGTTTATTTAACAGTGTCAGATAACTGATGCCAATTATTGCATCAAAATGTCTGTGCTGTTGCAATCCTGAGTATGCTATTCTGGTGTGTATCTGTAAATTGCAAACCTACGATGACGCAGGTATAGAGAGGGACTCTCGGTCTGGGGCGAGTGAGGCTCTGTATTCTTGGTGCTTGGGGGGGCAACAGTGGGAGGGCTTCTGGTGTCCTGGCCCCACTGCTGGACCTCCTGAGGGCACCTGGTATTTTTGGCCACTGTGTGACTTAGAGTGTTGGGCTGGATGGGCCATTGGCCTGATCCAACATGGGCTTCTCTTATGCTCTTACGTTCTTATGTCCCTCACCCACAGGCTGCCTTGTGACTCTTTGCTTTTCTTGCAGCATTTTTCACAGAGACCCCCCATGACATGACTGCCCGGGCTGGCGAGGACGTGGAGATGGCGTGTTCCTTCCGCGGCAGCGGCTCCCCTTCCTACTCACTCGAAATCCAGTGGTGGTATGTGCGCACTCACAGAGACTGGACGGACAAGCAGAACTGGGCTTCAAACCAGGTACCAACCCCCCCACCCCATGTTCATCTGCCTTTCTTTCCATCGAATCACAGAGTGGGAAGGGGCCCTAGAGACCATCTAGCCCAGCCCCGTGCCCAGTGTGGGACCAGCCTAAAGCATCTCTGACAAATATTCATCCAGCCTCTTCTTGAATGCTCCCAAGGCAGCTGATTCCTCCTTTGGACCACTCTGACGGCGAAAAAGTTTTCCCTAATATCCAGCCAATACTTTTCTGCATGTCACTTAAACCCGTTGCTTTGGGTCCTCTCCTCTGCCGCCAACGGGAACAGCTCCTTGCCCTCCTCCAAGTGACAGCCTTTCAGATATTTAAAGAGCGCAGCCGTGCCCCCCCCCCAATCTCCTCTTCTCCAAACTAAACATTCCCAAAATCATTTGATAACAGGTCCAATGTTCCCTCTAAGCTCTGGTGTCTTGTGAGCAAAAATTCCCCTTTGTGAGCTACTGGCATTAAAGTTCTGAGTGAGCGATTTGGCTGTTGCATAAATTGGTTTTCTCTGGAGCCATCCCTTCTTGAGCTAAGTCAAAAAAGTGTGAGCTGGAGGCTAAGGATCTGTGAGCTAGCTCACAGTAACTCAGCTTGGAGGGAACACTGCACAGGTCATTATATCCCTAAAGACCCAACCTTAAGAACATAATAACATAAGAGAAGCCAATGTTGAATCAGGCCAATGGCCCATCTAGTCCCACACTCTGTCACACAGTGGCCAAAATATACCAGGTGCCCTCGGGAGGTCCAGCAGTGGGGCCAGGACACCAGAAGCCCTCCCACTGCTGCCCCCTCCAGCACCAAGAATAGAGTGCATCACCTGCCCCAGACTGAGAGTTCCCATCTATACCCTGTGGCTAATAGCCACTGATGGACTTCTGCTCCAGATGTTTATCTAATTCCCTCTTGAACCTTAATTCTTGTGGACTTTTGGCCAAGAATCAGGGTTCCTCAAAATACTAAAGACCTCATTTCCGTCCTTTAAGAAGGAGCAAAACATGTGCTTGCTTCAAATTGGAGATTACAGCATCTCCCCTCGATGCATCCATGGTGCCAAAAGGTATGGGAATATTTTTTTACTGGACAAGACCTCAGGCCGGGTTGTGCAACTGCCCTCTTCTCCATCATCTCCCCATTTTCCAAAAAGCTTGACTCATCCCAGGGGTAGATGCTGTGAGCGGATCCCCTGTCAGAAGGAGATTTGGCAGTAAGAGAATCCTGTGGGGTCCCACCTGGTGCCTCTTCTGGCCGCAACCCAGGGTTGATGCACGCGACAAGGCAGAAAGCGTGAGATGGAAAGCCCCCGCCTCCTGCCCCGCCTCTCCCACGAACCTCCCACTTTAACAGCTTCTATTTTTATCTGGACAAAGACTTATCAGGGATTGTCTAGGCTGATCCTGCACTGGGCAGGGGGTTGGACTAGATGGCCTGGAGGGCCCCTTCCAACTCTGTGGTTCTATGGTCCTGTGATTCTATCCCTTCTTATTATTTACAAAATCTATGTCCCATCTTTCTGCCTTTACCGCCAAGGCAATGAACAATGTAAAAGACACATGATAAAATAACAGCTTGAAGGTAAAGGTTCCCTTGCTCGAAAGCCAGTCGAATCCAACTCTAGGGTTGTGGTGCTCATCTCCGTTTCCAAGCTGAAGAGCCAGCGCTGTCCGAAGACGTTTCCGTGGTCATGTGGCCGGCATGACTAAACGCTGAGGTGCACGGAACGCTGTTACCTTCCCCCCCAAAGTGGTACCTATTTATCTACTTGCAATTTCTTGCTTTCGAACTGCTAGGTTGGCAGGAGCTGGAACTAGAGGCGGCACTCTCAGGTCTCGAACTGCTGAACTACTGACCTTCCACAGCCTGTAGTTCAGCATCTCAACCACTTGAGCCACCGCAGCTATGGCATTATACCCCATCAAAGTACCTTCCTTCTCCAAACCTCACCTTCTTCAGGCTCCACCCCTCCCCCCAAAATCTCCAGGAATTTCCCAACCCAGAGCTGGCAACCCTAACCCACAACGGCGAAACCAGGAGTACAGGCAGCTGCGTGGGGGAATAAATCCCTCTGCGTGCATCCCATCTCTCTCTCCCCCGCCCTTTGCACTGCAACCGTTTCAACACGCCTTCTGGCAGGGAGTCTTCTCGGCTGGGGCTGCATCGGCCGCTTTGGGTTCAAGTCTGAACCTCTGCCGAGGCTCTCTGGGTCAGAGAGCTGATCTAGAGGAGCAATCTTGTGGCTGTCCTGAAGCCCCAAGGGGGAGGATCTGCACCCAAGGCCTGATGGGAGAATCCATCTCTAATCCCCCAGCGGCTGAGCTTTGCCGGCCAGATGCCTCTCTGCCCACGGAGAGGACCCTCCGGCCTGCATTAGGAAAGGGCGAGAGGCTTCTTCTTCTTCTTTTTTATTGCCCCCCGAAGGGGATTTTATTGATTTTGCATTACTACAGGATATGGGGAAAGGTTACTAAATCTCTACCTCTAAAAAAATTATAGGACGTGGGTAAGGAAAACTAATACATAAAACTCCACCAGGATGGGGGAGAGAAACTAAACCCTATTTCTAAAACATCCTACTGGACATGGGGAAGGGAAGACTAACGAGATCTGGTTACATTTGTGTCATTGTCATCTGATGTTACGGAGCCTTATTGCTTATAAAAAAGTTAACAAAAAATCATAAAAGTAAAAAGCTGTAGAAACTAATTAGATAATCAAAAACTGCAACTTCCACGATTATATTGGTCTTAGGTTCTCTTCTTCTTGCGTTTCTTCTTTCCTCGGGGTTTGGGAGCGGCTGCTCCTTTCTCTGATTCCGATGTACCTGAAGAACTAAAGAGTATTGGACTGCTGCTTTCTGAATCCTGTGAGTAGGATTCCTCTTCTTCCTCTTCTTCTGTTCTCCGCCGCTTCCCGGCTTGTCTTTCCGATATCTTCTGCTCTCTCCCTTCCTCTCCCCCAGTAGCCGGCTCAGCCAACAGCTCTTTATTTTTCACTCTCTGCTTACACAGAGATAAGGCCAAGGTGCCTCTCATTATTTTTAATGAGGCTTTATATTTGGGCAATGTGCTCTGGACGGTGTGCCCTGTAGGCGAGCAGCCGGAGGGAGGGACGTCAGGGTCCTCGAGCTGAGCGGCAAGGTGGAAGGGCCCGGGACTCTTTGCCGTGGGCTGCGGACCCTTCTTGGGGACAGACCCACGCCCTTTTCTCTGGCATCGCAGGACATCTCGGGTTAACTATGGGGCCAAAAGAGAAGAGGAGGAGGAGGAGGAGGAAGTGGAAGAAGAAGAAGAAGAGAAGGAGGAAGAGGAAGAAGAGGAGGAGGAAGAAGAGAAGATTGGATTTATACCCCGCCCTTCACTACCCAAAAGAGTCTCAGAGCGGCTGACAAACTCCTTTCCCTTCCCCTCCCCACAACAGACACCCTGTGAGGTAGAAGAAGAAGAAGGAGAGATTGGATTTATACTCCACCCTTCACTACCCAAGGGAGTCTCAGACCGGCTTACGAACTCCTTTCCCTTCCCCTCCCCACAACAGACACCCTGTGAGGTAGAAGAAGAAGAGAAGAGATTGGATTTATACCCCGCCCTTCACTACCCAAAAGAGTCTCAGAGCGGCTAACAAACTCCTTTCCCTTCCCCTCCCCACAACAGACACCCTGTGAGGTAGAAGAAGAAGAAGAAGAAATTGGATTTATACCCCGCCCTTCACTACCCAAAGGAGTCTCAGAGTGGCTCACAAGCTCCTTTCTCTTCCCCTCCCCACAACAGACACCCTGGGAGATAGGTGGCGCTGAGAGAGCTCTGAGAGAACTGTCCCTGAGAGAACAGCTCTGACAGAACTATGGCTTGCCCAAGGTCATCCAGCAGCTGCAAGTGGAGGGCTGAGGAATCAAACCCGGTTCTCCCAGACTAAAGACCACGCACTTAACCACTACACCAAACTGGACGACTAGGCCCTTACCCCATAGACTCTGAGGCAACTGGGGATCTGGCTGTCAGAGGGTTCAAGGGGATGTGGTAGAGCTTTTGCACTACATTGATTTTGATTCTGTCCTGTTATCCTCTCTGGTCCAACAGGCTTTGCAGGGTTTTGGCGTGCACAATACATGGAATGCCTGTTCAGTCCGAGAACTGATCACTTTGGTGTAGTGGTTAAGAGTGGCAGACTCTAACCAGGAGAACCGGGTTTGATTCCCCACTCCTCCTCCACATGCAGCTGCTGGTGTGACCTTGGGTCCGTCACAAGTTCTCTCGGAGCTGTTATCTCACGAGTAGTTCTCGAAACAGCTCTCTCAGCCCCACCTGCCTCCCAGGGTGTCTGTTGTGGGGAGGGGAGGGGAAAGGAGTTTGTGAGCCGCTCTGAGACTCCTTCTGGAAGTGATGAGCGGGGTAGAAATCCAACCTCTTCTTCATCGTCTTCATCATGGCGCCTTCCCTGCCCCTTCTT
This sequence comes from Gekko gecko, assembly GCA_029375565.1. Lineage (NCBI taxonomy): Eukaryota > Metazoa > Chordata > Lepidosauria > Squamata > Gekkonidae > Gekko > Gekko gecko. The sequence goes on from JAPDNY010000006.1 coordinate 188,860,648, forward strand.
GGTCCTTCAGTACAGTGAGGATAAAACCTTCATCAAGTCTGTGTGTGTGTGAAGTGCCGTCAAGTCTCTTCTGACTTCTGGCGACCCTGTGAATTAATGCCCTCCAAAAGGTCCTCTGGTTAACAACCTTCCTCGGTCCGGTCTTCAGACTGAGGGCCGTGGCGTCCCTGATGGGGCCAATACACCTCCTGCTGCCTCACACTTTTCCTAGCATGATTGTCTCCTCCAGGGACTCTTGATGTGGCCAAAGTACGATAGCCTCGGTTTGGTCATTTTGGCTTCTTGTAGGGTTGCCAGCCTCCAGGTGGGGCCTGGGGATCTCTTGCTCTTACAACTGATCTCCAGCTGATGGAGATTGGCTCTCCTGGAGAAAATGGCTGCTTTGGAGGGTGGACTTCGGGGCATTGGACTATGCTGAGGCCCCTCCCCTCCCCAAACCCTGCCCTCTCCTGGATCCACTCCCCAAAGTCTCCAGGTATTTCTCAACCCAGACTTGGCAACCCTCGTTTCTTGGGAGAGAAAGAGCCTTGCTGGGTCAAAGCCATCATGGCTGGCATCCGCAGAGCCCAGGGGTGGCCAACTTGCTTAATGCAAGAGCCACATAGAATAAATGTCAGATGTTTGAGAGCCACAAGCAATGCTCCCTCTAAGCTGCGGAGTCTTGTGAGCAAAAATTCTACTTTGTGAGCGACTGGCCTTAAAGTTGTGAGCGAGCGATTTGGCTACTATGCAAATTCGTTTGCTCTGGAGCCGTCCTTCCTGAGCGTATGACAAACGTGTGATCTGGAGGCTAAAAAAATTGTCAGCCAGCTCACACCAACTCGGCTTAGAGGGAACACTGGCCGCGAGACATGAATGAGCATTGCACATTTTTGCTGGGAAAAACTCGGATTTGCTTTTTATTCATATTAAACGAGACTGCCAAAAATAATAACAAAAAGGGGCAAAAGCAGATATTGATAATGATATTTATCTGTCCAATGATATTTGTTTGCCAATAATGTTTAGCTTCCCCAGCCGCCCTGCCGGGAGCCGCACAAGATGTGTGGAAGAGCCACACGCGGCTCCCGAGCCACAGTTTGGCCACCCTGGCATAGCCTAAGGCCAGGCAGCCGCCATGCCCAGGGTGCCTGGAGGGGCTCACGGCCCCTGACCTCTTGCCCACATGTCTGCCCTGCCACCTGCCGGGATCCCCTCCCTCCCTATGCTTGGCGCTCTGCCACCCACGCTCCCTGCCGCGTTAGGGTCCCCAGGTCCGACTCAGGAAATATCTGGGGACTTTGGGGGTGGAGCCAGGAGCAAGGGTGTGGCATTGCTTTTGTGATGTCACATCCTGTGATTTCACTTCCAGGTCCACCCCCCACATCCGGAAGGTTCCTGTGATTCTGTGGTAGGCGCTTGTGCTTCTAGCACAGGGGCGGCTCTCAACTCATTCTCCACCCGAGCCACACGTGCTCTGCCCAGCATTCCTGGGGAGGAGGAGGAGAAGGAGAAGGAGAAGGAGGAGAAGGAGAAGGAGAAGGAGAAGGAGAAGAGGAGGAAGAGGAAGAGGAGGAGAAGAAGAAGAAGAGGAGGAGGAGGAGAAGGAGAAGGAGAAGGAGAAGGAGAAGGAGAAGAAGAAGAAGAAGAAGAAGAAGAAGAAGAAGAAGAAGAAGAAGAAGAAGAAGAAGAAGAAGAAGAAGAAGAAGAAGAGGAGGAGGAGGAGGAGGAGGAGGAGGAGGAGGAGATTGGATTTGTATCCCGTCCTTCACTCATAGTCTCAGAATGGCTGACAAACTCCTTAGTCCTTTCCCTTCCCCTCCCCACAACAGACACCCTGGGAGGTAGGTGGGGCTGAGAGAGCTCTTTCCAGAGCTGTCCTTGAAAGAACAGCTCTGAAAGAACTTATGACTGACCCGAGCTCACCCAGCAGCTGCAGGTGGCGGAGTGGGGAATCAAGCCCGGTTCTCCCAGATTAGAGTCCGTGCACTTAACCACGACACCAAACTGGCGGTGTCCAGATGGTGCAGAGCGGTAGCACCTTTGGCTGTGAGAGCAGCAGGAACCCCCAGCCACACACTGCCTGGAGAAAGGTCGTGTGGGAGGGCTTGGAGGAAGAGAAGGGAGGTGGTGGGCACGGAAGGGAGAGATGCCAGGGCAGAGGCCTGGTGGTGGGCAGAGGGGGCTAGAAGGGACCCTTGGGCACTTTCTGCCCAGGGCCCTCCAAAACCTGGAACCTGAGACCCCCGGTCCCTCTAGCCCAGCATCCTGCTTCCCCCAGGGGCCCAACTGAGGGTCCTGGAGTCCCCGTGAGTGGGGCACAGGAGCCAAGGCGTTCACTTAATTGCATTGCACATGGCTGCACCTGAAGCTGCCTCCTACTGAGTCAGGCCCTCCTGTCAAGACCAGCATTGTCTACTCAGACTGGCAGCCGCTTTCCAGGGCCTCAGGCCAAAAAGGGTCTTTCCCGTCACCTTCTGTCTGGTCCTCTATACCAGAGAAGCTGCGGATTTTTTTTTCTTTAAACTGTCCAAAGGGACAGGCTTTTATTTTATTTTTCCCACATAACAAAATCATGATACAAAACAGTACAATACAATACACAACGTACAACACAAAACATACATGGGGGTGTTCGCTATTGCTTAACATCAGCTTAAGTGCGCCCTATACGTTACTAACTTTCCTATTTATGGGAGAAGCTGCGGATTGAATATAACCTCAAAATACAAGAACTCCTTGTGGGAACTCAATGAAATTGCTGAGCAATCGGTTTAGAACGGATAAAAGGAAGTCCTTCTCCACCCAAAGGGGGATTAACACGTGGGATTCACTGCCCCAGGAGGTGGTGGCAGCTACAAGCATAGACGGCTTCAAGAGGGAATTAGATAAACATATGGAGCAGAAGTCCATCAGTGGCTATAAGCCACAAGGTGTAGATAGGAACTCTGGGTCTGGGGCAAGGGATGCTCTGTATTCTTGGAGCTTGGGGGGGTCAACAGTGGGAGGGCTTCTGGTGTTCTAGCCCCACTGCTGGACCTCCTGATGGCACCTGGTATTTTTGGCCACTGTGTGACCCAGAGTGTTGGACTAGAGGGGCCATTGGCCTAATCCAACATTGGCTTCTCTTATGTTCTTATAGGAACTCTATGTCTGCGGCAAGGGATGCTCTGTATTCTTGGTGCTTGGGGGGGGGGGTAATAGTGGGAGGGCTTCTAGTGTCCCAGCCCCACTGGTGGACCTCCTGGTGGCCCCTGGTATTTTTGGCCACTGTGTGACACAGACTGTTGGACTGGAGGGGCCGTTAGCCTGGTCCAACATGGGCTTCTCTTACGCTCTTATGAACCTGAGACCTTCTGCATGCCGAACAGAGGCTCTTCCGCTGAGCCGCAGCCCTTTCACTAACATCAGGATGGTCTGCTCAGATTGGCAGCAGGTCTCCAGTGTCTCAGGCAGGGGTCTTTCACATCACCCACTGCCTGGTCCTTTTAACTGGAGGTATCGGGAGTGGAACTATTGGGGTATTCGGTAAATACAGCAGAGTTTTGCCCTGTCATAGAAGCATGGTCCTGAGTGCAGGAAATCAGTCTTCCAAAGAAGTAAACTCATGTAGTGGTTTGGTGTAGTGGTTAAGTGTGCACACTCTAATCTGGGAGAACTGGGTTTGATTCCCCACTCCTCCACTCGCAGCTGCTGGTGTGACCTTGGGTCAATCACAAGTTCTCTCAGAGCTGGTCTCTCAAGGACAGTTCTGGAAAGAGCTCTCTCAGCCCCGCCTACCTCACAGGGTGTCTGTTGTGGGGAGGGGAAGGGAAGGGAGTTTGTAAGCCGCTCTGAGACTCCCTTGGGTAGCAAAAGGCGAGGTATAAATCCAATCTCCACCTCCTCCTCCTCCTCCTCTTCCAATTAGATCCAATTCACATTCAGGTTGCAGTCGAAAGGAGAGAGAGAGAAGCCTTAATCTAAAGAGGACTTTCCCCATTACGAATGACCAGCTTATGCGTGGGAGTATGAGGGCATTGTCTCTATGGGAGAGACCTGCGTCTCCATGGAAGGCCATGTGAAGAGAGGGAGAGGACAAAGGGAGAGAGAGAAGGAAGGGCTCAGAGAGGGCAGCTCACAGGTTAGGACAAAAAGAGACATCCCATTCAAGGAGATAACAATAACACTGATACACCCTTAGTAGTGCCCCCCCCAATGTCCAGGCTCACTCCCACAGGAACCTGGGACCTCCTGAGTGCCAAGCAGAGACTCTCCCTCTGAGCCACGGCCCCTCCCCTGATGCAGGCAGCTGAGAGCAGATTTGGGCTACAGACTTTTATGTCTTTTTGTACCACTTTCGGTGCTGAAGCCTGCCCTGAAGAATCGGGCGACTGTAGTTTTGTGAGGGTGCCGGGAGTTCTCCACTGGAGCTCCCCCAGGCCTTTTCTCAGAGAGGCGGCTCCCTGCGGAGAGGGAATACGAGATGAGGATAACGAATAGCTTTGACTCCCGCAGGAGCTTTCCGCCCTCTTTCACCGGCTGCACGACTGTGAAGGAGAGGATTCTGTGTGCTCCTCCATGGCTAAAAACGGCATCAAGAATGTGAGGACTAAAGACGGCAGGGAGGACACATTCTGAGAACTGGAGCACAGAGCCTGATGGGCGGTGATAAACTTTTCCCTTGCTTGTTAGATGACGGACTTTTCTAGCCATGTTTCAGGAGGGTAGCCATGTTGGTCTTCAGCGGAAGACCAAGATTCGAGTCCAGTGGGACCTCAGGGACCCACCAAGTTCTCCGGGGTGTGAGCTGACTGCATTTTGCACTGTGCCTTTGCATCCAGACTCCTGTCTTGGCAACACCCCTGTCACCTTCAGATTGGGATATAAAGACTCAGGGATTTCCATTCCCACTTGGATCTGACAAAGGGAGCTTTGTTTCTCAAAAACTCACACCTCAAAAACTCAGTTTGATGTAGTGGTTAAGTGCGCAGACTCTAATCTGGGAGAACCAAGTGTGATTCCCCACTCCTCCACTTGTACCTGCTGGTGTGACCTTGGGTCAGTCACAAGCTCTGGCATGGCTGTTCTTGAAAAAGAGCAGTTTCTGTCAGAGCTCTCTCAGCCCCACCGACCTCCCAGGGTGTCTGTTGTGGGGAGGGGAAGGGAAAGGAGTTTGTAAGCTGCTCTGAGACTTCCTTGGGTAGTGAAGGGCGGAGTATAAATCCAATCTCTTCTTCTTCTTCTTACCTCACAGGGTGTCTGTTGTGGGGAGGGGAAGGGAAAGGAGATTGTGAGCCGCTCTGAGACTCCTTTGGGTAGTGAAGGGCAGGGTATAAATCCAATCTCTTCTTCTTCTTCTACCTCACAGGGTGTCTGTTGTGGGGAGGGGAAGGGGAAGGAGTTTGTCAGCCACTCTGAGACTCCTTTGGGTAGCGAAGGGCGGGATATAAATCCAATCTCTTCTTCTTCTTCTTCTACCTCACAGGGTGTCTGTTGTGGGGAGGGGAAGGGAAAGGAGTTCCTAAGCCACTCTGAGACTCCTTTGGGTAGCGAAGGGCAGGGTATAAATCCAATCTCCTCCTCCTCCTCCTCCTCCTCCTCCTCCTTCTTCCTCCTCTTCCTCTTCTTCTCCTCTTTCCCTATCACAAATGGCCAACTGGCCAGCTTCCTAGGTGTAGGAGTATAAGGATATTGTCTCTACAGGAGAGACCTGCAGGGACACATATCTCCATGGAAGGCCATGTGCAGAGAGTGAGGAGACAAAGTAAGAGAGAGGAGGGATCAGAGGGCAGCCTCCAGGTTAGGACAAAGAGAGTGAGGTAGCCCCCCCCCAATGTCCAGGCATGCTGAGTTGCTCACTCCAGCAGTCACAGGGGCTTTGGGGGAGAAACCTGCACTCTGAGCCCAGCTGTGCAGGGGAACATGGGACAGAAGTTGAATTAAATAGATAGACGAATGTGAGTAGCTCGATCTCAACGAGGATGGGTGGCTGTGGACGAGACTGGGGTCTGCTGAGCGGGGCTTTCTGCAATCTATGGCTTTTTTTCAGTTTAGGACCAATTTGTGCAAAAGAAACTCATGTGTGCACTTGTTGCCGTACATAGTGTGTCCGGCTTTTCTCAGTGTGGTGTGGCCCCAGGACGCTGGCTCACTGCTGCCCGCTGGGCACCCCACAGACAGGCTGAGGGGAGTGAGAGCAGTGGGGTTCTCTCCCCCCCTCCTCATTTCCCCCAGCCCCGGTGCCTCCACCTAGGGAAGCCCGGGGAGACATCAGAGAACATCCCAAGACTGCCCTTGCAAATGTGTTCTTTTTTTATTTAAAAAATCCCTTCTAAACCCATGCTTTTGTTTTTTATTAATGCTTTCATCGATTTTAAAGTAAACATGAAACGAGAGAGCGGACACGGCGCCTTAAGAGAGCAGGGAACAAGCCGTCTCCAGTAATCACGTCCTTGTAGGGGCTCCGGAATCTCCGCTGAGGGGCTACCGGTCACAAGGCTGAAGTTGGTTCCCGATTCCCCGTTCCTCGTTTGTTCCTTCTCCTCGTCTTATTCACGAGTTCGTCCAAAGACAACGGAGGAGAGTTTGAAAGCTCCGAACCCCAAAATAAAGATTTGGACCCCCAAACTTCATATGCCCCCAAGTTCGGCGGACTCTCCCCTTCGAGGCGACGTATGCCGTGTCCTGGTCCGAGGCGCGGTTCTTGTGCCAGCTGCTCCAAAGTGAGGCACCCCCAGGAACAGGGCTTTTTTGGTAGAAAAAGCCCAGCAGGAACTCATTAGCATAATAGGCCACACCCAACAACAGAAAGGCATTAGCATAATAGGCCACACCCATGATAGTGCGACTCATTCACATATTAGGTCACATCCCCATGCCTTCCCTTGGCTTGCCCAGGTAAGCCCCCCCTTGAAGGGAAGGCGGTTTAAACTGCCTTCCCTTGGCTTACCCTGGTGCCCCGTGGCTACAGGGAGCCCAAGCAAGCTGGCCCTTGGACAGGCTGGGGAAGGCATGGGGAGGCATTTAAAAGCCTCCCCAATCCTTCCAGGGCCCCGCTGGCCTGCCTGCCTCGGAGTCGCTGGGGGGGGTCACTCTCCAGGCCTTGCATGCAGAAGTTTTCACTGTAGTGGGCATGGCCAACTCTGAAGCCAGCCAGAACAGGTGGTGGCAGCTACAAGCATGGACAGTTTCAAGAGGGAATTAGATAAACATATGGAGCAGAAGTCCATCAGTGGCTATTAGCCACAAGGTATAGATGGGAACTCTCAGTCTGGGGCAGGTGATGCACTCTATCCTTGGTGCTGGAGGGGGCAGCAGTGGGAGGGCTTCTAGTGTCCTGGCCCCACTGCTGGACCTCCTGATGGCAGCTGGTATATTGTGGCCGCTGTGTGACAGAGTGTTGGACTGGATGGGCCATAGGCCTGATTCAACATTGGCTTCTCTTATGTTCTTATGTTATGTTCTTAACTCCGTTCCTGTGCGTTCTTGCCCCAAAATAGCCCTGCCCAGGACAATCACACAGGCAGGCACTGGGGCCAAGCTGTTCCCCAAAAGACGCGAATGAGGAATGAATAAGGAACTGGGAATAAGGAACCAACTTCAGCCTCATCTTTTGGCCCTTGTTCCGGGCCTTGGACTCCTCCAGATGGGAAATACGGACATGAACGGCACAGCCGGGAAACAAACGCCCCGCTCTTGTAGGGGAGACAGCCGCCCTCCTGCCCTGCCCGGTCCCCTATGTGTGCCCACCCTGCTCCTAAGATCCCCAGGCATTCTGTGGCTGTAATATGCAAAGAACTACTACGCTCAGAGCGGTCAGCATCTCAGGGCCCAAAGGCTATGATGTATATCAAAACCACCTGTGATGTGGGCACATAGCACATAGGAACTGGAGCACACACTCCCCGGTTGGCATGTGTGCCACCCCCCACTACGCATAAATACTCAAGGGGGTCGGGAACGGGGAGGGGGGTGCGTGGAGAGAGGACCAGCCTCCCCACCGAGCTTAAGCAGAAGAATCACAGAGTTGGTCCATAGAGACCATCTAGTCCAGGGGTGTCAAACATAGCATCATAGAATCATAGAATGTTAGAGTCGGAAGGGACCTTGCAGGTCATCTAGTCCAGCCCCCTGTACTCTGCAGGAACACAGCCGAAAGATAGCCCTACATTACCTACAACATACCCCAAAGATGGTCGTCCAGCCTCTGCTTGAAAACATCCAGCAAAGGAGCATCCACCACCTCCCGAGGCAGACTGTTCCTCTGCTCAACCACTCTGACAGTTAGGAAGTTTCTCCTGATATCTAGCTGGTAACAACTCCCTTGTAATTTCCACCCATTAGATCTAGTCTTGCAATCCGGAGCAAGAGAGAAGAGATCTGCTCCATCTTTTACATGACAACTCTGACATGTGGCCCCGGGGGCCGGATCAGGCCTCCGGAGGGCTTCTATCAGGCCCGCGTTGGAACTGGCGGTCTCCTGCTTCTTCTTCCAGTGCTGCTGCTGCTGCTGCTGCGTCATCGCACGTTTGCAGCTTACAGATACACACCTCAACAGCATACTCAAGATTGCAACCGCGCAGGCATTCTGATGCAATAATTCGGAGCGAGAGGTGTCAGTTATCAGACGCGGTTAAATAAACAAGATATTGCAAGAGGGCTAAATGTTTTAAGCACGTTTTTATTTTAAGTAAAAAAAAAAAAAAACCTTTGTGTCCTTTATAAAGTTTATATCTCGGCTACCTGGCATTGCATTTTACGACACACACCTGGCCCGGCCCAACGAGGTCTCATTTATGTCAGGCCTGGCCCTCATAAGAAATGAGTTCAACGCCCCGATCTAGTCCAACTCCCTGCCCAGTGCAGGATCAGCCCAGAGCATCCCTGACAAGGGCTTGTCCAGCCGCTGCTGGTTCCACTGGGGCACAGCTCTGACAGTAAACTTCCACCCCACTCCACCCCCAATATCCAGCCAGTACCTCCCGGGCTAGGGGCCCGATCCGCCAGGAAAGCCTCCTACACAAAATCCTCTTGATATGTGCAAAAGCATTCCCCAGCGGTTGGATGAAGTGCATCGGGGCCTCGCCTTCCCCCCACAACTTCAGCTTGGTCTGGACTTCGTGACCTGAAGAACAAAGGTCACCTCTGTCACCTGGAATGAACAGTGCTGATGGAAGTCTAGGTGGAAAAAGCAGGCGCGGCAGTCCTTGTGGCATCGTGGCTCTTCCGGCCACGTCTCACCTGGGCCATTGTCTTTAGAACCCTAAGAGAAGCCATTGCTGGATCAGGCCAACAGCCCATCTAGTCCAGCACTCTGTGTCACACAGTGGCCAGAAAGACCAGGGGCCATCAGGAGGTCCAGCAGTGGGGCCAGGACACCAGAAGCCCTCCCACTGTTGACCCCCCCCCCAGCACCAAGAATACAGAGCATCCCTTGCCCCAGGCAGAGTGTTTCATCTATAAGAATATAAGGAGCCAATGTTGGATCAGGCCAATGGCCCATCCAGCCCAACACTCTGGGTCACCCAGTGGCTGAAAAGACCAGATGCCATCAGGAGGTCCAGCAGTGGGGCCAGGACACCAGAAGCCCTCCCACTGCTGCCCCCCCCCAGCACCAAGAATACAGAGCATCCCTTGCCCCAGGCAGAGTGTTTCATCTATAAGAATATAAGGAGCCAATGTTGGATCAGGCCAATGGCCCATCCAGCCCAACACTCTGGGTCACCCAGTGGCTGAAAAGACCAGGTGCCATCAGGAGGTCCAGCAGTGGGGCCAGGACACCAGAAGCCCTCCCACTGTTGACCCCCCCCAGCACCAAGAATACAGAGCATCCCTTGCCCCAGGCAGAGTGTTTCATCTATAAGAATATAAGGAGCCAATGTTGGATCAGGCCAATGGCCCATCCAGCCCAACACTCTGGGTCACCCAGTGGCTGAAAAGACCAGGTGCCATCAGGAGGTCCAGCAGTGGGGCCAGGACACCAGAAGCCCTCCCACTGTTGCCCCCCCCCAGCACCAAGAATACAGAGCATCCCTTGCCCCAGACAGAGTGTTTCATCTATAAGAACATAAGAGAAGCCAATGTTGGATCAGGCCAATGGCCCATCCAGCCCAACACTCTGGGTCACCCAGTGGCCAAAAAGACCAGGGGCCATCAGGAGGTCCAGCAGTGGGGCCAGGACACTAGAAGCCCTCCCACTGCTGCCCCCCCTAAGCACCAAGAATACAGAGCATCCCTTGCCCCAGACAGAGTGTTTCATCTATAAGAATATACGAGAAGCCAATGTTGGATCAGACCAATGGCTCATCCAGCCCAACACTCTGGGTCACCCAGTGGCCAAAAAGACCAGGGGGCATCAGGAGGTCCAGCAGTGGGGCCAGGACACTAGAAGCCCTCCCACTGTTGCCCCCCCCCAAGCACCAAGAATACAGAGCATCTCTTGCCCTCTGTGGCTTCCATCAGCAATTTGAGGCTTATCAATTGGCCTGCCTTGGGAGGGTTACTGTTAGAAGACTTAGAATCTGCCATTCACAGTACAAGGAACTGGACTCTGCAAGCAGAGAGGAACAATTTCTCTCCCCCTTAAACCATTTTGGTCATCCCCCCCCCCACTTCCGCACAGACACCTGCCTCTTGAAAATCCTTTCCTGGGCGCTGTTTTCATAGCTTGATGCTCTGGCCTCCCTAAATTTCTTTCCCCTCCCTCCCCATAAATTCCCTTTTTTCCTTCCCAGCTCCGTGCCTACCTTTGAAGACTGCATTAAAGGCCAAGGTGTGAATTAGTCGGATGGAGCCTCTCGCCCCCTTTTCCCTCCTTCTCCGAGCTGAACTAATGGGTTCTTCCCTCTCTCTTCCCCTCCCTCTCTCTCTTCCCCTCTCTTCCCGACAGCTAAAAGCATCTCCACAGGAAGAAGCCGGGAAGGACGCGACGAAAATAAGCGTGAGTTTTTCTGTAATGACTTCTTGGGAAGATTTTAAATCAAGGGCACAGCTGCGGCTTTCTTCCACTGTGGCTGGGAGCTTTGCGAAGCTGATGAGAGGGAAAAGGCCCGGCGAGGCGCTTTGGAAGTTCTGAGTGAGAACTTCTGGCTTTCATGGGGTGGCAGTTGCATCAAGGGAAGTTGTGCCGGCACTTTTCAGGGGGCTGAGACGCAGTGTTCCCTCTAAGCCGAGTCAGTGTGGGCTAGCTCACAGTTCTTTAGCCTCCAGACCACACATTTTTGTCTCAGCTCAGGGACGATGGCTCCAGTGCAAACTAATTTATGCAGTAAACAGTGTTCCCTCTAAGGTGAGTCAGTGTGGGCTAGCTCACAGTTTTTTAGCCTCCAGCTCACACGTTTTTGTCTTAGCTCAGGAAGGAGGGCTCCCAAGCAAACTAATGTATGCAGTAATTACAGTGTTCCCTCTAAGGTGAGTCAGTGTGGGCTAGCTCACAGTTCTTTAGCCTCCAGCTCACACGTTTTTGTCTCAGCTCAGAGAGGAGGGCTCCCGTGCAAACTAATTTATGCAGTAAACAGTGTTCCCTCTAAGGTGAGTCAATGTGAGCTGGCTCACAGTATTTTAGCCTCCAGCCCACACATTTTTGTCTCAGCTCAGGGAGGATGGCTCCAGGGCAAACTAAGAGTCCAGGGAGGGCCTTCTCCTGAGTCAGATCCAGGAGTGGACTAAGGAAGCTGAAAGGGCCCCAGAGGAAGCCAAGAGTGGGGATTATTAGGAAGGGGACTGAAAACGAATCGGCCAGTATCATCGGTATAAATCTACGGTGCGGCCTCTCATTTGGAATACCGTCTACGGTTCCGGTTCAAGGACATTCTAGCATTGGGAAAGGGGCAGCAAAGAGCAGCTAAAATGATTAAGGGCATGGGACACTTTCCCTCTGAAGAAAGGTTACAGAGGTCAGGGCTCTTTAGCTTGGAGAAACGAGGGCTGAGCGGTGACCTGATAGAGGGGTTTACAAAATTATGCATGGGATGGAGAAGGCAAAGGAAGAAGTCCTTTCCCCCACTTTCTCACAATACAAGAACTCCTGGGCACTCGATGAAATCGATGAGCTGTCGGGTTAGAAGAGATAAAAGGAGGTACTTCTTCACCCACAGAGTCATTAACACGTGGAATTCACTGCAGTGGGAAGTGGTGGCAGCTACAAGCATGGACAGTTTCAAGAGGGGATTGGATGAACGTATGGAGCAGAGGCCCATCAGTGGCTATTAGGCATAAGGTGTGGAGGGAACACTCTATCTGTCTTCTTGGTGCTTGGGCGGGGGGCAACAGTGGGAGGGCTTCTGGAGTTCTGGCCCCGCTGGTGGACCTCCTGACGGCACCTGATATTTTTGGCCACTGTGTGACAGAGTGTTGGACTGGATGAGCCATTGGCCTGATCCAACATTGGCTTCTCTTATGTTCTTATGTTCACCTTCTGCCTTGGAAGACCCACAGGCAGGGGCACAGGACCCAACAGGCATTTAGGATACACTGCCTCTGAACATGGAAATTCTGTTTAGTCACCATGGTTAATAGCCTCTGATGAACCTCTCCTCTGTTAATTTGTCTGCTGCCCTCCTGAAGCCCTTTAAAGTATTCATTATTCGTTTATTTAAAACATGTATTAGCCAGCTTTCTTCCTTCTGGCACTCAAGGTACCTTGCAATATACATAAAATACCTAAAACAGAGTGCCTAAAATATATATAAAACCAAAATTCAAGGTAACAGTTTAGGACTGCTGTAATCAAATGCCGTCCTAAATAAAACCATCTTCAACTGCCTCCTGAAGATGGAAAGGGGGGGGGGCATTTTCTTTCCATGTAAAAATCTTTATTTCTAAAGGGAAGGGTTCACAGGAAATCGACAAAGCGACAAAGACGCCTAAGGGGCATCTTTACACTTTGACCACACAGTTTACAACAAGGGAGAGTCGTCTTCTTCTTGGCCCCTAAAAGGAAATCACCTGAACACATTAACCAATGATTGTGAGTAAACAGACTTCAGTTTTGCAGAGTTTTGTTTCCATTAGTTCTGTGCCAGGTTTCCTTCCAGGTCGGTCTAAACAATAGCCCACAAGGTAGGCACATTAACCCTATAATGACTGGATTTTAGACCTTGCAAACACACACATATTTCCAACAGTTCTGCAATCCCGGGGCTGCCACCAAAAAGGGTGGCATCATGTACCCTCATGTACCCACCAAACGTGCTTTCTTGATTGATGGGAAAGTCCAGGGCAGGAACATATGGGAGGAGATGGTCTTTCCGACGGGTGGCCAACACTGCAACCTATGACAGAAAATTCCGCAGGCAAATGAATTGCACTCTGAATGAAGACTTTGCCTGCCCTGAATCTACTGCCTATCAGCTTTCATGTTCTTGTACTTGGGTGGGGGGAGGTTCTCTGTACTGGCCTGCTGGCTTCTGGTATCAGGTTACAGCTCAGCTGCTCAAAGATAAGAAGGCCAGAGGGAGTTTCAGAAGTCTAGTGTCCTTCAGTTCGAGGTCAGGTTTCCAGAAATCAGTCAAGGCCGTTCAGGGTCTGATGTACACATCATGACCACACCTAGAAGTATCTCTCGGGAGACTATGTGCCCAAATGTCACACCTCTGGCCAACTTTTCAAAACCAGTCCCACAAAGACTCATCCTCACTATCAACAGACAGTTGGCATCAGGCCAGGAGGCATGCACTTTGCCGCCTAGCCTGTATCTCTGTTCTCAGCTTCCATCTGTGATATTCCAAAGGTGTAAATGATCCTGGAAGGCTGGGAACAGCCACTTGACTTCCACCTGCTGAATTAGAGCTGGAGGGCGGAGGTGATTCTGTTACAGTTTTTTGCCTGCTCCTCATTTTCCTGCTGGTTGACTTCTGTTGGCTGGTTACATAAGACTCCTCCTCTTCTGAGGAGTCCTCCCCATCATAGAGCCCTGGCTGACCCATGACATTCTCTCTTTGTGGGAGTATATGAAATGGATGAGAGGGGGCATCCCCAAGCACCATGGATGGGAAAAGATTTCTGCTTGCTGTCAATCAGGGGTGACAGAACAATAGTTTGTCTGTCCCATGGTGGGTTTTCAAGGCAAGAGACATTCAAAGGTGGCTTGCCATTGTCTCCCTCTGCATAGCAACCCTGGGCTTCATTAGTGGACTCTCCTCCAAGTACCTACCAGGGCTGACCCTGCTAAGCTTCCGAGATCTGACAAGATTGGGCTAGCCTAGACCATCTGGAAGCTCTTAAGAACATAAGAGAAGCCATGTTGGATCAGGCCATTGGCCAATCTGGTCCAACACTCTGGTTCACACAGTGGCCAAAAATACCGGGTGCCATCGGAAGTCCAGCAGTGGGGCCAGAAGCAGTGTTCCCTCTAAGCTGAGTTAGTGTGAGCTAGCTCACAGTTTTTTAGCCTCCAGCTCACACATTTTTGCCTTCGCTCAGGAAGGATGGCTCCAGAGCAAACGAATTGATGCAGCAGCCAAATCGCTTGCTCATAGCTTTAATGCCAGCAGCTCACAAAGTAGAAGTTTTGCTCACAAGACTCCACAGCTTAGGGGGAACATTGGCCTGAAGCCCTCCCCCGTTGCCCCCCAAGCACCGAGAAACACAGAGCATCACTGCCCCAGTCAGTGGTAGAGCATCTCTTCATAGCTTTGGCATCAGTGCCCTATGGGGGCTGCCAGGAGGGGCGGGACCCAGTGGTATGTGACGGAACTGGGGCAGATCTAGTAGGCGGCCCAGGCAGGACTGGGAAGCTAGACAGCCAGAACCTGACAAGCAAGTTTGATAAAGACCCAGGCCTGACTTGGAAACTATTATAGTCAGGTGAAGCTCCAGAGAATACAAAATAGCTACTTCTCCCTTCTTTCCGTAGTGCTCAGTTGCTTAGGGAGGGGCTATGGGTCAGTGGTCGAGCCTCTGCCTTCCACGCAGAAGGTCCCAGGTTCAATTCCCAGCACCTCCAGTTAACAAGGACCAGGCAGTTGGGTGATGGGAATGACCTCCGCCAGAGACCTTGGAGAGGTGCTGCCGTGTAGAGGCGGCACCACTGACCTTGGCGGAGAAATGGTCTGACCCGTGAATCGTGCACGTCATTGTGTGCCTGCCACCAAGACAGCCAGCAGTGAACAGATCAGGAAGCGTGCCCACACGCCTGCCGCCATTTTAGTTCTGGTGGCTGCTGGCACTGGGGAGCGGTTGAGACCAGGGGCCTGAACAGAGACTGCAGCCTCTCATACGTGAGCCGTTGTCACCCATCGCTTTGTCTGCACATATGATGTGTTTGGGGAAAGAAAAAGTGGAGGAGCTGCAGTCCTGTGGTAGAGCCTCTGCTTGGCATGCGGAAGGTCCCAGGTTCAATCCTCAGCATCTCCAGCTAAAAGGACTTGGAAATAGGTGATGTGGAAAATCCTCAGCCTCAGCCCGGAGGCCGGAGAACTGCTGCCAGCCTGAGTAGGCAAGACTGACCTTGACAGACTGACGGTCTGATGCAGCAGAAGGCAACTTCAGGTGTTCAGGTCTGCTGTTGTTTGGGAGGGTCCGTGGCTCAGTGGTAGAGCATCTGTTTGGTGTGCAGAAAGTCCAAGGTTCAATCCCTGGCATCTCCGGTCTGGTGTCGTGGTTAAGTGCGCAGATTCTAATCTGGGAGAACCGGGTTTGATTCCCCACTCCTCCAATTGCACCTGCTGGATGACCTTGGGCAAGCCATAGTTCTGTCAGAGCTGTTCTCTCAAGGACAGTTCGGGAAAGAGCTCTCTCAGCCCCACCTACCTCACAGGGTGTTTGTTGTGGGGACTGGGGAGGGGAAGGGAAAGGAGTTTGTAAGCTGCTCTGAGACTCCCTTGGGTAGAGAAGGGCAGGGTATAAATCCAATCTCCTCCTCCTCCTCCTCCTCCTCCTCCTCCTCCTCCTCCTCCTCCTCCTCCTCTTCTTCTTCTTCTTCTTCTTCTTCTTCTTCTTCTTCTTCTTCTTCTTCTTCTTCTTCTTCTTCTTCTTCTTCTTCTTCTTCTTCTTCTTCTTCTTCTTCTTCTTCTTCTTCTTCTTCTTCTTCTTCTTCTCTCTTGAAAGTACCACACTGGAGGTGGGTGGGGGGAGGTATTTGTGAATGTCCTGCATTGTGCAGGGGGTTGGACTAGATGACCCTGGAGGTGCCTTCCAACGCTATTATTCTACAATTTGAGGAGAAGTGAGAGACCTGAGCCCGGGACCTGAATCGCCACTGCCACTCGAGTAGGCGAGGCTGACTTCGGTGGACGGAGCGTCTCATTCCGTCGAAGGCAGCATCACGTGGGTTCCTTGCAGCTCTTTAAAGCCAGCCTGCTCGCCAATCAACGGACACATTGGGTTCCTTGGGTGGCGTCCCAGAGTGCTTTGCTCCCGATGTGTGCCAAGGCAGCCTTTCTTGGGTTAAGTGGAAGCTCCCCCTCCCTTGGAGACTCATTTCTTTTCCTTCTGAAACGAGAGCTGGAAATGGAGGCTTTTTGCAGAGGCCGTGGCTCTCACTTATGCTTTGCTCCCCGCCTGACAAGTCTACATTTGTAACGGCAGGCGCTTCGGAGGCAGCTGCTGCGGGGATTTTGAATGCCCCGGGAGGGCAGCATTCGGGACCCGCTGGATCCGTGGCTATTTTTTACCTCCTGCCGGCCCCGTTGATAAATCCCTTGCCAGCGCAAGGACAGGGTGAGACATAAATCGTCTGGGCCAAGGTCTGCCGCTTTGCCTCTGACATCCAGTTATGCTGATGGATGGGCCTGTCTCCGGTCAGGAAACCTTCCGTAAAACTCTCCTCCTGAGGGGGGCCCTGGCCTGGGCACGCCAGCAGTCCTGCTGCCCCACCTGCCCAAGGCCTCTTTGCTGGGGTTGCCAGGTCCGGGTTCGAGAAATTCCTGGAGATTTCGGGGCGGAGTCTGGGGGAGGCAAGGCAAAGGAGAGACCTCAGCACGGCCGAATGCCATAGTGTCTACCTTTCAAACTGGCTATTTTCTCCAGGGGAGCTGATCTCTGTTTTCTGGAGACCGGTTATAATTCCAGGAGATCTTCCAGCCTCTCATGGCAGCCCAGAAACCCAAGAATTTCAGACCTCTTGTTTTGTTGGTTGTCCCCTTCCCGGGCAGCAGAGCATCCGCCGCCAGATATGGAGAGGTTTCATCATCTTACAAAACAAGGAGTTGTGCATTTCGTACAGATGACTTGCTTGCTGTACTCTGCAGGAAGAAACAGAAAAGAAGCTGCGGCAGAATGTGCCCGCTCTGGCCTGCAGGCCCATTTCTGTCCTGCCCTCCTGAGGGTGTCGTGGTTAAGTGCACAGATTCTAATCTGGGAGAACCGGGTTTGATTCCCCACTCCTCCACTTGCACCTGCTGATGTGACCTTGGGCAAGCCATAGTTCTGACAAAAGCTGTTCTTGAAAAAAGAGCCGTTTCTGTCAAGAGTTCTCTCAGCCCCACCTGCCTCCCAGGGTGCCTGTTGTAGGGAGGGGAAGGGAAAGGAGTTTGCAAGCCACTCTGAGACTCCTTCGGGTAGTGAAGGGCAGGGTATAAATCCAATCCCTTCTCTTCTTCTACCTCACAGGGGTGTCTGTTGTGGGGAGGGGAAGGGAAAGGAGTTTGTGAGCCGCTCTGAGATTCCTTTGGGTAGTGAAGGGAGGGGTATAAATCCAATCTCTTCTCTTCTTCTACCTCACAGGGGTGTCTGTTGTGGGGAGGGGAAGGGAAAGGAGTTTGTCAGCCACTCTGAGATTCCTTTGGGTAGTGAAGGGTGGGGTATGAATCCAATCTCTTCTCTTCTTCTACCTCACAGGGGTGTCTTTTGTGGGGAGGGGAAGGGAAAGGAGTTTGTGAGCCGCTCTGAGATTCCTTTGGGTAATGAAGGGTGGGGTATAAATCCAATCTCTTCTCTTCTTCTACCTCACAGGGGTGTCTATTGTGGGGAGGGGAAGGGAAAGGAGTTTGTTAGCCACTCTGAGATTCCTTTGGGTAGTGAAGGGCGGGTTATAAATCCAATCTCTTCTTCTTCTTCTTCTTCCACCTCACGGGGTGTCTGTTGTGGGGAGGGGAAGGGAAAGGAGTTTGTAAGCTGCTCTGAGACTCCCTTGGGTAGTGAAGGGCGGGGTATAAATCCAATCTCTTCTTCTTCTTCTTCCACCTCACAGGGGTGTCTGTTGTGGGGAGGGGAAGGGAAAGGAGTTTGTCAGCCACTCTGAGATTCCTTTGGGTAGTGAAGGGTAGGGTATGAATCCAATCTCTTTTCTTCTTCTACCTCACAGGGGTGTCTGTTGTGGGGAGGGGAAGGGAAAGGAGTTTGTGAGCCGCTCTGAGATTCCTTTGGGTAGTGAAGGGCGGGGTATAAATCCAATCTCTTCTTCTTCTTCTTCCACCTCACGGGGTGTCTGTTGTGGGGAGGGGAAGGGAAAGGAGTTTGTAAGCTGCTCTGAGACTCCCTTGGGTAGTGAAGGGCGGGGTATAAATCCAATCTCCTCTTCTTCTTCTTCCACCTCACAGGGGTGTCTGTTGTGGGGAGGGGAAGGGAAAGGAGTTTGTGAGCCGCTCTGAGATTCCTTTGGGTAGTGAAGGGCGGGGTATAAATCCAATCTCTTCTTCTTCTTCTTCCACCTCACGGGGTGTCTGTTGTGGGGAGGGGAAGGGAAAGGAGTTTGTAAGCTGCTCTGAGACTCCCTTGGGTAGTGAAGGGCGGGGTATAAATCCAATCTCCTCTTCTTCTTCTTCCACCTCACAGGGGTGTCTGTTGTGGGGAGGGGAAGGGAAAGGAGTTTGTCAGCCACTCTGAGATTCCTTTGGGTAGTGAAGGGTAGGGTATGAATCCAATCTCTTCTTCTTCTTCTTCCACCTCACGGGGTGTCTGTTGTTGGGAAGGGAAGGGAAAGGAGTTTGTAAGCCGCTCTGAGACTCCCTTGGGTAGTGAAGGGCGGGGTATAAATCCAATCTCCTCTTCTTCTTCTTCCACCTCACAGGGGTGTCTGTCGTGGGGAGGGGAAGGGAAAGGAGTTTGTGAGCCGCTCTGAGATTCCTTTGGGTAGTGAAGGGCAGGGTATGAATCCAATCTCTTCTTCTTCTTCTTCCACCTCACCGGGTGTCTGTTGTGGGGAAGGGAAAGTAGTTTGTCAGCCACTCTGAGACTCCCTTGGGTAATGAAGGGCAGGGTATAAATCCAATCCTCCTCCTCCTCCTCCATCTCCTCTTCTTCTTCTTCTTCTTCTTCTTCTTCTTCTTCTTCTTCTTCTTCTTCTGCTGCTGCTGCTGCTGCTGGGTAGTCATCAGCACCACCTACCCTTTTTGAGGGTAGGGGACTCCCAGCACCCCTTCCTAGTTCTGAGGCCTTGCATCTGTGTCTCCCGCTACCCAGTGCCTGGCCTCTGTGAGGACAGATTAATGCCTTGGGCACCCTTGGAGGAATAGCCGCTTGCCAGACCCCCTGGAGCCCCTTTTCAGATAATGTGTTTGCAGTGGTAGGGGGGGGTGTATGTGGTACAGAGAACCACGCCCAGCATCAAAAGCTAAAACTGTTCATTGAAAATTAAATGTTTACAAGCCTACTTTTAACACGGCACCCGATTTGAGCAAGGAAAACAAAAGAAATTGGTAGAAAGCGCAAATCCTCTGTCCCTCTCGCTATACATCCCCTAACTGATGTTAAAATAGGGCAGGCTTTTTTAGCTTAGCAGGTCTAGTTCTTGCAGTTTGCCCCCAGTCTTGCAGGCAAGCACATGGTTAATATGGCTGTTCCGAGAATTAAGGGTCCCGTATCTTCTCATCACCCGAGCATCCTCGAGAAAGAGCGCCATTTCCTGTTGCAAGGAGAATTTATTACCTCTGTTCGCCCCTCCCACTTGACCCAGTCAGGCCCGGTCAGAGAAGTGTTTCCTCTATCCCCTTCCTGGAGATTCTCCCAGGGGCAGTTCTAGCCTACAGTCCTCCACACTCTATTCCCTGCCTGGAGAAGGGTGGGGGGAAAGGGGAAGTTTGACTTTTCCTTTGTCTTAGTCCCATTAGCATTCATATGAAGGTGAGCTGAGGTAAGCTTGTCTTCTCCCCAGAGGAGGAAAAAAACTGGTAAAACACCAAGTGGAGGTTGGCTGCTTGCCAACCTCCCAGGAGACAATATGTTTCTTCACATCAGCACCAAAGAGAAAAGGCACAAAGAGGAAGAGAAAACCTCCGGCTGGCCCCAAACAAGATTTGTTTTTTTCCAGTCACGTAGAAAGGCCATGGGCCGTGGTGGCTCGGAGGTTAAGACACTGAGCTGCAGACCGGAAGGTCTGTAGTTTGGCAGTTCGAGACCCGTGTGCCGCATGACAGAGTGAGCTCCCGTCTCTGGCCCCAGCTCCTGCCGACCCAGCAGTTCGAAAGCAAGAAATTGCAAGTAGATAAATAGGGACCGCTTTAGCGGAAAGGTAACAGCATTCTGTGCACCTTGGTGTTTAGTCACGCCGGCCACATGACCACGGAGAAATCTTCGGACAGCGCTGGCTCTTCGGCTTCGAAACGGAGATGAGCACTGCCCCCTAGAGTCGGATTCGACTGGCTTTCGAGCAAGGGGAACCTTTACCTTTTACTAGAAAGGCCAACACATATTTCCGTCTCTCTGGGGGGGGTGACTTCTGGTGCCCTTTGTCTAGCGAGAAAAATGGGGTTGAGATTATTTCTCCTGAGCATTGCCAGCTCCAGTTGGGAAATACCTGGAGATTTTTTTGGGGGGTGGGGGAGCCTGAGGATAGCAGGGTTGGGGAAGGGGAGGGACTTAAACTGGGTATAATGCCATAGAGCCCACCTTCCGAAGAGGCCATTTTCTCCGGGAGAACCGATTATCGCCTGGAGTTCAGTTGTAATATTGGGAGACCTCCAGCCATTACCTGGAGGTTGGCAACCCCATCTCTCCTCCAAACGGACACAGTCCAGAGGTTGCTGTAGATTTCCCAGGTTGTGTGGCCGTGGTCTTGGCATTGTAGGACCTGACATTCCGCCGGCAGCTGTGACTGGCATCCTCAGAGGTATAACACAGAAAGACAGAGTACTCTCTGTGTCAAGTTGAGCAGGAAAAAGGTAGGCAAGTAATTTATATCTACCCTGGAAGAACCTCCTCAGGAAACAGGAAACCTCCTCAGGAAACAATCCATAGACAAAAGGACCTCCTCAGGAAAGCTTCTCCATTAGCATGTTTCAGAGCCTGGGGAACTCCTACAAGATAATGACCCAGCCCTACCCCACCTTCCTGGGTAGATATAAATTACCGGACTACCATTTTTCTACTTCTCACCTTGACACAGAGAGTCCTCCATCTTTCTGTGTTATACCTCTGAGGATGCCAGTCACAGCTGCTGGCGAAACGTCAGGTCCTACAATGCCAAGACCACGGCCACACAATCTGGAAAATCTACAGTAACTAATGAACTCCGGCCGTGAAAGCCTTCGACAACAGTCCAGAGGTTCGGCCATGTTAGTGTCTAGAGCAAAGCTAGTTTTTTGGAGCCTGAAAGACGACTGGAGACTGGATTCCATCACAATAAATGTGTGAAAGGGGCTCGAAGGAGCTTTCTAATATCCTAGGCCTTGCTCCAAATAGGCTCCTGACAATTAAATCTAAGAACTTGGTAGTAAACCCGTCAAGCATTGGGAGTTGCCACTCCAACCTCGGGTCACGCCCTTCCAGCCACAGGGCCTCTGCCGTTTATCCCTTCCCAGACGATTCCCCCTCCTTTCTCTGCTGCTGGGAGAAAGGGAGAACTGAATTTGCTGGTTCGGTTCAGGGCCTTTTGGCTCTGTTCAGGCTTCCTCGGGAGGTGGTGGGCTCTCCTTCTTGGGAGGTTTTCAAGCAGAGGCTAGATGGCCACTTGACAGCAATGTGGATTCTGTGAACTTGGGCAGATCGTGAGGAGGGAGGGCAGGAAGGGTTGCCTCCGTGCTTAGTTCTTGGGGCCCTTTCTTACGCACCCAGGGAAATGCTGATGGCCACTTTGGGGTCAGGAAGCCGTTCTTCTCCAGGCCAGTTTCACTGGACATCCTGGAGGTTTTTTGCCCTCTTCTGGGCATGCAACAGGGGTCACTTGGTATTTGTGAACGTCCTGCATTGTGCAGGGGGTTGGATTAGATGACCCTGGAGATCCCTTCCAACTCGATGATTCTGTGATTCCAAATCTCCATGTAATTTGCAACCTAGAGTTGGCAGCCCTGGGCTGGGTTGTATCTCCGTGGCACCACATTAGCTTGCATTCCAAATATGTATTGTTTATGGACAAGAGGTGCGGTGGCTCAAGTGGTTAAGACGCTGAGCTGCAGACCGGAAGGTCGGTAGTTCAGGAGTTCGAGACCCGAGTGCCACAAGACGGAGTGAGCTCCCATCTCTGGCCCCTGCTCCTGCCAACCTAGCAGTTCAAAAGCAAGAAATTGCAAGTAGATGAATAGGTACTGCTTCGGTGGGAAGGTAACAGCGTTCCGTGCACCTTGGCGCCTATAGTCATGCCGGCCACATGACCACGGAAATGTCTTTGGACAGCGCTGGCTCTTTGGCTTGGAAAGGAGATAAGCACTGCCCCCTGGAGTCGGATTCGACTGGCTCTCGAGCAAGGGAAACCTTTACCTTTACCTATGGAGGAAAATGTGGGATACCCCCAGATTCCAGTGCCGGGATAGAGGCAGAGGAACTGTCTCCCATGGTGTTTTTTTGGCACTGAGATGCCCTTTGGCTCAGGGGTTAGGGTCCAGTCCTCCGTCTGCTCAAGGAACGTCTCCCCTCCTTTATCACCCAGGGCGGCAGCGCCAAGGACACGCCTGTCAGCCCAAGAAATATCTTTTTTGATTTCGCCCGGCATCTAAAGAGCAAGTTTCCACTAAGGAGGCAATAATCTAATTTGCCCGACGGATTAGAATTCCAAACCCATTTAGGCTCCCGTGAATGGAATGAGGAGCCGGGCTAATTAGTTAAATAAAATAAACGTTCCTGGACTCCCACCGCTCTCTCGCCTCCCCCCCTCCCCCTTCCTAGGCCTGCCTGTCTCCGGCACTCAAGCTGTTCCTCTTGGATGGGGGGGGGGCAATGTCGCTTTCTCAATTATCTTCTGGCTCATTACGGCAGAAGGTTTCGCCCGCGATAAAAATAGAATAATATTTAAAAAGCACTTGGTCTAATTGCCGTGCCTCTGACACAGTGTCGTTTTAATGAGGCTCGCTAGGCGTCGATCCCCCCCCCCTTTTCAGTGGGGGAGAGCTGTGGTTACCAACCTCCAGCGGGGCCCTGGAGTTCTCCTGAGATTATAGAATCATAGAATGCTAGAGTTGGAAGGGACCTTGCGGGTCATCCAGTCCAACCCCCTGCACTCTGGAGGAGCAGAGCCAAAAGATAGCCCTACATACCTACAACATATCCGAAAGATGGTCGTCCAGTCTCCGCTTGGAAACGTCCAGGGAAGGAGCATCCACCACCTCCCGAGGCAGTCTGTCCCACTGCTCAACCACTCTTCTTACAGTTAGGAAGTTTCTCCTGGTATTTAGCCAGTAACGACTCCCTTGTCATTTCCACCCATTAGATCTCGTCTTACAATCTGGAGCAAGAGAGAATAGATCTGCTCCGTCTTCTACATGACAGCCCTTCAGATATCTGAAGCCTGCCATCATGTCCCCTCTAAGCCTCCTCTTTCCCAGGCTAAACAGACCCAACTCTTTCAGCCTTTCCTCGTATAACTGATCTCCAGCCGGCAGGGCTCAGTCCCCCTGGGGGAAAATGGCACCTTTGGAGGGTTCCCATCCCACTGGGGTGACATGGCCACTGAACTCCCTGGGTTTGATTCCCCACTCCTCCACTTGCACCTGGCTGGATGACCTTGGGCAAGCCATAGTTCTGGCACGTTCTTGAAGAAGAGCAGTTTCTGTCAGAGTTCTCTCAGCCCCACCTACCTCACAAGGGTGTCTGTTGTGGGGAGGGAAAGGGGAAAGAGTTTGTAAGTCACTCTGAGACTCCACATGGGCGGGGTATAAACTAATCTCTTTTCTTCTTCTTCTTTAAAAACTCTGCACAGGCAATCAAATCTCCAATGGCCAATCAGTCCCTACCCGGTCCTGCCCCCTTTCTAAGAGCACCTGGCGAGCCTCGGGAAAGGGGTCAGTGGGTGCCATCATGCCCACAGGGGCCGTGTCGGGGACTCCTGGGATAGAGGGCATCAGTGTTCCCTCTAAACTGAGTCAGCGGTCACAGTTTTTTAGCCTGCAGCTCACACATTTTTGGCTTAGCTCAGGAAGGATGGCTCCAGAGCAAGCTAATTTATGCACTAGCCAGATTGCTGGCTCACAACTTTAATGCCAGTAGTAGCTCACAAAGTAGAATTCTTGCTCCCAAGACGCCACCGCTGAGAGGGAGAGCTTTGGAGGCCACCCCTCCTCCTAGCCCTCCTGGGCCCCAGCCTTTAAGAAGCAAGCCTGCTCCTCTCTAGACAGCACGGATCTCTTTCCCTACTGGGTTCTGTTTCTGGGTCATGTCAGAGCTCGCTCGGTTTTTCAGATTTCTTTAAAAAAAACACCAACATCTCGCACAGCCACACAGAAGCCTGCTGTCTGAGTTGCACAAGGCTCCAGTAAAAGGCTTTTTGGGGGGGTAGATTTCTAGTTTGAAAAACAGTCCTGGTTGTACACAATGTAAGGTACACAGGTACACAGGCGCAAAGATGGGTTAGCCCTTCAGACCGACGGGCAGTGCCAGATCCAAGAGACGTCCTCCGAGAAGGCAAGCACTGCTGTGTTGTGGGTCCCGCTCTGAAGAGAGGCCAGTCGCTTGCATTGTGATGCGGAAGACACGCCACCCTTGGAATCCGTGTGATTCTCCGACCCACTGCCCCCTTCTGGGGCTTAACTGTGTTTCGGGACCTCCCATGACCCCTCCCACGCCACCAGGACAGAGCAGGTGGCCAGAAAGCAGAGTATTCACTTGGCAGCGCTCTGGCTGCAGATGGAAGGCTTATGGATGGCTAGGCTCAGTCCCACCGAAACACCTGGAAGGGGTGGAGCTGCAGGTCCTTCAACAGCTGTCTGGACCTCTCCGGCTCATAGACTCATAGCGTTGGGAGGTCCATCAAAGTTAGTGTCGTCTATTCAGACTGGCAAGGTGTCAAGAGGAGGCCTTTCACACCATCTACTGCCAGATCCAGGGCTATTTCGGGGCAGGAACGTACAGGAACAGAGTTCCGGCTGGCTCCCAAATTGGCCACACCCAGCAGGAACTCATTCGCATAATAGGCCACACCCAACAGCAGGAACTCATTAGGATTGGCTACATGAGGGGTGTGTGGCCTAACATGCAAAGGAGTTCCTGCTCCAAAAAAAGCCCTGGGTTTTGACAACATACAAGGTAAACCGAATAAGAAGCAAAAGGTGGGTGTGGCTGGATGACCACCCTTCTGGTAACATGGGTTCTGTGGCCTAATAGGCTAATGAGCTGTGCTGTCAGGGGTGTGGCCTAATATGTTAATGCATTTCTGCTGTTGGGTGTGACCTATTATGCTAATGAGTTCCTGCTGGGCTTTTTCCACCAAAAAAGCCCTGGCCGGATCCTTTAACTGGAGATGCCGGGGATTGAACCTGGAACCTTCTGCATGCGAAGCAGATGTTCTGCCACTGAGCCACAGCCCTTCAGAAAACCCACTCAACATTTAACCTGTTTAACAAAAAGAGTGGGGTTTAAGAAGAACATTGGGAGGGGTTGCTCTAGGGGTACAGCTGCCAAATGCTGCCTGCCTGCATCCGGGGACCGGTTTTTGTGCCCCACATACTTAACAACACCCCCCTTTGGGGAGAAGAGCTCGATTCGGGCTCCAAACGGCCTTTACTGGCCTCCAGAGGAGAGGCGGCGGCACCTTCCCGGCGATAAGGAACCCCATAAATTCTTTCCAAGGGTGAAATTAACTTTTGTGCCAATTGCCATGAAAAGCTGTTGGGCGTCCCCTAAGACCCATTTCCTGAGTTCGATACAGTTTAAGTGGGACTCAGAAACACGGATTCTGTCAGTCTGAAGAGAACCCGAAGCTGTAAATGGAGCCGAAGGAGTGCCGAGAGAGAGGCACGCCAGGGATTCGTTGAAGGCAGCTTCTGAATTATTCTTCCCTTTCGAAAGGACGTATGATCCATCTGCGAAAACCCTCCGCCACTTAAAGGGGGGGGAGTGTGGAAATCATGCATGGAGCTTTGTTCCCCGGGTTCAGAGGAACAGGTCTGACCCCCCCCCCCAACCGGTTTAGCAACTCTTCTTAGAAACAAACGGCACATTACAGCAGCCGCACGTCCAACCCAGGGTCCCTGATGCCATTTTAGGGGGGAATTTAGCCTTTTAAAAATTGTCGTAAGGAGTGCACTGCAGTCGTACCACTCGGTCTTCTCCCCGCTCCGCTCATCCCCCGCGCATGTGCCTTTTCAAGGGTCCAACACAACCTCAATTTGCGGGTTCTTGCAGGGCCGAACTTGGAATGAATCTTGCAATAATTCCAAGAGAATAAAACATTTTTACTTTTCACTTAAACGTCATATCATATAACAAAGAAGATCTTAGTATCTTAGTATCACAACAGATCTTAGTATCTTAGTATCACAACAGATCTTAGATCTTAGTATCGCAACAGAACAGCGATCTTTTAGAATCATAGAGTTGGAAGGGACCCCCCAGGGTCATCTAGTCCAACCCCCTGCACAATGCGGGAAATTCACAAATCCCTCCCCCCAGACACTCCCCGTGACCCCCTGCTCTATGCCCAGAAGAGGGCAAAATGTCCAAACAATTAATAATTAACTTTCCCCTCCTTTGCGGCTTGCCACCCCCAAAGTCCATCTCTTTCCTCTTGTTGGCAGCCCAGGAAGTCTCTAGCTGAACCCTCCGTGCACTGGCTTCCGAGATGAGGGTCCTAAATTAGATAGCCCAGCCCTGAAACAATAATTCTAAAGGTTACAATTTAGAACAGAACTCTCCCTCCCTCACCAGTGTCCATCCCTAAAACATAGTTACCTTAAGCAAGGTCTTAAGAGACCCTGATTAAGGTTCTTTTTTAAAAAAAAAATAGGTTTATTTTTTGAATTTTCTCTATATTACACAATATCTTTTGTCTCCTTACTTTACATAACTCAATAAGTTCCCCCCTCCCTCCCTCCCTCCCTCTACCCCTTGTTTGTTGATCCTTTATTCACAGCCACGGGCACAAAGTCTGAATCTTCCACCGAATGTCGAGACCCTGATTAAGGTTCAAGCTCCCCAGCAGGGCACTCTGTCTTCCCTCCTCTGCATTCCACACAGTCTCCGCCCCCTTCTGCATCTAGAAGTTCCACCCCTCCCTGGATCATTCCGTTCCTAGCCAGGGGTTACACCGACACAGACTCGGGGCTGGGTCTTCTGGACCTGTGGCCACTGTAGCATGCAGGTTGGCCCTCAAATGCACATCTCTGCAGTGGTACTGGCAGACGCTACCAACTGGCACTCAGTTTCCTTCTCTGGCGTGGATGGCCTTCCCCCCATCCCAGAAACGGGAGATCACGGAAATCTGTGGGTTCTTGCAAATCTTTTTTAATCAAAACAAATTTTATTAGGATATACAATACTTCACAATTTAGCTAAAATAATACAAATCATATCCTTTTCTCCAAACTCCCCTTCCCCCCTGTTGGCTCCCAGGATTGTTTCCACCATTTTGTCAATGCATAATACATATTAACTCACTGTTATCATATAAATTCTGCGGGTAACGCAGTTTACTTATTTGCAACTACCACTAGTACTTATTGATTGTATACATTTGTTACATCACTGGTAGTTTTCCAAGCTAAATATACGATCCTTCATTTCCCAATGTTTCTGTATATATTCTTTAAAGTCTTTCCAGTCTACCAAAAAAGTTTCTGCTTCTAAGTTGTTAAGTTTTCTTGTTCATTTGTCCATTTCTGCCATAAATAGTAGTTTTCTTAACCAGTCCCAGAGATCAGGAATTTTTTTCATTTTTCCAATTTTGAGCATAGATCATTCTAGCAGTTGTTACCATGTACCATATCAGTGTTCTTTTACTCACGTTTATTTCTTCTAGTTTAAGACCTAAAAGAACCAATTCAGGTTCTTTCTTGAAGGTACATTTCAAAAAATTTTCCATCTCTGTATGTATTGCAGTCCAAAATATTTTTGCTTTATCACAAGTCCACCACATATGATAAAAGGAACCTTCGGCATGTTTACATTTCCAACATTTGTTAGATAGATTTTTACCTATATTAGCTATCTTTTTTGGTGTCATATACCATCTATACATCATTTTAAAACAGTTTTCTTTAAGGTTGGTACATGTAGATATTTTCTTGCAAATCTTGAGTTAATCCAAACGTTAAACTTCACTCTGGCAATAGCCCTTTACCCACTATAGAAGAAGAAGAAGAAGAAGAAGAAGAAGAAGAAGAAGAAGAAGAAGGAGGAGGAGGAGGAGGAGGAGGAGGAGATTGGATTTATACCCCACCCTTCACTGCCCAAAGGCGTCTCAGAGCAGCTGACAAACTCCCTTCTCTTCCCCTCCCCACAACAGACACCCTGGGAGGTAGGTGGGGCTGAGAGAGCTCTTGACAGAAACGGCTCTTTTTCAAGAACAGCTCTTATCAGAACTATGGCTTGCCCAAGGTCATCCAGCCAGGTGCAAGTGGAGGAGTGGGGAATCAAACCCGGTTCTCCCAGATTAGAGTTCGCACACTTAACCGCAACACCAAACTGGCTCTGCCCCCCTCCCCAAGCCTTCTAGCCCCCCTCCCCAACAAGGTGGCTTTGGTTCATTGCTAAGGTTCAAGGACCAAAGGGGTGAGAAAAAAGTCTAAGGAAGTGCCGATATTAAAAACCTAGTCGGAACTTATAATATATAAAAAATACATGTATTCATTAGAAAGACAGTTAAAAAACATACATGAGGGCCCATTGAAAGCCTCGTAAAAAGTTAAGCCCAAACACAAGGGCCAATACACTTGACCTGACGCTTTTCTGCCCTTCTTCAGAGGCCAAACAATGTTGAGGCACACATGGCTTAAATACGTATTGCAATAAGGTAACCAATAAGTGAATATTGGACCAGGAAAAGGAAGGCTGTAGAAAAAAAAAGATAAAAAGAATATTGAATATGAATAATCCAATATTTTTTAAACTTGCAATGTCATAAAAATGGCTATATCACTTACTTAAGAAGCAAGATCTAAAGACACGTGACAAAGATGTTTGTGAGGCCTCAAAAGGAGAAAGTCACGTGTCTTTGCAGTGTCCCCTCTAAGCTGAGTGAGTGTGAGCCGGCTCACAGTTTTTTAGCCTCCGGCTCACACATTTTGGTCTCCGCTCAGGAAGGAGGGGCTCCAGAGCAAACTAATTTATGCTGTAGCCAAATCGCTCGCTCACAACCAATGTTCCCTCTAAGCTATAGAGCCTTGTGAGCAAAAAATCTATTTTGGGAGTGACTGGCATTAAAGCTTTGAGCGAGCAATTTGGCTACTGCATAACTTAGTTTGCTCTGGAGCCATCCCTTCCTGAGCTAAGACAAAAATCCGTGAGCTGGAGGCTAAAAAACTGTGAGCTAGCTCACACCAACTCAGCTTAGAGGGAACACTGCTCACAACTTTAATGCCGGTGGCTCAGAAAGTAGAATTTTTGCTCACAGGACTCCACAGCTTAGAGGGAGCATTGGTCCCCTGTGGGGGGGGGGCAGGGAGTTGCCTGCTCAAAGGGCCTCCAACCCACCGGCCCGCATCCCTGCTCCCAAAGTGCCCAAATCAGGCCAACATGCCTGCTGCAGTGACGTCACCTCGAGGTGACGCCATCACACTGGGCACGTCACGTGGATGCTCTAGCATGTGGCCTGAAAACTCTATGGTATCATGGTATCATAGAGCATCTATGGTATCATAGAGTTTTCAAGCCGAATGCTAGAGCATCCACTGTCGCCG
Source organism: Gekko gecko (assembly GCA_029375565.1). Lineage (NCBI taxonomy): Eukaryota > Metazoa > Chordata > Lepidosauria > Squamata > Gekkonidae > Gekko > Gekko gecko. Next base: position 188,890,527 of record JAPDNY010000006.1, read on the forward strand.
TGCCTAGTGTGATGATGTCACTTCTGGGTGATGTCATTATGGCGTGTGTGCATACTATGCACACATGCAAATGTCCCAGACTGGGACCTACTCCCCCCTGCTGCAACCAGTAAGGAACTTGGCTTGAGAAGGCTTGAGAGACTCTCTCAGGATTCAGTTACTGGGCTAGAGGACCTCCCCTAACCCCTCCACTTTCTCTTTTACGCACCAGGAGAACAGTGGGATACAAACATTTCAAATACATTACCTAAATAAATACAATAAGTGTCAGGCTCCTCAGTCAGGTCACAAAACACAGGGCTTCTTCAGAAGACAATGTCTAATGGTGAATCAGAACTAAAGACGCGTGTACAGCTTGTGTCAGTAATGGCCACATACAGTAGGGCCTTCTAAGACATACTATATTCAAACACACACTCACACCCAAGTAGCTGAAGCCAATGAATACTATTCGCGCACGCGGGCAAAGCGAGCGGGCAGTGCTAAGCACAACAATCTAGAAACTGTTGGTTCCTAGCCGAAGACTCCAGAAGCTGGAGATGCAAGGTCAGAGACCTGATAACAGACAGTGAATAAAAGTTCAGGGGATGGGAGACCAAAAGTACTCCCTCTACATACCATATGTATGACAGGGCTACTTGACAATAAGTAGCTGTAGGAATAACAGAAGAAAACTAGACCCCTACGTGAAAGAATGTAGTCTCCCAGAATGGGGCATGCCAGTAAAAGTGATTCAAATTAAGCAGCCATTAGTGATTCGGCCTTCGGGAGAGGGATAGAGACATGACATTGGTGTCCCCTCATTTTTATGATGGGCCCAAGATGTCATACCTGGGACTCTGTAAAATGTACCCTCCACACAAACACACAAACACAGAGTTGTGCCATAGAAGTGGTGGCTGAGCAGGGGTCTAGTTTTCTTCTGTTATTCCTACAGCTACTTATTGTAAAGTAGCTTGGCTTCTCCCATCCATCCTCCCCACGGATGCACAAAAACACGTACTGGCTCTGCTCCCTGCCTGCTCGCCATTTGTGAACAGGGAGCCAATTTTTCAGCAGACTGTTCATCAGCTCATTTGCAGCCACTTGGCAGGTTGCTCTCTGTCACTCCTGGTGTCACTCCACCCTCTCCAGGGACACTCAAAAACACCTACTGGCTCCGCTCCCTGCCTGCTTGCCATTTGTGAACAGGGAGCCGATTTTTCAGCCGACTGTTCATCAACTCGTTTGCAGCAGTATGGCAGGTTGCTCTCTGTCATTCCCGGTGGCCTCCTAACTGGATGTCCTCATCATCATTCAGAACAAAAACAGGCACTTGAGGTGAGAACCAGCAGATAGGATTAACTGGCAGCCCCCTAGCAGAGTTTACGTGGCTCATAATGCTCCCAGTGTTGCCTTGAGGCAGCCTCCGTTCTTTCAGACCCGGTCTCCCACCCACCCCCCACTCCAGTCAAAGAGGCTAAGGATTGTCAGACCTCCCTTGCAGGGCAGTTGTGGGAATTACTGGGATGTCTTGCATACAGCACATATTAGAGGCACTAAAAGTGGCTTCAGGCATGAGAAGAGCAGGGGCAGTGGCAGGAGAGCAGGCCCTAGGGTCGCCAACCTACAGATGGGCCCGGCTTTATCCTGGAATTACCGCTGATCTGCAGACTGTAGCAATCAGTTCCCCCAGCGAACAGATTTAGAGTCCGGGGACACCTTTAAGACCAACAAAGTTTCATTCAAGGTATGAGCTTTCGTGTGTCTAGATAGGAATTTTCAGTCTGGGGGCAAGGGATGCACTGCATTCTTGGTGCTTGGCGGAGGGTCAACAGTGGGAGGGCTCCTAGTGTCCTGGCCCCACTGCTGGACCTCCTGATGGCACCTGGTATTTTTGGCCGCTGTGTGACCCAGAGTGTTGGACTGGATGGGCCACTGGCCTGATCCAACACTGGCTTCTCTTATGTTTTTATAAGAGGGAATTGGATGAATATCTGGAGCAGAGGTCCATCTGTGGCTATTAGCCACAAGGTACAGATAGGGACTCTCAGTCTAGGGCAAGTGATGCTCTGTATTCTTGGTGCTTGAGGGGGTCAACAGTGGGAGGGCTTCTAGTGTCCTGGCCCCACTGCTGGACCTCCTGAGGGCACCTGGTCTTTTTGGCCACTGTGTGACACAGAGTGTTGGACTGGCTGGGCCATTGGCCTGATCCAACACTGGCTTTTCTAATGTTCTTATAAGAGGGAATCAGATAAGCATATGGAGCAGAGGTCCATCAGTGGCTATGAGCCACAAGGTATAGATAGGGACTCTCGGTCTGGGGCAAGGGATGCTCTCTATTCTTGGTGCTTGGAGGGGGGGGTCAACAGCAATGGTCACTCTAAGCTGTAGAGTCTTGTGAGCAAAAATTCTACTTTGGGAGCTACTGGCATTAAAGTTGTGAGCAAGTGATTGGGTTACTGCATAGATTAGTTTGCTCGGCAGCCATCCTTCCTGAGCTAAGACAAAAATGTGTGAGCGGGAGGCTAAAAAACTGTGAGCTAGCTCACACTAAGTCAGCTTAGAGGGAACACTGGTCAACAGTGGGAGGGCTTCTAGTGTCCTGGCCCCACTGATGGACCTCCCGATGGCCCCTGGTATTTTTGGCCTCTGTGTGACACAGAGTGTTGGGCTGGATGGGCCATTGGCCTGATCCAACACTGGCTTCACTTATGTTCTTATGGATCTAGTTCCCCTGGCAGAAGTGGCAGTTTTGGAGAGTGGCCTCCAAGTCACATCCTCACTGCTGTCTCTGCAAACTCTGCATCCCCTAGGCACTGTTCCTGAACCTCCAGGAAATCCCCGAGCTGGAGCCGGCAACCATAGTAGATCCTAACCCAGTGGTCTCTACCCTGGCACCCTGGCAGGGCTTCCCTGGAGCCAAACGTGAGAATCAGAGACTCGTTGGGCCTGGACCCTGCCGCTGCTCCAGGGTGGACGTTCAGCCTTCGCAGATCACAGGGAGGGACAGTCACTGCGAGAGAGACGGCGCAAACCTCTCTGCTGCCTCCCCGTGCTTGGACGCACCCCCCCCCTCCCGCCCCCGGCTGGGAGCCAAGCACTGCTTCAAAGATAACAAGAATATTCCTCTCTGACCCCTGAGATGGAGCATGAAACATCGCTCTGCTTTTTTCTCCCAGCCTGAATAACCGCAAAAACGTTATTAAGGGCCATAAAGTTATTCAGCCCTTTTATAACGCTCCGGGCTCGGAAGATCCCGCAGTCTGCTCGGAGAGACGAACCAAGTCACATTTCCGTTTTTTATTGGTCCTGGATTTCTCGGCTGTTAATTTCTCTAAGTGACTCCTTGTTCTCCCGTGATGGAGTTAGAAGAGGGGAATCGGATCCCTTCACGTTCCTTGGGCCGGCTGGCAAATGATGAAAGGGGAGCAATGGGGGGGGGTGTATGGGGGAGTTTCACTGTCTGAGGTCTCATGAAGGCCGGACCCGGAGCGAGGGACAATCCTCCTTCCGAGGATAAGCAGGGACACCAGCTTCTCTCCTCCCTCTCCACTGCCCTCCTCCTGGCCATTAGCCGAGCACTTTCCAGGGTTGTCTCTGTTTGGCGTAGTGGTTGTGTGCGCGGACTGGGTTTGATTCCCCACTCCTCCACTTGCACCTGACCAGATGACCTTGGGCAAACCACAGTTCTCTCAGAGCTGTCCTTGAAAAAGAGCCCTTTCTGTCAGAGCTCTCTCAGCCCCACCTGCCTCACAGGGTGTCTGTTGTGGGAGGGGAAGGGAAAGGAAAGGAGTTTGTAAACCACTCTGAGACTCCTTTGGGTAGTGAAGGGTGAGGTATAAATCCATTCTCCTCTTTTCTTCCTCCTTCCTTGAGGGTCTGGTAGGGCAAAAATATCTTCTGGGAGTGCAGGGGGTTGGACTAGATGATCTGCAAGGTCCCTTCCAAATCTTTCTATGATAAGAAGAAGAAGAAGAAGAGGAGGAGGAAGAGATTGGATTTATACCCTGCCCTTCACTACCCAAAGGAGTCTCAGAGCAGCTCCCTTCCCTTCCCCTGCCTACAACAGACACCCCCTGTGAAGTAAGTAGGGCTGAGAGAGCTCTGACAGAAACTGCTCTTTTTCAAGGACAGCTCTGACAGAACTATGGCTTGCCCCAGGTCATCCAGCAGCTGCAAGTGGAGGAGTGGGGAAACAAACCCGGTTCTCCCAGATTAGAGCCTGTGCACTTAACCATGACACCAAACTGGCAGAACTACCAGAGTCCGATTAGAACCAGAAGGACGCAGCCTGCTCTTCTTAGGGGCGTTACCCAGGCTGTCTTTCAAGGGATCACCTGTGTCCCTCGGTCAGTTTTTCGAATCCCTCGTCCAGGATGTTATCTGACAAAAATGCCAGTCCTGATAAAACTAATTCCGAAATGTTTTGTCCTCCAATTCCGAAACTGGAGGAGTTTGTCCAATGGGGTGCATTTGCAAGACAATTTAATGATGCAAACCACAGATTACCAAACTTTTGGGGGAATGGTCTCTCTCTCTCTCTCTCTCTCTCTCTCTCTCTCTCTCTCTCTCTCTCTCTCTCTCTCTCTCTCTCTCTCTCTCTCTCTCTCTCTCTCTCTCTCTCTCTCTCTCTCCGTGATTCACACATGGAATTCACTGCCACAGGAGATGGTGGCAGCTACAAGCACAGATGGCTTCAAGAGGGAATTAGATAAACATATGGAGCAGAAGTCCATCAGTGGCTATTAGCCACAGGGTATAGATGGGAACTCTCAGTCTGGGGCAGGTGATGCACTCTATTCTTGGTGCTTGAGCATCGGTTGTTCAGCTTCTGACGAAGGGAACTTTGACTCTCGACAGCTTATACACCCCAAATCTAGCAGGTCCCTCCATGGCTACTAGTCATGGTGATCAATGCTCCCTCTAAACTGTGGAGTCTTGTAGGCAAAAATTCTACCTTGTGAGCTACTGGCATTGAAGCTGCGAGGGAGCAATTTGGCTGCTGCATAAATTAGTTTGCTCTGGAGCCCTCCTCCCTGAGCTACGACAAGAGTGTGTGGGACGGAGGCCAAAAACCTGTGAGCTAGCTCACACTCACTCAGTTTAGAGGGAACACTGATGGTGACTAAAGGGAACCTCCACGTTCCGCGACAGTCAACCTCTGAATCCCAGAGCCAGGAGGCAACAGCAGCAGAAGGCCTCAGCCTTCTCCGTATAGTGTCCAGATCATGCGAAGTGATGGTATAGCTTTACTCTTCTCTTGTTAGAACTCACATAAGAACATAAGAACATAAGAGAAGCCAATGTTGAATCAGGCCAATGGCCCATCTAGTCCAACACTCTGTCACACAGCGGCCAAAATATACCAGGTGCCATCAGGAGGTCCAGCAGTGGGGCCAGGACACTAGAAGCCCTCCCACGGCTGCCCCCTCCAGCACCAAGAATAGGGTGCATCACCTGCCCCAGACTGAGAGTCCCCATCTATACCCTGTGGCTAATAGCCACTGATGGACTTCTGCTCCATATGTTTATCTAATTCCCTCTTGAAACTGTCCATGCTTGTAGCTGCCACCACCTCCTGTGGCAGTGAATTCCATATGTTAATCACTCTTTGGGTGAAGAAGGACTTCCTTTTATCTGTTCTAACCCGACTGCTCAGCAATTTCATGGAGTGCCCACAAGTTCTTGCATTGTGAGAAAGGGAGAAAAGTACTTCTTTCTCAACCTGCTCAATCCCATTCATAATCTTATAAACCCCGATCATGTCACCCCTCAGCCGTCATTTCTCCAAGCTGAAGAGCCCCAAGCGTTTTAACCTTTCTTCATAGGGAAGGTGTTCCAACCCTTTTATCATTCTAGTTGCCCTTCTCTGCACTTTTTCCAATGCTATAATATCCTTTTTGAGATGTGGCGACCAGAACTGTACACAGTATTCCAAATGAGGTCGCACCAATGATTTATACAGGGGCATGAAGATACTGGCTGATTTGTTTTCAATTCCCTTCCTAATAATCCCCAGCATAGTGTCTTGTGTTCAGTTTTGGGCACCACAGTTTAAGAAGGATGTAGACAAGCTGGAACGTGTCCAGGGGAGGGCAACGAAGATGGGGAGGGGTCTGGAGACCAAGTCCTGTGAGGAAAGGTTGAAGGAGCTGGGTGTGTTTAGCCTGGAAAGGAGATGACTGAGAGGCGATAGGAGAACCATCTTCCAGTACTTGAAGGGCTGTCACCTAGAGGATGGTACGGAGTTGTTTTCTGCTGCCCCAGAAGGTCGGACCAGAACCAACGGGGTGAAATTAAACCATAGGAGTTTTCGGCTAAACATGAGGAAGAACTTCGTGACACAGCAATTCCTCAGTGGAACAGGCTTCCCCGGGAGGTGGTGGGCTCTCCTCCTTGGGAGGTTTTCAAGCAGAGGCTAGATGGCCCCATCTGACAGCAATGCGGATTCTGTGAACTTGGGGAGATCACGAGAAGGGAGGGCAGGAAGGGTTGCCTCCATGCTTATTCTCGTGGCCCTTTCTTACAGACCCAGGGAAATGCCGATGGCCACTTTGGGGTCAGGAAGCAACTTTTCTCCAGGCCAGTTTGGCTGGAGATCTTGGAGGGTTTTTTTGTCATCTTCTGGGCATGGAACAGGGGGTCACTGCGGTTGTGTTTGAGGGGGAGGTATTTGTGAATTCCCTGCATTGTGCAGGGGATTGGAGAAGACTAGCCTTAGTACCATGGTGGCTCAGAAGTTAAGACGCTGAACTGCAAACCGGAAGGTCGGTAGCTCAGCAGTTCAGGACCCGAGTGCTGCGTGACGGAGTGAGCTCCCGTCTCTGGTCCCAGCTCCTGGCAACTGAGCAGTTCGAAAGCAAGAAATTGCAAGTAGATAAATAGGTACCGCTTCGGTGGGAGCGTTCCGTGCGCCTCGGCGTTTAGTCATGCCGGCCACATGACTACAGAGAAGTCTTCGGACAGCGCTGGCTCTTCGGCTTGGAAACGGGGATGAGCACCGCACCCCTAGAGTTGGATTCGACTGGCCTTCGAGCAAGGGAAACCTTCACCTTTACCTAGTACCAAAATAAGTGATATTGCCTCTAGTCAGTGTGGCTTATGTCATCGAAGGATCCTCAGAGAGCCAGAAGTGCGTGGACTCTAATCTGGGATAGCCAGATTTGATTCCCCACTCCTCCTCCACTTGCACCTGGCTAGATGACCTTGGGCAAGCCAGAGTTCTGGCACAGCTGTTCTTGAAAAAGAGCGGTTTCTGTCAGAGCTCCCTCAGCACCACCTGCCTCACAGGGTGTCTGTTGTGGAGAGGGGGAGGGAGAGGAGTTTGTCAGCCGCTCTGAGACACCCTTGGGTAGTGAAGGGCAGAATATAAATCCAATCTCTTCTTCTTCTTCTTCTTCTTCTTCTTCTTCTTCTTCTTCTTCTTCTTCTTCTTCTTCTTCTTCTTCTTCTTCTACCTCACAGGGTGTCTGTTGTGGGGAGGGGAAGGGAAAGGAGATTGTAAGCCGCTCTGAGACACCTTTGGGTAGTGAAGGGCCGGGTATAAATCCAATCTCTTCTTCTTCTTCTTCTACCTTACAGGGTGTCTGTTGTGGGGAGGGGAAGGGAAAGGAGTTTGTAAGCCGCTCTGAGACACCTTTGGGTAGTGAAGGGCAGAGTATAAATCCAATCTCTTCTTCCTCTTCTTCTACCTCACAGGGTGTCTGTTGTGGGGAGGGGAAGGGAAAGGAGTTTGTGGGCCACTCTGAGACTCCTTTGGATAGTGAAGGGTATAAATCCAATCTCTTCTTCTTCTTCTACCTTACAGGGTGTCTGTTGTGGGGAGGGGAAGGGAAAGGAGTCTGTGAGCCGCTCTGAGACAGCTTTGGGTAGTGAAGGGCCGGGTATAAATCCAATCTCTTCTTCCTCTTCTTCTACCTCACAGGGTGTCTGTTGTGGGGAGGGGAAGGGAAAGGAAAGGAGTTTGTAAGCCGCTCTGAGACACCTTTGGGTAGTGAAGGGCAGGGTATAAATCCAATCTCCTCCTCCTCCTCTTATTCTTATTCTTATTCTTATTCTTATTCTTATTCTTATTCTTATTCTTATTCTTATTCTTATTCTTATTCTTATTCTTATTCTTATTCTTATTCTTATTCTTCTGTCTCACTGAGGGGTGGGGCTCCCTGAAGGTGTCTGGGCTCAGGTGCAGATTCTAGTAGAGAGCCGTTTCCTCTGCTGGTTTTGGGGGTGCCCAGAGAGGGTTCCATTCCTGCGGGTGGCACGGCCTGCTCTCTCTGGACGCCTCCATCTCTCCTTAACGGCAAAGGCTGCAGCAAAGGCCATTTCCAAGTGGCGCTCTCGTAAATCTGCCGGGCACTCCGATCCGCCACAGCCGTCTGTTCTGACTTTCCCTCGGCCCTCTCTCTCTCGAAAGCGGGCAGTTTTGTGTGTGACCCCAACCCATTACCCAAACACCATAAAACCTCGAGCTAACAAAGGCGGTGGAGGCAGAGGAGAGAAATGGCCTTTAACATCCAGCCTGATTATAGGGAAGAGAGCCAGAGGCCTCCGGGTAGGGTAATAAAGGTGATTTATTGACCGAGCCCAATAAGAGCAGCCGCTGCCCCGGCGAGTGAGTAAGTCTTAAATTTCATTAGGTGATAAATACTGAGAGCGAAATCAATTTGGTAGGAAAGCTAATTAGCTTGTGCGATTCCGCATCGATCTTGGAAAACATTGCGTTGGAAGAGGGCCGGGGTTTAATCTCCCCGTGATTGAGGGGCCTCTGGGCTCTGAAGGGCCCCTTAATGGGGTCGGCAGGGTCCAAAGCCATCCATTCAGAGGGGAACGGGAGAAGGGGGAAGGATACTGGAGGGAGCTGACTTTCTCCCCCCCAGAGCTCACCTGCCGAGGTGGAGTGAGGCCACACAGCTGTGTTAGGAAGTCAACTTGCCTTGCATTTCTGTGTAGATCTGCAGGGAGGTTTCAGAGGATGTGGGGTCCGGGTGGGCACAAGACAGGCAAGGCGAAATTCCTAGAATCAGAGAATCAGAGTTGGAAGGGACCTCCGGGGTCATCTAGTCCAAACCCCTGCACAATGCAGGGAATTCACAAATACCTCCCCTTCCACACCCGCAATGACCCCTGTTCCATGCCCAGAAGATGGCAAAAAAAAAAACCCTCCAGGATCTCCAGCCTGGAGAACAATGGCTTCCTGACCCCAAAGTGGCAATCAGCATTTCCCTGGGCATGTAAGAAAGGGCCACAAGAACTGAGGCAACCAATGTTCTTTCTAAGCTGAGTGAGTGTGAGCCAGTTTTTTAGCCCCCGGCTCACACATTTTTGGCTTAGCTCAGGAAGGAGGGCTCCAGAGCCAAGTAATTTATGCAGCAGCCAAATTGCTCGCTCACAACTTTAATACCAGTAGCTCACCAGGTAGAATTCTTGCTCACAAGACTCCACAGCTTAGAGGGAGCACTGGAGGCGACCCTTCCTGCCCTCCCTCTCATGACCTGTCCGGGTTCACAGAATCAGCCTTGCTGTCAGATGGCCATCTAGCCTCTGTTTGAAAACCTCCAAAGGAGGAGAGCCCACCACCTCCCGTGGAAGCCTGTTCCACTGAGGAACCACTCTAAATGTCGGGAAGTTCTTCCTCATGTTTCGCTGAAAACTCCTCTGATTTAATTTAATCCTGTTGGTTCTGGCCTGACCTTCCTCACATCCTCTGGAGAAGTGAGCTGTATCACCAAGCATGAAACCAGGTTACAGCTGGAGGAAGTGCCAGAGTCAGAGGCGGGGCTCCGTGGCGTCACATCCTGCGCTCCCCCTAAGCTGAGTGAGTGTGAGCGAGCTCACAGTTTTTTAGCCTCCAGCTCACACATTTTTGTCTCAGCTCAGGAAGGGTGGGCTCCGGAGCAGAATAATCGATACAGCAGCTAAATCGCTCACTCACAACTTTAGTGCCAGCAATTCACCGAGTAGAATCTTTGCTCACAACACTCCGCGGATTAGAGGCAGCCTTGGTCACATCCCCTGTATGGTACTTCTAGGGTTTCCGGATCTGGGTTGGAAAATACCTGGAGACTTTGGGGGTGGAGCAGGGAGAGGGTGGGGTTTGGGGAGGGGAGGGGAGGGGTCTCAGCATGGGACTGTGCCCTAGAGACCACCCTCCAAAGCAGCCATTTTCTCCAGGGGAACTGATCCCCGTCAGCTGGGGATCAGTTGTGAAAGCGGGAGATCCCCAGGCCTCACCTGGAGGCTGGCAACCCTAGGAACCCCCCAATTGCTGAGCATTCGGGTTAGAATGGATAAAAGGAAGTCCTTCTTCACTCAAAGAGTGATGAACACATGGAATTCACTGCCACAGGAGTTGGTGGCAGCTACAAGCATGGACGGCTTCACGAGGAAATTGGATAAGCATATGGAGCAGAGGTCCATCAGTGGCTATGAGCCACAAGGTATAGAGAGGAACTCTCAGTTTGGGTCAAGTGAGGCTCTGTCTTCTTGGTGCTTGGGGGTGGGGCAACAGTGGGAGGGCTTCTAGTGTCCTGGCCCCACTGCTGGACCTCCTGAGGGCCCCTGGTCTTTTTGGCCACTGTGTGACAGAGTGTTGGACTGGACGGGCCATTGGCCTGATTCAACATTGGCTTCTCTTATGTTTTTATATATTACAAAAACCCTCTGATTTTCCAAAGCACCTCCCCTCAAAAGTCTCTAGAAAACTGCCAAGCCGGAGTTGGCAGCCTTACCCATTGTGTTGTTTGGTTAGAACAGGGGTCCCCAACCAATGTTCCCTCTCAGCTGAGTGAATGTGAGCCAGTTCATAAGAACATAAGAGAAGCCAATGTTGAATCAGGCCAATGGCCCATCTAGTCCAACACTCTGTCACACAGCGGCCAAAATACCAGGTGCCATCAGTAGGTCCAGCAGTGGGGCCAGGACACTAGAAGCCCTCCCACTGCTGCCCCCTCCAGCACCAAGAATAGAGGGCATCACCTGCCCCAGACTGAGAGTTCCCATCTATACCCTGTGGCTAATAGCCACTGGTGGACTTCTGCTCCAGATGTTTATCTAATTCCCTCTTGAAACTGTCCATGCTTGTAGCTGCCACCACCTCCTGTGGCAGTGAATTCCATACGTTAATCACTCTTTGGGTGAAGAAGGACTTCCTTTTATCTGTTCTAACCCGACTGCTCAGCAATTTCATGGAGTGCCCACGAGTCCTTGTATTGTGAGAAAGGGAGAAAAGTACTTCTTTCTCAACCTGCTCAATCCCATTCATAATCTTATAAACCTCAATCATGTCACCCCTCAGCTGTCGTTTCTCCAAACTAAAAAGCCCCAAGCGTTTTAACTTTTCTTCATAGGGAAGGTCTTCCAACCCTTTTATCATTCTAGTTGCCCTTCTCTGCATTTTTTCCAATGCTATAATATCCTTTTTGAGATTTGGCGACCAGAACTGTACACAGCATTCCAAATGAGGTCGCACCAATGATTTATATAGGGGCATTATAATACTGGCTGATTTGTTTTCAATTCCCTTCCTAATAATCCCCAGCATCGCGTTGGCCTTCTTTATTGCAGCTACACACTGTCTAGAAATTTTCATTGAGTTATCTATTATGACTCCAAGATCTCTCTCTTGGTCCATCTCTGCCAGTTCAGACCCCATCAACGTGTATTTATATTTAGGATTTTTGGCTCCAATGTGCATCACTTTGCACTTGGCCACATTGAACCCCATTTGCTACGTTGACGCCCACTCACCCATCCTCGACAGATCCCTTTGGAGTGCCTCACAATCCTCCCTGGTTTTCACCACCCTGAACAACTTTGTGTCATCTGCAAATTTAGCCACATCACTGCTTACTCCCAATTCCAAATCGTTAATAAACAAGTTAAAAAGCATCGGACCGAGTACTGATCCCTGTGGTACCCCACTGCTTACCACCCTCCACTGAGAAAGTTTCCCATTTATACTCACTCTCTGTTTCCTATTTATAAGCCAGTTTTTGATCCACAAGAGGACTTGTCCTTTTATCCCATGACTATTGAGCTTACTTAGGAGCCTTTGATGAGGAACTGTATCAAAAGCTTTCCGGAAGTCAAGGTAAATAATATCTATTGGGTCCCCCTTGTCCACGTGTTTATTCACTCCCTCAAAAAACACTAACAGGTTAGTGAGACAAGATCTTCCCTTACAGAACCCATGCTGAGTCTGCCTCAATAGTTTTTGTTCATCAATGTGCCTACTAATTCTTTCCTTAATAACAGTTTCCACCAACTTACCCAGTATCGACATCAGACTGACTGGCCTGTAATTTCCCGGATCTCCCCTGGAGCTCTTTTTAAAGATGGGAGTGACATTAGCTACCTTTCAGTCCTCAGGAATGGAGGCAGGTTTAAAGAAAGATTACATATTTTTGTCAGGAGATCCACAAGTTCACATTTGAGTTCTTTCAGAACTCTCAGATGAATGCCATCCGGGCCTGGTAATTTATTAGTTTTTAAATTGTCTATCAGTCGGAAGACTTCTCTTGTCACCATTTTTTAGCCTCCGGCTCACACATTTTTTGTCTCCGCTCAGGAAGGATGGCTCCAGAGCAAACTGATTTTCTGTTCTGATAAGAGCTGTTCTTGAAAACAGTTTCTGTCAAGAGCTCTCTCAGCCCCACTAACCCCACAGGGTGTCTGTTGTGAGGAGGGGAAGGGAAAGGAGTTTGTAAGCCACTCTGAGACACCTTTGGGTAGTGAAAGGCAGGGTATAAATCCAATCTCCTCCTCCTCCTCCTAATTTATGCAGCAGCCCAATCGCTCGCTCACAATTTTAGTGCCCAGAGTTCACAAAGTAAAATTTCTGCTCACGAGACCCCCCCAGCTTAGAGCGAGCATTGGAAGCAGGTGCCTGTGGCCTTTTCTCCTTGCCAAGCTCCCTCACAGTCATAGGGTGGCCAGTTCAGGGTGGGGAAATGCCTTGAGATTTGGAGGGCAGAGTCTGGAGAGGGTGGGGTTTGAGGAGGGGAGGGATGTCAGCAGGATTTGATGCCATGGAGTTGGAGTCGCCTGGTCTGGGTTGGGAAATACCTGGAGATTTGAGGGGTGGAGCCTGAGGAGGGTGGGGTTTGGGGAAGGGAGGGGAGGGGAGTGGGCTATAATACCATAGAGTCCACCTTCCAGAGTGGGCATTTTCTTCTCACTCTTGCCTGGAGATCAGTTGTAAGAGCAGGAGATTGCCAGCCACCACCTGGAAGTTGTTAACCTTATATAGAGTCCACCCTCCAAGGCGGCCACTTTCTCCAGGAGAACTGATCTCTGTAGTCTGGAGATCAGTTGTACAAGTGGGAGAGATCACGGGATGGAGGTAGAAAGGAAACAAACAACTGTGATGTATTGTGCCAAAAAAAGTCTTCACAGACTTGAAAATTCTTTTTCCAGAATTCAGTTTACTGGAAGCAATTCAAACGCCATCAACACCAACGAATCACTCACATTCTATCTCGTTTCGTGTATAACTTTATCAAAGTGGGTGGCGTTGAAATACCTATATAATATTAATCCGTTTGGCAAACACTCTAGTCTTATGTACTAGTAACATGTTTGCCAAATGGATTAATATTATATAGGTATTTCAATGCCACCCACTTTGATAAAGTTAACAAGATAGAATGTGCATGGTTCGTTGGCGTTGATGGCGTTTGAATTGCTTCCAGGAAACTGAATTCTGGAAAAAGAATTTTCTAGTCTGTGAAGACTTTTTTTGGCACAAGACATCATGGTTGTTTGTTTCCTTTCCCCCCGCCTGGAGGATGGCGACTCCAATGCTCTTGCCCGTCTGGAGCTTAAGTCAGGGCTGTGTCAGAGGAGCGTTCCCGTGGAGGTGACTTTCGGCGTGAAACCCCCCTTGCTCAGCTCTCTCCCTCTTCCCAGCAGGTGGTGAAAGTGGTCGGCAGCAACATCTCCCACAAGCTGCGGCTCTCCCGGGTCAAGACGACAGACGAGGGGACCTACGAGTGCCGGGTCATCGACTTCAGCGACGGCAAAGCCCGGCACCACAAGGTGAAGGCCTACCTGCGGGTAGAGCCTCCCGAAGACATCGGCGAGCCCCGCCGCCACAGCTTCCCCACCGGGCACCTGCAGGATACCCAGGGGATGGGGGGGCAGCTCTCTGACCACGGCAAACTGAACGGCGCCCACCCCCACCACCAGCACCAACACCACAAGCCGGGCAGGGAGCTGAAGAAACGGTCTGTGGATGACGACGACGACGCGGCCTGCTCCCTCTAGACGGACTGGCGCTCACAGTCACGGTCCCAGATGGCCTGATGGGGTTTCTCCCTCATTCACTCTCCCTGCACACCCTCCCTGTCCCATCAGGCAGTAGGAACACCGCGCCTCAAGGGCCACAGCCTGTTGGGGCCCGGTTGCTGCCGAATCACAGTAAAACAAACGCCACAAACTAGAGGCATCGGCATCCGCATGAATCCCAGCCACGCCATCCCCTTCCGTCGGCCATGTAGATAATGTATTTTTAAACGTTCCTTTCGTTTTAACTGCCGGTTCTCTCCCCGAATGGACCATGGGCGTTGTTGTTTTTTTCCTGGGACTCCGGGGACAAAACGGAGCCGCACCTGGACAGAGGAGGCCCAGTCGGCTAACGCTGGCCGCTTCTCCCGGTGGTGCCCACGTGGGCGGGAGGCGGCTCGGTCTCCAGGGAGACGCCCACTCGACCCGCCCCGGAGCCACTGGCTGGATCCACGCAGGATTGCCGTCTCCGCCACGTCTTGGACCTTTCTAGGGTCCCCGAACACGGACTCAGGGTCTCGCACGCTTCACTGCGAGTGAATTCGGTTCGACGTCTTGAGCTCTAAAGGACATGTCGAGAAGCCGCACCTGTCTAAATCTCCACCCCCCGCCCCCCACATTTCAACTGCCAGCCACCCCTCCCACTTGTAAGCCTTCCCCGGGAGTCTCTCTCTTGCTTTGTAAAAACGAAAGCTCCATGGGGTGCCATTTCCACCGTTTTAACTTGCTAGTATTGACCTGTGTTGCTATGGAATATATGACTGTATATTGTAAATATAACTCACTGTTTCTCCCCACCCCACCCCGCCCCACCCCACAGCTCACCGGCCAAGTCCCCAAGAGCTTTTGAGAAAGACCCGCTGGATTGTGTTCATGCACTGGGCCTCTCCCCCTTCAAAAGGAAAGCCACGAGTTCAAGGCCTCTGTGTCTGCGTGAAAATGGGTAGACGGGAGAGAATACTGGGAGTTCAGGAGAAGTGTCAGAGACTAGTTTTTTGGGGGGGCGGTCTGGTGATTGGGACTGCCACCTTAAAATTTAAAAGCCACTCTGTCGACATGGCACGACGGAAGACAGGAGGGCCTGGCGTGATGTGCTCCACAGGGCCGCAAAGAGTCAGACTCGACTGAACGACAACAACAAATGTCAAAATGGGCAAGTCCCTGCAATGACGTATCGCAGACGTCTGCATATTTTTCAGCCTCACCCACTAAACGGAGCTGTCCAGGACTCCAGCGAAGTTGTCGACTGGGTACCAGACCCCAAAGAAGAAGGTGGTATTCAATGGTCCCTCTAAGCTGTGGCGTCTTGTGAGCAAAAATTCTTCTTTGTGAGCTCCTGGCATTAAAGTTGTGAGCGAGCGGTTTGGCTGCTGCATTAATCAGTTTGCTCTGGAGCCATCCCTTCCTGAGCGGAGACAAAAATGTGTGAGCTGGAGGCTAAAAAACTGTGAGCTAGCTCGCACTCACTCAGCTTAGAGGGAACACTGATGGTATTCTGGAGCCAGTTCGGTGTAGTGGTTAAGTGGGCGGACTCTAATCTGGGAGACCCGAGTTTGATGCCCCACTCCTCCACTTGCAGCTGCTGGATGACCTTGGGCAAGCCATAGTTCTGGCATGGCTGTTCTTGAAAACAGCAGTTTCTTGTCAGAGCTCTCCCAGCCCCACCTGCCTCCCAGGGTGTCTGTTGTGGGGAGGGGGAGGGGAAGGAGTTTGTAAGCTGCTGCTCTGAGACTCCTTTGGGTAGTGAAGGGCAGGGTATAAATCCAATCTCCTCCTCCTCCTCCTCCTCCTCCTCCTCCTCCTCCTCCTCCTCCTCCTCCTCCTCCTCCTCCTCCGTCCTCGTCCTCGTCCTCCTCCTCGTCCTCCTCCTCCTCCTCCTCCTCCTCCTCCTCCTCCTCCTCCTCCTTCTTGTAAGAAGTGGCCCCTAGTTGTATTTGGAGACTCTTTGGGGAAGTCATCAGTTGTGCTGGCCAGGGAAGCTGCTAGGTTGAGCTTTCCAAAGGCCACACGAATCGGGGAGCAGACCACACGAATTGGGAAGGGGACATGGCTCAGTGGCAGAGCCTGTGCTTAGCACGCAGAAGTTCCCCGGTTCTGTCCCTGGTATCTCCAGTTGCTGCTGGAGACAATTAGGAAGCTGCTGCCAGTCAGAGTAGACATGACGGACCTCGAGGGACCAAGGCTCTGATTAAGTAGAATGCAGCATCGTGTGTGTTCACGTGCCTGTGTGTGCAACTCTGTGCAGAGCCTGGACCCTGAACACCCAAGAAAGCTCTGTCCTTTTCCACGCTGGTTGAGGATGAGACAAAGAGCTTTGCCACAGTGGAAGGTGCCTTGTCCAAGAAGGCAGGGTCCTGCTTGAAGGTTCTCGCACATTTCACCTCCATTGCAAAGGGGCTTGTGCAGGGAGAACTTCCCACAAGATTGTGAAGGGCTGTGGCTCAGCGGTAGAGCATCTGCCTGGCATGCAGAAGGGTCCCAGGTTCAATCCCTGGCATCGCCAGTGAGAGGATTTGGTGAGAGGTGGTGTGAAAAGACCTCTACCTGAGTTCCGGGGGAGCCGCCGCCGTTCTGAATAGGCAAGACTGACTCTGATGGACCGACGGCCTGATTCGGTAGAAGGGCAGCTTCGTGTGCTAAGTTCTCAAATGCTTTTCGTATGACAGGAGCTGGACACGGCAGGCCCCCTTTTCTACACACCCCCTTGATGCCAGTGCCTGGAAATTTTCAATGTTTTCCCCTACCCTGCTTGAGGGGTAGGGTTGCCAACACTGATTTGGGAAATTCCTGGATGTTTTGGGGGGCGGAGACAGTGGAGGGTGGGTTTGGGGAGGGGAGGGGCCTCAGCAAGTTATAGTGCAGCCATGTTGGCCAGGAGACCGATTTCACATAAGCAGCTGTGCCCCCTCATGCTTCCCTTCCCCCCATTACATTTGTCAATTTCACACTACTTGCTGCGCGGCCGCGTTTTGACCCACAGCATCCCCCCAATTTCTCCCACGTCTTCGCAATCCTTTTTTTCTTTAAGATCGCGAAAACGTGGGGGAAATTGGGGGTGCTGCAGGTTAAAACGCAGCCATGCAGCAAGTAGTGGCAAATTCACGGATGCAATCGGAGGGGGGAGGGAAGGGCGAGGGCGGCACAGCTGCTTGTGGGAAATCGGTCCTGATCTTTGTCATCTGGAGCTCAGTTGTAATTCCTGAAGATCTCCAGGCCCTACATGGAAGTTAACAACGACAACAAAGGACCACGGAGTGAGTTGTTCGAGCCAGGCCTCCCACAGCTCAGGGTGAGCCGGGTTGAAGATGGAGATCTGTCCTGGAGTGGCTACCAAAACTCGGGGTGCTGGAGCAATGCGGGGCACGATGTTCCAGAGACTGGTGTGTGGTGTGGCACTAGCTTCGGAGTCTGAGGCAGAGTCGCTCATCGGGATCCCATCCTCGTCGCCAGTATAAAGTACTGGGTTTGAAACGCGTCGTGGTGAAATCAGCTCATACGACTTATTGAAAGCACGAACTAAAGGCAAACTAGCCGGTCCGAAGACCGGCTTAAACCCCCTGACAAAACCACACCCCGCTCCCAGTGATAGGTCTGTTACGATACACCCAAATCCCGTAGGTCCTTTCCATAATCCGAGCCATCCTATTGGTCCTTTCTAGGATCCGGGCTCGGCATTGTCCTCCGAGCTATACCTGTTCACATGGCCACGTGTAAAACTCTGACTGCGTGCGCTTTCCATGTTAGGATACAACAGATACTGAAAACCAAAAACATTAAACTCCGAAAGTGGGCTGCACCCGAAAGCTCCCCACTACTGGAAAAAGAATCCTATACAGTTAAGCGTATAAATGTTCCACCAATGAAAATTCACAAATAGTAACTCTGTTGAAAAAAACACAATGCTCCAGTCAAATGCAAGAAGCTGTGCAAATAGACGTACAGCATTTACAAAAACGCAGTCTCCGGATGAACCCTTAGGCTGTGGTCAAGCAAAATCTAACAATACAATGGCTGAGGCGTCCTGTACAACTGGAAACTAGGACATACAGAAATTACAAAATAGAGAGTACAACAAACCAATGAATAACAGCGATACAAGGTCCCGGTATCATATCCTTGTTTCCGTAAGGGTTCTTCTTCAGTCGCTATTATAGTGGGAGTTAATCTATGTTGAATGAAACAGTGTAAAAAAAAACACTCTTAAAGCCTCCCAAGGAAATGACCTGTGGTGAACGGAGGCTGGACGACCAGCTTTCGGGTATGTTGCAGGGCTATCTTTCAGCTACGCTCCTGCAGAGTGCCAGGGGTTGGACTAGATGACCTGCAAGGTCCCTTCCAACTGTAACATTCTATGATTCTATGATAATCTTCTGGTCTCCCATCCAGGATAGGAAGCTTACAATACCATCAAAGAGGAACATATACTCCACAATAAGTCATAAGTCTTGGATAAGTCATAAGACTTCCTCATAAGACTTGGATTCCAACCCTCTCACCATCCTGGTTGCCTTCTTCTGGACACACTCGAGCTTGTCTTAGAATCATAGAATGTTAGAGTTGGAAGGGACCTTGCAGGTCATCTAGTCCAACCTCCTGCACTCTGCAGGAGCAGAGCCGAAAGATAACCCTACATACCTACATACCAACAACGTACCCGAAGGATGGTTGTCCAGCTTCTGCTTGAAAATGTCCAGCAAGGGAGCATCCACCACCTCCTGAGGCAGGCTGTTCCACTGCTCAACCACTCATACAGTTAGGAAGTTTCTCTGGATATCTAGCTGGTAACGACTCCCTTGTCATTTCCACCCATTAGATCTAGTCTTGCAGTCTGGAGCAAGAGAGAATAGATCTGCTCCGTCTTCTACATGACAGCCCTTCAAATACTTGAAGACTGCCATCATGTCCCCTCTAAGCCTTCTCTTTCCCGGGCTCAACATACCCAACACTTTCAGCCTTTCCTCGTAAGACTTGGATTCCAACCCTCTCACCATCCTGGTCGCCCTCTTCTGGACACGCTCCAGCTTGTCAACATCCTTCCTAAAATGTGGTGCCCCAAAACTGGACACAGGACTCCAGGTGAGGCCTGACCAGAGCAGAACAGAGCGGAACGACCACCTCCCGTGATCTGGACACAAGGCTTCTGTGAATGTATCCATTAACAGAATTAACCATTCTGCTAACGCGTCCATCGAGGATGCAATCCAGCTCAGCCCACTGATAATTCAAAAGTGGGATGTTGGCGACCCCATTTCAGGCTGTTCTTTTTCACATTTTATGGAGAAGGTGAGGGCTGTTCAGTTCAGTTCCCCCGCGTGCCAGCGAGTGAAATGCAAATCGCCATCAGAGGCAAGGAACGTGTGTGTTCAGGTCTGCGGAAAGAGAAGCCCAAACCAGCCAGTTCGACCGACCTCCTGCCCCCACCTCTCTTCCCAGCACTTCTTGTATATATATTTCTATTTGCTCTGCCCAGAGGGAGGTCACGTGGCATACGCTAGCCAGACTGACGCGGGGACAGGTGAGCTCCCAAAAGAAGTCCTGGGGCCTCACTTCACAGTGGTTTCCAAGAAACAATTAGGCAGGTAACCAACAGCACTGGTCGAGGAACACGGTTTTCTGTCTTTGCTCAGGGGGAGGTCAGCCGAGGCGACCTGGAGAGGACCTTCCAGTTCTGTAGCCCCAGCCGCTGCTCTGACGAGTGGAAAAACTGGGGGGGGGGGCAGGGGGTCCCACAGGCAGTTTTCTTGCTGCCATCTGCCCCTGCAGGACTCAATCCAGTCTGTGACTAGCGGAAGTGAATAAAGTTCTGTCGACGGGCATTTGTCTCTGCCTCTTGTATGTTTTATTTCATTTTTATTATCATTTTTTTTTTTAATTTAACTTATTTACCATCCGCCTTTCTCACACGGACTCAGGACAGATTGCGCATAGCGAATCGGTACCATCAGCGCAACGGGACGTCCAAAAACCGACGCGTGAGGATTGCAGACATCTGGGACAAGCGGGAAGAACTGAAGCCGAGCGTTAAGTATTCACATGACACATGGAGCGGTACAGGGGTTACGTAACAGGACCTTGCTTACAATTCGCTATACGCAGTAGTAGAGCACAAGTCCCAATCGTTCCTCTCTCTCTCTCTCTCTCTCTCTCTCTCTCTCTCTCTCTCTCTCTCTCTCTCTCTCTCTCTCTCTCTCTCTCTCTCTCTTCTTTTTGTGAACCATTTTGTGCTGTGCAGCCTTATTACCTGCGCAGAAAGGCCCTCTTGAATTATTCAGTGTAGCATAGTTTTGCGGAAAAGCCAGGGGGGGAGTAGAAGTTTTCTCGACCTCCTCCAGCAGAAGAAGAAGAGAAGAGATTGGATTTATACCCCACCCTTCACTACCGGAAGGTGTCTCAGAGCGGCTTACAAACTTCTTTCCCTTCCCTTCCCCACAACAGACACCCTGTGAGGTAGTAGTAGTAGTAGTAGTAGTAGTAGTAGTAGTAGTAGTAGTAGTAGTAAGAAGAAGAAGAAGAAGAAGAAGAAGAAGAAGAGGAGGAGGAGGAGGAGGAGGAGGAGGAGGAGGAGGAGGAGGAGGAGGAGGAGATTGGATTTATACCCCGCCCTTCACTACCCAAAGGAGTCTCAGAGCAGCTCACAAACTCCTTTCCCTTCCCCTCCCCACAACAGACACCCTGGGAGGTAGAAGAAGAAGAAGAAGAGATTGGATTTATACCCCGCCCTTCACTACCCAAAGGAGTCTCAGAGCAGCTGACAAACTCCTTTCCCTTCCCTTCCCCACAACAGACACCCTGTGAGGTAGTAGTAGTAGTAGTAGTAGTAGTAGTAAGAAGAAGAAGAAGAAGAAGAAGAAGAAGAAGAAGAAGAAGAAGAAGAAGAGGAGGAGGAGGAGGAGGAGGAGATTGGATTTATACCCCGCCCTTCACTACCCAAAGGAGTCTCAGAGCAGCTCACAAACTCCTTTCCCTTCCCCTCCCCACAACAGACACCCTGGGAGGTAGAAGAAGAAGAAGAAGAGATTGGATTTATACCCCGCCCTTCACTACCCAAAGGAGTCTCAGAGTGGCTTACAAACTCCTTTCCCTTCCCTTCCCCTCCCCACAAGAGACACCTTTATGAGGTGAGAGAGCTCTTTCAAGAACTGCTCTTTTTCAAGAATAGCTCTTGTCAGAACTGTGGCTTGCCCAAGGTCATCCAGCAGGTGCATGTAGAGGAGTGGGGAATCAAAAAGCAGATCTCCCCAGGTTAGAGTCCACGCACTTGACCGCTACACCAAACTGGCAGGCCATGCCACAAGCCGAGGGCCACAATGGAGAAGGCACACATACGGGCAGTTGTTCGTTTTGCCCGTCTGCAGGGTACCCCCTGCAGAATGCCCTGCTCAGATTAGAGAAGCAGTGGTGATGGAGTGTGGGGAGAGAGGTGGTCCCACAACCCGAGGGGCCGAGGCCATGAAGAGCCTTGCATGGGATAGTAAAGGTAGAGGTTTCCCTTGCTCAAAAGCCAGTCGAATCCGAATCTAGGGCTGTGGTGCTCATCTCCATTTCCAAGCCGATGAGCCAGTGCTGTCCGAAGACATTTCCGTGGTCATGTGGCCAGCATGACTAAATGCCAAGGTGCACAGAACACTGTTACCTTCCCCCTGAAGCGATACCTATTTACTTGCAATTTCTTGCTTTCGAACTGCTAGGTTGGCAGGAGCTGGAACCAGAGACGGGAGCTCACTCCGTCTTGCGGCACTCGGGTCTCGAACTGCTGAACTACTGACCTTCCAGCCTGCAAGTCAGCGTCTTAACCGCTTGA
Organism: Gekko gecko; assembly: GCA_029375565.1. Classification (NCBI taxonomy): domain Eukaryota; kingdom Metazoa; phylum Chordata; class Lepidosauria; order Squamata; family Gekkonidae; genus Gekko; species Gekko gecko. Next base: position 188,912,590 of record JAPDNY010000006.1, read on the forward strand.
GCCACCGCAGTTCCCCTTGCATGGGCTAGCCAGTGCCTTAAACTGAGCTCACGAACAAATGGGCAAACAACGGAGCATCTGCAGGATAGTTGTAATATGCAGACCATGTTTGGTTTATGTGATGGTTTATGTGAAAGGGATAATGCCTCTCAGAGTCTGAGAGCCTTTGAGTGACAGGCCGTTCAAACGGAATTCTGTCAAGAGAGTCAGTCAAGAAACGGAAGTCGAGAACTGACAGCTGAAGAAGAGACAGTTTAGGGCTGACGGAGGATTGAGAAGGAGGCAGGGAGGGGTTGAGGGGATCGTGAAAGATTCTCTTCGTTGTTGTTGTTCAGCCGCACAGTCGAGTCCGACTCTTCGCGACCCCACGGACCAGATTACGCCAGGCCCTCCTGTCTTCCGCCATCCGCTGAAGTTTGCTCAATTTCATGTTCGTTGCATCGATGACACTGTCTGACCATCTCATCCTTTGCCATCCCCTTCTTCTTTGACCTTCAATCTTTCCCAGCATCAGGGTCTTCTCCAGTGAATGCTCCCTTATCATTTGGTGGCCAAAGTATTTCAGCTTCAGGATCTGGCCTTCCAGGGAACAATCAGGGTTGATTTCTTTTAGGATTGACTGATTTGATCTCCTTGCAGTCCAAGGGACTCTCAAGAGTCTTCTCCAGCACCATAGTTCAAAAGAATCTATTCTTTGGTGCTCGGCCTTCCTTATGGTCCAACTCTCGCAGCCATACATTACTACGGGGAATACCATTGCTTTGACCATGCGGACTTTTGTTGGCAAGGTGATGTCTCTGCTTTTTATCATGCTGTTTAGGTTTGCCATCGCTTTCCTCCCAAGGAGCAGGCGTCTTTTAATTTCATGACTGCAGTCACCATCTGCAGTGATCTGGGATCCTAGGAACGTGAAGTCTGTCACTACTTCTACGACTTCCCCATCTATTTGCCAAGGAGTGATGGGACCAGATGCCATGATCTTAGTTTTTTTGATGTTGAGCTTCAAGCCCACTTTTGCGCTCTCCTCTTTCACCCTGAGCAAGAGGCTCTTTAGGTCCTCTTCACTTTCTGCCATCAGAGTGGTATCGTCTGCATATCTGAGGTTATTGATCTTTTCCCCAGCAATCTTAAAGATTCTCTAGTCAAGTCAAAAAAAGGACGGAGCTGTTGGACACAACCCCTGTCCCTGGCTGTGTTTGCCTAACCCGATTTGAGAAACACACGAAAACAGTCCTGTAGAGGAGGAACACTAAAAACAAATATTAATTAATAAAGGAAGAGTACAGATATCAAGGTCTGGAACCCCTGAATACCCAACAGACTTTTCAAGTGTTACAGTGGGTGGCACAGGATTTCATACACACTGTGAGTCCGATCAGACAGCTCTTTAGATCCGCGCAAGGCACGATTGCCTCATGGATCCAAAGTTAATGTCCAGACACAAACATCTGAGAAATGTCCCTCTTCCATGGGCATCCTGTTTTGCCGCGCTTCTAACACTTTAAATCTGGGGGTTTTGGTTACCTGTGGGACAACTGCGGACTTTCATCCACGCACAATCCTCCCGTCGGGGTGGTCTGACGTCAGACCATCCCGAGTGGGCGCCATTTTAAAAAATCTCCACACATGCACGGATCAACAAGGACGCGCTGTCACATCTATGCACATGCGCAAAAAGTTTTTTTAAAAAAACCACCACGCACCTCCTTCAACAAGGATGTGCTGTGACATCTATGTGCACGCGCAAAAAGTTAAAAAAACCACTGCGTGTACCTCCTTCACTGGACGCCGTCTAGACAATCCACAATGGAGGCAGCGCGCGGTAAGGCGATTCCCCTAGGGGATGTCTGGTTGTACAATGATGGATTAAAAAGATCGGGATCAAATTTGAGCTGGCATAATGGCGGGATTAGCTGCCCATCTGAACGCACCTTTAGACATCAAACAAACAAAGCGTAACTATTGGTTCCATCAAACATCCGCACTCTGACCTAACAGGTCTCTGATTGGTGGAAAGCCTTTTCGGCCGAGCTTTCCCAAGTAAAGTTTTTTTTTCTCCTTTTCTTTTTTAGCTAAACAATAGGCGCTTTTATTCTCAAACCATGAAGCTCCAAAAGTATCCATGTAGGTACAGGGTATTCTATATTCAGCTTGGCTGATATCAGAAACATGTGTGGCTGTGGCTAACCAGCCAAGGCTATGAGGCCTTAGAAGAATAGCAAGTTAAGATTTCATTCTCTCAGCATTTTACCCTCCCAGCATGCCCTTTAAGCAATAGCTGTAACTGAACCAAAGTTAATATCTGAATCTATATTCATGATTGATTACTGTTTGTGTGGCTAGAATCATAAATGGCACTTAACATAAGCACCGTGGAAGTGCTAAGTGCATCCACCAAGTCAAAACTGTTAGTCAGTGGCAGAGTACAAAATGTTTCATAAACTGTGCGTACAACAGAGCTTATAATCAAGAGAAGTAATCCCTGGCCCAGTGAGAAGGGAGAGAACTCTTAAAAGAGAAGTGATCCCTGGTCTGTGTATATAAGAAGGATTTTGGGAACTGGACTGTATGTTCCTACCTTCTAAACCTGAAGTCGCAGTGAAACTCAGAAACCTCTGCTTGAGCATTAAAGCAGAAACTAAAAAGAAAGCCTCTCTCATCGAAGTTTTAAAGACCTTGTTGGACAGCAGAAGCACTTAATGTATTATCTAGAGTTAGTGTGGTTTAAAAAGTTACCTCGGTTTTTATCAATGGTTCTCCTCATACTTCCTACCCCTGATTCCACCTGAACTTTTCTCCTCCAAGTTAAATAGAACATTTTTGTTTATTTTAGACTTCCAAAAACTTCTCTCTCATGTGCTAATGCGGAAGTAGAACATCAGGGCCAGCATCAAAACATATATAATAAAATGACTGGTTGGGGACAGTCATAGATAACTAAATAAAAAGAAAATAGATAAAAGGGCTGCTCAGAAAGAAAGAAGAGGAGAAATGGGCTGAGTTGTAGTGGATAACTCACTGAAAATGTCTACACAATGTGTAGCTGCAATAAAGAAGGCCAACGCTATGCTGGGGATTATTAGGAAGGGAATTGATAACAAATCAGCCAGTATCATCATGCCCCTGTATAAATCATTGGTGCGACCTCATTTGGAATACTGTGTACAGTTCTGGTCACCACATCTCAAAAAGGATATTATAGCATTGGAAAAAGTGCAGAGAAGGGCAACTGGAATGATAAAAGGGTTGGAACACCTTCCCTATGAAGAAAGGTTAAAATGCTTGGGGCTCTTTAGCTTGGAGAAACGACGGCTGAGAGGTGACATGATCGAGGTTTATAAGATTATGAATGGGATTGAGCAGGTTGAGAAAGAAGTACTTTTCTCCCTTTCTCACAATACAAGAACTCGTGGGCACTCTATGAAATTGCTGAGCAGTCGGGTTAGAACAGATAAAAGGAAATACTTCTTCACCCAAAGAGTGATTAACATATGGAATTCACTGCCACAGGAGGTGGTGGCAGCTGCAAGCATGGACAGTTTCAAGAGGAAATTAGATAAACATATGGAGCAGAAGTCCACCAGTGGTTATTAGCCACAGGGTATAGATGGGAACTCTCAGTCTGGGGCAGGTGATGCACTCTATTCTTGGTGCTGGAGGGGGCAGCAGTGGGAGGGCTTCTGGTGCCCTGGCCCCACTGCTGGACCTCCTGATGGCACCTGGTATATTTTGGCCACTGTGTGACAGAGTGTTGGACTGGATGGGCCATTGGCCTGATCTAACATTGGCTTCGCTTATGTTCTTATGTTCTTATGGGGAAATCGTGTGCGTGAGGGAGGGAAGAGGGTGAAATCCCCATAGTTTAGTTTAAGGCAATCGCCTCGTCAGTAGACTTGGGGAGCAGTGAAGTCCAACAGATCTAGCAAAAGATGATGGATGATTTGAAGCAGGAAGTTCCTGCATGCACAGGCACATCTTTTAGCTGAGCCACAAACCCAGCCCATCATTTGAGGTGCATTGCCCTTGTAACCAATGCTCCCTCTAAGCCATGGAGTCTTGTGAGCAAAAATTCTGCTTTGTGAGCTACTAGCATTAAAGTTGTGAGGGAGCGATTTGGCTACTGCATGAATGAGTTTGTTCTGGAGCAATGCTCCCTCTAAGCTCTCGAGTCTTGTGAGCAAAAATTCTACTTTGTGAGCTACTGGTGTTAAAGTTGTGAGCAGGGGATTTGGCTGCTGCATAAATCAGCTGGCTCCGGAGCCATCCCTTCCTGAGCTGAGACAAAAATGTGTGCGCCGGAGGATAAAAAACTGTGAGCCAGCTCACACTAACTCAGCTTAGAGGGAACACTGCTCTGGAGGGACCCAGCCTCCCTGAGCTAAGACAAAAGTGCGTGAGCCGGAGGCTAAAAAACTGTGAGCTAGCTCACACTAACTCAGCTTAGAGGGAACACTGCTTGTAACTGGTTTCTTTGACTGAAGCATGCTGCCTTTCTTCAGAGTGAGATCGGAGTCCAGCGGCATCTTAAAGACCAACAAGACTTCCAGGATATACGCTTTTAAGAGTCAAGAGTTCCCTTCATCAGATGGAGACCCCCGAGCCTTGATCTCCCAGTCAGAAGGTGGGAGGGGCGTGGCAGAGAAGGCACTCACCCTCCCGTGGTTCACACTCTGCTATTTCTTCATTGCTCTAGTCCTTTCTTAGCGGGTCAGTCTAGATGTTCTCAGGAGGTGCCCCTGCCTTCAAGGGCTCGCTGTGTCCCTGGGGAATAAATCCTGCTTGCAGCCCCAGAGACAGAAGGAGTCAGAGGGAAATCTCTGCCTGGGAAGGGGAAAAGTGGCTGACAGGAAAAACTGAGGAAGAGGAGTGGGGGAGAGAGGGGGGGAGAGAGAGAGAGAGAGAGAGAGAGAGAGAGAGAGAGAGAGCTCTCCTCCCCACACACATTGGGGTGGGGGAGGAATTGTTGCTTTTTGCATTGTGGGGGTGCATCTGAAGCTGGAGCCTGCTCTTTGCTGGGGCTGGGAGGGGTGAGGGGGCTTGTACTAGAGACCTGCAAAGCAGAGAAGGAAAGGGTTGCAATGCTTAAAGGGTTAGGGCTCGGGAGAGTTGCCAACCTCCCCATGGGGCCTGGAGATCTCCCAGAATTAGAACTGATCCCCAGGCGACAGGAAATGGCTACCGGGCGGGGGGGGGACTCCATGGCAGTGTACTGCACAGAGATCCCCTATGCTCTGCACCCCCCAATTTTGGGGTATTTCCCACCCGGGAGCTGGCAACCCAAGGCAGCTGGCCAGAGATGTCTCAAGCAAGAGGCGGGGGTGGGGGGGTTGTTTTAGTTTAAAAAAAAAAGAAAAGAAAATGCATTTTCTTTTCTCTACTCAACCATCCCATTTTCTGAGATGGCCCTGAGTCACTCTGACAAGCCAGGGAGAAAAAATGATTCCCCTACCAACATTCCCTCTTAGCTGAGTCAGTGTGAGCCAGCTCTCAGTTTTGAGCTTCCGGCTCACACGTTTTTGTCTTACCCCAGGAAGGAGGGCTCCAGAGCAAGCTAATTTAGGCAGCAGCCGAATCGCTCGCTCACAACTTTAAGGCCAGCAGCTCACCAAGTAGAATTTTTGCTCACAAGACTCCACGGCTTAGAGGGGACATTGTCCCCCACCCTTCCTGTTGGTGTTGCTGCTGCTTTCCTGACTTCTTGGGAATAGACCTAGCAGAGGGATGTTGTGGAGCTAACCTGTGCCAGCACGGTCCACTTCCCTTCCTCTGGGGCACAGCAAAGTCCCAACATCACCCTGTAGCGGTGGCCAGTTGTGAGGCTCCTAGCTGCCGCTTCAGATGAGCTCTGCCTGGTGCAGAATTACCCGTAGCTTCTAATGCCAAAAGCGGGGGGGGAGGAGGGGTGCCTAGGAATTGCACAACCCAGGATTGTCCCGATTCCTTTCCTGTTTGGCGCTGCAACTGACCTGACCTCGTGCCCGAGCCCGTTTTGAGATGCCCCGCTTTATTCTCCGAGGAGTCACGCCTGCCACGGACAAACCGGGCCTTTTATTTATATAGACGTTATTCACTTTATTTTTAATCCATCTTTTTCACTGGAACTCAAGGTGGATTATGCAGCGCAAAGCTATGCAACGAACCAGATGATACGTCTAATCGGGAACCTGATCGGACTGGGGAACGCGGGAAGTGGAAAGGAAGCCGTCATCTGAACAAAGCCCGATGATTAAACACGGCACGACATAAACAATTCGGAAGGCGGTACGACGCCAGCAGAAAGACGGAGCGTTTTCCAATCTGTTATGATGCCTCTCTGTTTCTTTTATTTAAAAGCCTCCTTGAATAGTCCCGTTGCACATTGTTTATGGGAAGCTGGGATGGAGGAGGCATACGGGCAGTGGGCTATGGACAGGGGTCAATTTTGCCCATCTGCAGAGTGGGAACTTCAGAAAACCTTGCGTGGGTGAGCGAGGCTGCTGTAGCCGATCGTGGGGAAGGTGGGGTGGTCCTGCAGAGGTGAAGGACCAGCCCATGAAGGGACCCAGCCCCATGTGATAGCCAGTACCTTAAATTGTGCCTAGTAACTCATTGTCAGGTTCAAAACCAAGTAGATCCAAGCATTCTTGAGGCAAAGAAAGGCTTTATTGGAATACAGTGCTAAAACCCACAGCAAGATGGTTATTGTCAGGAATGGCGGGATGTGCGGCTCAGGCATGGTTATAGTATGATGCAGACATGCAACTAGCAAATGATGTTCAAGTGCGCGCACGGGAAACTCCCGGCGGGAGGGTTACTTAATGATCGGGAGACTGCTCCCCCCACCCCTCGGCTTCACAGGACTGGAAAATTCTCATTGACTCAAGAATAGCCCAAAGTCTGCATTCAAGGCCACTATGATAACACCGAGCAGTAGTGGTGAAGCTCCCACATTACAGCTAGCATACCTACGCAAGCGCAGAAGCAGGGACAAGATAGGGAACACAGAACAATGGACTCAGTATGAAACATGAATCAATGAGCCATTACTGACACTCATAAGCAACAAGTGGAGTCAACGTAGCCTGGGGGTGATATGCATGTTCCTGCTGGCACCCAGAATACCCAAAGGACGGCATTCAGCACCAACTGGGGTAGATTTTGAGTGGAGACCCATGTAGAGTACGCTGCAGTAGTCTACCCTCGAAGTCACCATGGCGTGGATCCAGGTGGCCAGATAAGCTTGCTTGCTTGATTTATTTGTTTCAATTTATACCCTGCCATCCCCGCTAAAGCAAGGCTCAGGGCGGCTTACACAAAAAATACATATATAAATACAATTAAAATCATTCATAAAACGCCGTAACAATTAAAATTAATTACCCTAGAGTGGTGGAAATGCTCTAAAACACAAAAATATTGGAAGATGGTACTGGTGATCTTGCGAGAAATCATATTAATTTGTAAAATTTTAGATCTCTCCCAAATGGACCATTTAAGTTTAAGACTGCAAAATCGAGATTCAAAAGTACATGCAAATAGATGGTCTAAACTTTATAGTTGGATAGAAAAATGTACTGAGACCTAAAGACTCTGTAAATATATGGAAATGATTTTGTAAAGAATACGTGTTTGTTGGTATTGAAAAACCCTAAAATAAATTTTTTAAAAAATTACCCTAGAGTGCTGGAACAGGGTGCAAATAAAGTGCGAGAGCAGAAGCTTTGGATTAAACAGAGTTACTTCGGTGACAACCATGACGGTATTCTTGCACCAGCTCAGTTGATCCGTTTATATGCATGGTGAACCCGGGCTGTGAGTTGTAGGTCGTTGCACAGGGCCCCTTCTCAGATGTTTAATGGGGCTTCTAATCAAAGGCCTGGTGGAAGAGCTCCGTCTTGCAGGCCCTTTTCAGGGAAGCTTAAGTGTTAACCTGACATAAGAACATAAGAGAAGCCAATGTCGAATCAGGCCAATGGCCCATCTAGTCCAACACTCTGTCACACAGCAACCAAAATATACCAGGTGCCATCAGGAGGTCCAGCAGTGGGGCCAGGACACCAGAAGCCCTCCCAATGCTGCCCCCTCCAGCACCAAGAATGGAGTGCATCACCTGCCCCAGACTGAGAGTTCCCATCTGTACCCTGTGGCTAATAGCCACTGATGGACTTCTGCTCAAGATGTTTATCTAATTCCCTCTTGAAACTGTCCATGCTTGTAGCTGCCACCACCTCCTGTGGCAGTGCACCACATGAAGTGATGCAAAAATTACATACTAGGACCCTAGTTTCAGCAAGCTGTACGGAGGAGTATAGGCCACTGTCCCTAACAATGTCTCCAAGCAACCTTGTGGATCATTTTGTGCAGCGCAGCTCTTTTGCTTGCAAAGGAAACCCTTCTTGAATGGGTCACTTTTGCATACCTTGCGGAAGTGGGGAACACAATATTGTTCCAGATCTCAGCATCTTGCCAGGGGAATTTTCAAGGCGTTCACTTTCAGCCATTGGACCCACACCACTTTGGCTCTATCCCTTTGGGAGAGGCTTAATGGGACGGGGTATAAATCCAATCTCCTCTTCTTCCTCTTCTACCTCACAGGGTGTCTGTTGTGGGGAGGGGAAGGGGAAGGAGTTTTTCAGCCGCTCTGGGACTCCTGGGAGGTAGAAGAAGAAGAAGAGATTGGATTTATACCCCACCCTTCACTACCCGAAGGAGTCTCAGAGTGGCTGACAAACTCCTCTCCCTTCCCCTCCCCACAACAGACACCCTGTGAGGAAGAAGAAGAAGAAGAAGAAGAAGAAGAAGAAGAAGAAGAAGAAGAAGAAGAAGAAGAAGAAGAAGAAGAAGAAGAAGAAGAAGAAGAAGAAGAAGAAGAAGAAGAAGAAGAAGAGGAGGAGGAGGAGGAGGAGGAGGAGGAGGAGGAGGAGATTGGATTTATACCCCGCCCTTCACTACCCGAAGGAGTCTCAGAGCGGCTTACAAACTCCTTTCCCTTCCCCTCCCCACAACAGACACCCTGTGAGGTAGAAGAAGAAGAAGAAGAAGAAGAGATTGGATTTATACCCCGCCCTTCACTACCTGAAGGAATCTCAGAGCGGCTCACAAACTCCTTTCCCTTCCCCTCCCCACAACAGACACCCTGGGAGGTAGAAGAAGAAGAAAGAGAGATTGGATTTATACCCCGCCCTTCACTACCCCAAGGAGTCTCAGAGCAGCTGACAAACTCCTTTCCTTTCCCCTCCCCACAACAGGCACCCTGGGAGGTAGAAGAAGAAGAAGAAGAGATTGGATTTATACCCCGCCCTTCACTACCCAGAGGAGTCTTAGAGCGGCTTACAAACTCCTTTCCCTTCCCCTCCCCACAACAGACACCCTGTGAGGTCGGTGGGGCTGAGGGAGCTCTGACAGAGACTGCTGTTTTTCAAGAACAGCAATGGCCAGAATGATGGCTTGCCCGAGATCATCCAGCCAGGTGCAAGTGGAGGAGTGGGGAATCAAACCCATTTCTCCCAGATTAGAGTCTGCACACTCAACCACTAGACCAGGCTGGCAAGGGAAGTGGGGTCAGGGCCAGACCAATTGGTTAGAGGCGCGTTCAGCAAGAGTGTGCAGTCATGCAGGATGCATTTCCACACAATTTGTGTGTATGTGCGGGGGGTGTCTGAGCCTCTCCAGTGCTCTGGGTCATGGCGGGTGCACACATTTTGGCTTGACTTATTAGCTGGGCACTGTTTCTGTTCATTACCTCCCCGAACTCTTGGTGCATGCCAGACAATGCGCAGGAAGGGGAGCACTCCTGTCACTACGAGCTCTGGAGCAGACGGAAGCCATTCCCCGTTCCAAAGCGTAGCTCTTTTGTTGGATAGCTCTCCCCCATCTTCACTGCAATTTCTGGCCAACTTGGAGGGATCTGTGCGCTATTCCTGGCCATCTGCAATTGCATCAGCTCTCATGCGCATCCGGCATCACAATCAGACAGTGCGGAGACAAAGGTACTCTCTGCAAGGCATGACATTCCTCTCTTCCACCCACAGCACCAAAACAAAGAGCCCAGTAGGACGGAAGAAGGGAAAAGACAAACCCGGCTAATTCTGACTCTTGGATTACGATTGCGCCTCCTTCCCTGCAGTCAGCTCTGGGCCTTGGTGGGAGGAACAGTGGGGAGGAAATCAGCACAACAGTATGTCTCCTTGCAGGGGACAGTCTCCAGAATGTGGTCCAAAGATTTTGGTGCTGTGTAGCCCGGCCCCCAGTGTCTGCCTGTGTGATTGTCCTAGGGGCACCCTGTAATGATTTCATGTTTTGGTGTGTGTGTTTCTTTAAATGCTTAGTTTGACTGCAATAATATGAGAAGAGTGGTAGAGGGAGACAAGTGTGACGTGATTGGCGGATGACTGAGAGTGTGGGAGGAGGGGTGTCTAAGAGAGATTCTGTATGTGAAGTTTGAAGAGAGAAGATAGTCTGTGTGACTATGGGGAGTTTCTGAGTCTATTCTGTGTGAAAAAGACAAACAGTTTAGTCTGCGTGAATATGAGTTTTGAGTCCGTTCTATGTGAGTAAGATAAAGAGTTCAACCTGTGTGGTTATATATATACGAGAGAGAAAGAGATTAGACTGAGTGTCTACACCTGTCAGAGTGGAGTTTTGGGAGTTTGAGAGACTGTTTGTGACACCAAGTTTTGCCAGCTATATTTACAAGTTCCTTTCATCAGCAACAGTTCAAAATAACCAGAAACCTGTTTTGTTCTTTATTAAATAAATCTGTTTGTTTGTTTGTTTGTTTGTTTGTTTGTTTGTTTAAACTTATCCCAGGAATCAAAATAGTCCTTCCTCAGGGCCACATAGTCTGCTGAAGTGCCCAGACCCTGGGTCATTCTACCAAAAGAGAGAGATTTTGAATTTTTAATTCCTGGTGGCAGCAGAAATCTACCAAGTTTAGGTACACAGAGGGTGGTTTAAAGGTAAAACCGTCTCCCCAATAAGCAAGGACGTCACCCCCCCACACACACTTTGGAGCAGCTGGCACAAGAACCGCGCTTGCTTTGGACCAGGAAACAGGATATATCTTCTTGAAGGGGAGAGTCCTGTGAACCTGGGGGTATATGATATGTGGTGGTCCAGACCTTATTTTGGGGTTCAGAGCTTTCCAGCTCTCCTCAGTGTTTCTGGATGAATTCATGAATAAGGGTGCGGTCACACTGACCTTTTGATCGGGGTTCGCCGCTGTTCCCTCGTGCATGTCAATTTCATGTTCACATGCGCCAATCCGCCTCCTGCGCCGAAGCAGGCTCACTCTCGCAATGCTGCCGGGTTTTCCTGACCCCTGGAAAATCAGGTATTTTCCTGGCACTTGCGCTTAGAATGCGTGATTCCGCCCATCTGGACAGCCCACCTTTCGCAGTGATTGCGATTAGGGCCGTCTGACTGCTCTTTGTGCAGGTTTTTTTTTTTTAAAAAAAAATCCGGTTTGAGTGCTTGAGCAAACATGTGCTTAATAAATCCATTTAACGTTTAATAATGGATTTATTAAGCGCATGTTTAGTCAAGCGCTCAAACCGGAAGCTTTTTTTTAAAAAAAACGCACAAAGATGGCCCTGGAGGCGGGAACGAGAGGCGGGGGCTCCGGCAGCCTGGACGGGGCCAGCAAGGAGGATGGCGGAGACGACAGAGCCCGTTTTCGTGGGGCAATGGTGGCAGCAGCAGCAGCACACACACCCCCCCCCCAGTGGTGGCTGAAGCAGCAGCCGCCCAAGCCTCCCCCGTGGCCGGCAGGATCGCCTGGAGGGACGGTGCAGCAGCAGGCGAGCGGGTGCTGGAAGAGAGGGGCCGGCTGCATCTGGTCAGCCCAACGCGAAGAAAAATGTTCCCGATTGAAACAAAGCGGGAACAAAGCGCAATTACCTTGCCGTGCGACCAGGGCCTAAGTCACGAATAAGGAATGAATAAGGAACGGACTTCAGCCTCCTACAGTTGTGGCCTCTTGGTTCCCGAAATCCTCTCTAATCGTTGACAGCAAAGGGAGAGGTCAGTGTGGCTGCAAGCCATGCAAAGGGAGAAGGCAGCAGTGGGTGCCTAGGGCTGCCAACCTCCAGGTAGTTCCTGGAGATCTCCGGAAATGACAGGCCAAATCGCCGCCCCTCTTCATCCTTTAATATCGATGAAATCTGAGGCTCCAACACTTCTTTTAAAATAAATGCAACCCCCCGTTAGTCTTGGTTTTAGCAGACGACTGGAATATTTGGCCATCATAAACTGTGTTTAACTATTTTTTACATTCTACTTTGAGGTGCTTTTCTCAGAAAGCCAGTTTGGTGTCATGGAGAAGTGCGCGGACTCTAATCTGAGAGAACAGGGTTTGATTCCCCACTCCTCCACTCGCACCTGGCTGGATGACCTTGAGCAAGCCATCGTTCTGGCAGAGCTGTTGTTGAAAAAAAGCAATTTGTGTCAGAGCTCTCTCAACCCCACCAACCTCACAGGGGTGTCTGTTGTGGGGAGGGGAAGGGAAAGGAGTTTGTCAGCCGTTCTGAGACTCCTTTGGGTAGTGAAGGGCGGGGTATAAACCCAATCTCTTCTTCTTCTTCTTCTACCTCACAGGTTGTCTGTTGTGGGGAGGGGAAGGGAAAGGAGTTTGTCAGCCGCTCTGAGACTCCTTTGGGGAGTGAAGGGCAGGGTATAAATCCAATCTCTTCTTCTTCTTCTTCTACCTCACAGGGTGTCTGCTGTGGGGAGGGGAAGGGAAAGGAGTTTGCAAGCCACTCTGAGACTCCTTTGGGTAGTGAAGGGCGGGGTATAAACCCAATCTCTTCTTCTTCTTCTTCTAACCTCACAGGGTGTCTGTTGTGGGGAGGGGAAGGGAAAGGAGTTTGTCAGCCGCTCTGAGACACCCTTGGGTAGTGAAGGGCAAGGGGTGTAAATCCAAACTCTCCTTCTCTTCTTCTAGACAAATATCATTCCCCCCCCCTTTCCTCAAAAGTCCAGCTGGTCTTATTATTAACCTAATAAAACATATCCTTAAAAAACCTTTATGCACGTCTATACTTTATTCGCATTTGATAACCCCATAGACTTAAAGGAAACTTTTTGTGTCTACCCAAACTAGTCCGGTTTATAAGTAAACTACCACTGGAAGAAGAGAAGTGCTTGCCCGCTCCAGAAGCACCGATTTCGGGAGGGGGTTTGAAAGACCTGAATCAGATTGAGGTGACACGAGAGGAAGTCCTCCGACTGATGGACAACGGGAAGCCTGCTCCTTAGTCTTGCAGGGATACACTCCCCAAAACAACAAACCTATTTAATGTATCCAGAAAGAACGAAGAACGAAGAACAAACCTTATCTAAACATGATAAAAACAAGAAACTCTAGCTAGAACAGTGGGGAAAACGACAAGCAAAATCTGAAACTGCCAAAGAAACACACCTGCCTGCAGCTCCAATGCAAGAGCCAGTCAGCTCACCAGCAGTTCTCCCTCTCCAAAACCTCTCTACACTCCTGCTCCTTGCGATGGCCGCGGCCCCTCCGCTGAGCCACGGGGGGCAGGGGAGCATCTGGATTGGGGTGCTCCTGCCCTTCTAGCTCTCTGGCAGTCCTGCCCATCTCTGGGGGCTGCGGTTCTCTTGTGGCCCATTCTCAGGTCGCTCTTTTTGGCCCTCCGGCCCTAAAAGCTTCTATCTCCCCCCCTCCCCAGTTCCTTTTTATTTCAGGGTTCCCCTTCTCTTCCCCCGCCCAGCCCTCTCCTACAGCTCCCTCCAAAGGGACAAAATACATCCCCCCCCGCAAACTCCAACAGAGGGCCAGGCCCACAGGAGGTTGCTGAGGTTGGTTCCTAATTCCCAGTTCCTTATTCCTCCCTTATTTGTGGCTTATTCATGAATCCGACCTAAAACACGGAGCAGGGTTTGAAAGCTCTGAACCGCAAATTAAGGTCTGCACAAGCAGTTTGGTGTAGCGGTTAAGACTGCGGACTCTAATCTGGGAGAGCCGGGTTTGATTCCCCACTCTTCCTCCACTCGCAGCTGCTGGTGTGACCTTGGGTCAGTCACAAGTTCTCTCGGAGCTGTTCTCTCATGGGCAGTTCCCAAGAGAGCTCTCTCAGCCCCACTGACCTCACAGGGTGTCTGTTGTGGGGAGGGGAAGGGAAAGGAAGAAGAAGAGGGAAGAGGAAGAGATTGGGTTTATACCCCACCCTTCACTACCCAAGGGAGTCTCAGAGCAGCTGACAAACTCCTTTCCCTTCCCCTCCCCACAACAGACAGGAGATTGTAAGCTGCTCTAAGGCTCCGAGTGAAGGGCAGGGTATAAATCCAATCTTCTTCTTCTTCATATATCATACACACCCATGTTCATTTGGCTGGTTGCAGGACGCTAGGTGTGCTTTTTCCTGGGTGCCTCTCAAAAGCATTGGCCTGTTGAGAGGCCAAAAGAATGGGCTAGAGACCAGAAGGTATTGGGTCCTCCTGGTGTTTTGGCCCCTTGCAAAGATTTGGAATTGCTTTGCTTGTTAAGAACCAAACTGGTGCGAAGAAGAAGAAGAAGAAGAAGAAGAAGAAGAAGAAGAAGAAGAAGAAGAAGAAGAAGAAGAAGAAGAAGAAGAAGAAGAAGAAGAAGAAGAAGAGGAGGAGGAGGAGGAGGAGGAGGAGGAGGAGGAGGAGGAGACTGGATTTATATCCCACCCTTCACTCAGAGTCTCAGAACAGCTTACAGACTCCTTTCCCTTCCCCTCCCCAGTCCCCACAACAAACATCCTGTGAGGTTGGTGGGGCTGAGAGAACTCTGAGGGAGACTGCTCTTTCAAGAACAGCTCCGACAGAACTATGGCTTGCCCAAGGTCATCCAGCAGCTGCAAGTGGAAGAGTGGGGAATCAAACCCGGTTCTCCCAGCATGTAGACAACAGTAACCCGGTAGACATTATATACCTGGACATTCAAAAGGCTTTTGACAAGGTAGTTCACCAAAGACTCCTGAGTAAACTTAGCAGTAATGAGATAAGAGGACAGGCTCTCTTATAGATTGAAAATTGATCTAGCAAAGAGTAGGGATCAATGGACAGTTCTCCCAATGGAGGGAAGTTAGCAGTCAGGATCGGTCTTGGGGTGATGCTGTTTAATTTGCTCATAAATGTCTGGAGCTCATAAATGATCTGGAGCTAGAGCTAAGCACAGTTGTGGCCAGGTTTGCAGATGACACGAAATTATTCAGGATGGTAAAAAACCAAGGCTGACCGTGAAGAGCTCCGGGAGGACCTCCACCAATTGGGTTAGAGGGCAATAACATGGCAGATGAAGTTCAGTGTTGGTAAAAATTCCAACTTCAAGCATAAGTCCTGGTCGGAGAACTGGTGGAGGAGGCAGAGAGAGACAGAGATGTGAGGTTACAGTTGACACTTCTGGGTTGGGAGATACCTGGAGACTTTGGGGGAAGAGCCTGTGAAGGGCAGGCTTGGGGAAGGGAGGGACATGAGTGGGGCAGAATGCCATACAGGGTCCCAAAGCAGGGAAGCGGTGTCACAGTGGGTAAATCCCCTGCATAACTATAACATCTGAACTGCCAAGCTTTGTCAGTTCTAGCCCCACGCTGGTGTGAGCAACCAAGCCTTGTCTCTAGCTCATCGTCCACACAGCGATTCAAAAGCTTCGGCAAGTAGATAAATTGGGGACCACCCGCTAGGGGTGGGAACACCAATCCCTTTGGGGAGGTGTTAGCCGCCGTTGGAAGACGTCTGCTGTGCTGCGAGATCGGAAGGTGGAAAAATCTGTGTCGGCATTCCCTGCAGTGGAGCGAATCGGCCTGCAGTGGAGCAAATCGGCCAGGCGGTGGCAGTGTGACAATGCGACATCCTGAGTCCTGACGTCATCAGCCAGCCGACAAAAGAGTGCCGTCGGATCACGTCTGATACAGCCTGCAGATGAATCCTCCCGAGCAGCTACAGTGTGTGATTAAATAATTGTATGTTGTCTCCCTATCCACCGCAAAAATTGTTAGTCTTCTGAGTAACTGTAAATCGCTCTGAGCCTGCGTGAGTGGGGAAAAGCGATTAATAAATTGAAAGTATTATTATTATTATTATTATTATTTTCTCCAGGCAAATTGATCCCGGTTGCCTGGAGACCAATTGTAATCCCAGGAGATCTCCAGTTGCCACCTGAAGGTTGGCAACCCTATGCCATATCCATGGGAAACCTGAAAGAGCCCAGGAGACAATGGCTGGAGGTTAGAGGGATGAATCCCACCATCCTCAGGAGCAGCGTTCCCTCTAAGTTGAGTTAGTGTGAGCCAGCTCACAGTTTTTTAGCCTCCGGCTCACACATTTTTTGTCTCAGCTCAGGAAGGAGGGGCTCCAGAGCAGACTAATTTAGGTAGCAGCCAAATTGCTCACTCACCACTTTAATGCCAGGAGCTCACCAAGTAGAATTCTTGCTCACAAGCAATGTTCCCTGTAAGGTGGGGAGTCGTGTGAGCAAAAATTCTACTTTGTGAGCTACCGGCATTAAAGTGGTGAGCGGGCGATTTGGCTGTTGGCATAAATTAGTTTGCTCTGGAGCCATCCTACTTCCTGAGCTAAGACAAAAATGTGTGAGCCGGAGGCTAAAAAACTGTGAGCTGGCTCAGACTAGCTCAGCTTAGAGGGAACACTGCTCACAAGACTCCACAGCTTAGAGGGAGCATTGCACCCAGTGTTCCCAACTAAGCTGAGTTATGGTGAGCTCGCTCACAGGTTTTTAGCCTCCAGCTCACACATTCTTGTCTCGGCTCAGGAAGGAGGGCTCAAGAGCAGACTAATTTATGTAGCAGCCAAATGGCTCGCTCACCATAAGAACATAAGAGAAGCCAATGTTGAATCAGGCCAATGGCCCATCCAGTCCAACACTCTGTCACACAGCGGCCAAAATATACCAGGTGCCATCAGGAGGTCCAGCAGTGGGGCCAGGACACGAGAAGCCCTCCCACTGCTGCCCCCTTCAGCATCAAGAATAGAGTGCATCACCTGCCCCAGACTGAGAGTTCCCATTTATACCCTGTGGCTAATAGCCACTGATGGACTTCTGCTCCATATGTTTATCTAATTCCCTCTTGAAAGTGCTCAGCAATTTCATGGAGTGCCCACGAGTTCTTGTATTGTATACTGCTTTAATGCCAGCAGCTCACCAAGTAGAATTCTTGCTCACAAGACTCCACAGCTTAGAGGGAGCATTGCAGCCAGTGTTCCCACTAAGCTGAGTTACGGCGAGCTCGCTCACAGCTTTTTAGCCTCCGGCTCACACCTTTTTTTCTTCGCTCAGGAAGGAGGGCTCCAGAGCAGACTAATTTAGGTAGCAGCCAAATCGCTCGCTCACCGCTTTAATGCCTGGAGCTCACCAATTAGAATTCTTGCTCACAAGACTCCACAGCTAACAGGGAACATTGCTGAGGAGGCAAGGGGTGAGTGTCTGTAGGGATTGGTGTTCCCCAGCTGATGGGTTGGCTGCATCCTCTGAAGGGAGGCGGCAAAGACAGGGACTCCAAGCGCCTCCGAATCAGAAAGCAGGGATTGTGTCACTCAGTGCCTCAGCCCACAATCACCCAGTTACAATGGGAGACCAGGTTAAATGGTGCAGAACCCTGTAAGTGGCCTGCCAGTCTAGTCAGAAGAGAAATATGCAGCAGCTTCCGGGAAGGCGGTCTGGTCGGAGAGCCGGCTTGCTCCCCCCCCCCACCCCCCAGCAGTCATCTCCTTCCCCTGCTTGTAAATCTTCCCTGGATGTTGCCTTTCCCGGCTTACTCACTTTGCATGCCCTCCTTGTGCTCCTTGCCAGCGAAATGTATGTCTTCTCCGGCAAGAGACGGCGGAAAGACAAGAAGGGGCTGCCTGAGGTTTGCCACAGGCTAATGTTGATGAATGGGAAGAAGGCCCTTCCGGAGGAAGGAGGATAGATGAGGATTCCATGCAGAGATCCAGACAGCAGGAGCTGTGCCAGGGAGACAAAGGACCCTTCCTCCGTCGCTGAAACCCCGTGCTGCTGGGGAAGTGTTTGCATCAGTTCGGGATCTGCACTGCTGACAGTCTGAGAGCCAGTTTGGTGTCGGGGTTAAGTGCGCGGACTCTAATCTGGGAGAACCGGGTTTGATTCCCCACTCCTCCACTTGCATCTGCTGATGTGACCTTGGGCAAAGCCATGGTTCTGGCACAGCTGTCCTTGAAAAAGAGCCGTTTCTGTCAGAGCTCTCTCAGCCCTACCTGCCTCCCAGGGGGTGTCTGTTGTGGGGAGGAGGAAGGGAAAGGAGTCTGTAAGCCGCTCTGAGACTCCGAGTGAAGGGCGGGGTATAAATCCAATCTTTTTTTTTTTTTTTTGCCTTGTATTTAAATCCTCGTGGTTCAGTTTTTGCTCATGCATTTTAGCCTTAGTTCATTGAATGAGAGGGAACACAAAGGAAGGCAGGCAAAGGGTTGAAATGGACAAGACTATTTTTGAAACTGACAAGAGCAGCCCTGAAGCCCCAGTTTCCATATTGCCAAGCACTCGGGGATTCTCTGCTGTGTTTGCAGCCCCTGTGAAAAGTGGACGTCACACAATCTCATAATATGGGGGAACATGTTGAGTGGACAGAATACACGGTGGAGCCCAGTGACACTCTGTTGGATGTAACAAGTTTAAAAGACTTCTGTATATTAATGTTTGTGAGTATTGGTAAACAGGAAGTCACATGTTTGTTTGTAACCAATGTGATGACGCTGTAGAACGCCCGGGAACTTTGTAAGAACCCTAGCTCTCTGACTGGAAATCAATGTATCAGGTATTTAGCATACTGGGATTCTCCTTCCTGTCTTTGTTCTTGTTGAAGAAGGAGAAGCCATTCTTCCTGTCTCGTCTATCCAGCTATAAGGATGTAGCAATGTCGCTCTTTGTTATTTTACTTCCCCAGTACCCTTTTCCCCATGCTAGTTTTAAAGTAAACTTTTATACTTTTTATATTCACGTGGACTCGGTCTCTCAATACTTGCTCTGTTAACTAAAATGATTTTTACTCTGCTTAATACAAGCTTTCTTTAAGAATCAAACCCAACACACTGGGACCGCAAGCTTTGATCCTGGACAACATGTGCGCATGTGCGTGTGGGCACCTGTGCAAATTTGTATGACGGAGGGGTCCTCTGGTAGAAGCTGTGGAGGGCTTTTTTTGTTTCGCGCAGAGCCGTGACAGATAAAACCTGTTGTCAGGACTGCAGCGGAGGGTTTCAGCAGCATTATCTTCTCATTCATCACCCCTCACCGTGATAGAACATTTATAAAATTTGCCTCCTGGCCAATAAGTGCCCAAGGCAGCCCACAGTGGAAACCCAGGCTAAATCAAAACATCAATAAACAACAACTCAGGGATGCAGTCTGTTAAAAACCTCGGGCAAATGCTGTCTGTGCTTTATCCACGGGATTTGCCGGCTCCCCCTGGAACGCCCTGGGCTTCAGCCACAGCCACAACCAGTTAAAACCAGGCACCAAAGTAAATGCTCAGATATCCACAATTAGCTGAATTTTCCCATTTGGCCATCCATGAGTTAAAAAGGATCTGGGAGCCAATTCAGATCAGCTGGTATGGTATGGTATGGTATGGTATGGTATGGTATGGTATGGTATGGTATGGTATGGAATCATAGAATGTTAGAGTTGGAAGGGACCTTGCAGGTCATCTAGTCCAACCCCCTGCACTCTGCAGGAGCATAGCCGAAAGATAGCCCTACATACCTACAACATACTCGAATTATGGTTGTCCAGTCTCCGCTTGAAAATGTCCAGCGAAGGAGCATCCGCCCCCTCCCGAGGCAGACTGTTCTGCTGCTCAACCACTCTAACAGTCAGGAAGTCTCTCCTGATATCTAGCCAGTAATGACACCCTTGTCATTTCCACTCATTAGATCTAGTCTTGCAACCCGGAGCAAGAGAGAATAGATCTGATCTATCTTCTACATGACAGCCCTTCAGATATTTGAAGACTGCAATCATGTCCCCTCTAAGTCTTCTCTTTCCCAAGCTAAACACACCCAACTCTTTCAGCCTTTCCTCCTAAGACTTGGATTCCAACCCTCTCACCGTCCTGGTCGCCCTCTTCTGGACATGCTCGAGCTTGTCAACATCCTTCCTAAAAGGTGGTGCCCAAAACTGGACACAGGACTCCAGGTGAGGCCTGACCATAGCAGAATAGAGCGGAACTACCACCTCCCGTGATCTGGACACAATGCTTCTGTTAATGCATCCTAAGATGGCATTAGCTTTCTTCACAGCCACATCGCACTGCAGGCTCCTGTTCAGCTTGTGATCAACCAGAACACCCAGATCCCTTTCACCTGTGCTGCTGTCAAGTGAAGTCCCTCCCATTCTATATCTGTGCCTGTGATTTTTTGTACCTAAGTGTAGGACTTTGCACTTATCTCTACTGAAATTCATTTTATTTGTCTCAGCCAGCTATGGTATAGTATGGTATGGTATGGCTGGCCCATAGAATCACCAAGAGTTGGACAGGACTGAATGGCTAATCACTACAACAAGTATATGTGTCTGACTTGGGCGTATATTTACTTGCACTTGCTGCTGAACTACTGTTCCTGAACTCTACCTGTTGTGTTTTTACCCAGTGTGGTTTGCATCCCACTTGCTTTTGGACCCCATCATGTATTATGGATTATGCCCGCTGCTCTCTGTGTTCTTATCGCTTGCCCATTGCATTCCTACAGGGGGAGGGGGAGTGAGTGCCCGTAGTAATTTAGGGAGGCATCTTCAGTAACTCTTCCATGGAGCCTCAAAGACATCTTTCACAGGGGAAGTGTCCTTGAAGTAGAGTTGCTGACCGTATATCTTTCATGGGCTCTGTAGCATTGCTGACTGTGTATGAATGGAATTTGCGGGGCTGTGTCTATATCCTAGATTCCTGCCTCTGTGCCTCAGTCCTGACAAAGAGTTTGAACCCATCGCATCTCACATCTTTAAAGAAATATTCACTAAAGACTGTGTGTTATGTCCTGAAGCTGGAATCTGTTCTATCTATTCCTGTGTTAAGCTTCAGACATAAATGGGATTGTAAGTTGTCGCATTCCCATTGGTCGGTTTCTGTGAAACCTTGTAAATAACCAATCCTGACTGTACATAGCTTCTTGGAGGGAACAGACCTTATTGGTCTTTATCCGTGTATGCTTACTGGTTGTTAACTTATTATGGGTGTGGCTTTGACAGCCCAGATCATTTAAAAAGGGAGCCACCATTCTTTTTGTGTGTTGTTGAGTTGAGTTTGCTGTTACAATAAAGCTGAAATCACTTTTGCTGAAATCAACTTGTGTTGAGTTGCATACTTAACAGTGTGTTTAGAGAGTGATTTGACTGGGAACCTGAGAATGGGCTTGACCCCAGCTTAGGGGTTGGATCGGCTGACTCTAGAGGAAGATCCTTTTTTTAAAAAATAGCTTCCTACATGGACGGGGTTGAATCATGAGAAGGCAGGTGTGAGTTGAGAAAAATCTGGAGATTTTGGGGACGGAGTCTGAGGAGAGTGGGGTTTGGGGAGGGAAGGGAAGGGAAGGGATTTCTAAGGGGTGTAATGCCAATAAAGTCTAACTTCCAAAGCAGCTGTTTTCTCCAAGCGACCTGCTCTCTGTTGCCTGGAGGTCAGGAGATCTCCAGACACCACCTGGAGGTTGGCAACCCTAGCCGAAAGTCGGGGAGCTTTGGACCTTGTCTCAGCGAACGGGTAAGCAGGCCAGACAAATTTCAATCCTAGGACGTAATGTCATTTTTAATACAATTTTACTGGCTTAGTTACACCCTCTGAAATTTACAAAACGTTGGGAGCACATCAAATACTGATGTTCTGGCACTTCTGAATCCCGCCTCAAAAATTCAGCCAGCTGTATTGAAAGCCGTCATGCTCTCCAAGAAATCTCTTATGCTTCCTTAAGACTACAAAGCTTATGATGCATTGCGCATATGGGTGAAACATACGGAGCATTGAACTGCAGGACGGGTTGCCTCAGTGCAAGAGGGAGGGCAGAAAGGTTTGCCTCGGCGCTTAGTTTTGTGGCCTTTTTTTTACATGCTACTTGCTACTCTGGGGTCAGGAAGCAATCCTGGAGGGTTTTCTTTGTCATCTTCTGGGTGCGGAACAGCAGTCACTGTGGGTGTGGAGGGGGAGGTATTTGTGAATTTCCTCCATTGTGCAGGGGTTTGGACTAGATGACCCTAGAGATCCCTTCCAACTCTATGTTTCTATGATTAGAAGTGGACCAAGAAGCTTTCACTGGTCACAGTTTTAAGACTACAAAGCCCATAGCACAGCTTGTTGCAGAGCAAAAAATGATTGCCTGAGCATGAGGAAGGCAGCAATCCTCTCACGTACTTGCTTACTTGAATTCACGGGGGTTTGTTTTGGACTCAATATGGGTAGCTACGCAAGCCTATGCTTCCTAAAGACTACAAAGCTCATGATGCATTGCGCATATGGGAGAGACACACAGAGCAGTCAACTGCAGCACACATCTGATGATGCCAAATGAATGGCAGCACAAGAGGAATCAGAAAATACATGAACGGGCTGATGGATTTTCTGCATAAATCCACTGACTGGCCCAAACGCGACAAGAATTAAAAATAGACTTCCTCTTGAAGGAAGACCCTATTAAAGTGGGCCACAAGTATCATTGTGTGCCTCAAAATGTTCCACACATAGGGGACTGCTGGATACAGGGTTGCCAAGTCTGAGTTGGGAAATCCCCAGAGATATGGGGGTGGAGCCTAGGGAGGGATTTCAGCAGGGTACAGTGCCCTAGAGCTCCTCCCCACCACCACCAAGACAGCCATTTTCTCCTGGGGAACTGATCTTTGGAGCCTGGAAATTAGTTGCAGTTCTGGGAAATCTCCAGGTCCCCCATGGAGGTTGGGAACCCTAGCTTGATAAGTCCAATCCAGGCTAAGGACTGGTGTGTGCGTATGGGGAAGGGCAGAATGATGAGAACATAAGAGAGCATAAGAGAAGCCACGTTGGATCAGGCCCACCTAGTCCCACACTGTTGTGTATTAAGATATAAAAGATGGCCATGGCCTGTGAGCAGGGCCATGCGCTCGGACAGACCCTCGGACTTCCGGTCCTAAAGACAACAGCCACCTCAGATCCTAGGGCGCGCCTATTGAAAAAAAGACTTGTAAATATAGCCAGTTACGGGTGATGGGCATGTGGGGGTGTGGTACTTGTGCATGCATATAAATCGGGCACGGATTGGCTAAAAGTTGCTTCATTCTGCTATGTAATCAATAAACGTCTTGCTGATTTCACCATGCTGAGCCTCCGGCCTCAATACTTTTCACACACACTGTGTCACACAGTGGCCAAAACCCAGGAGCCAGAGGTCCACCAGCTGGGCCAGAACTCCAGAAGCCCTCCCGCTGTGGCCGTCCAAGAAGACAGAGCATCACTCTCCCAGCTACACCATATGGCTAATAGCCCACTGGTGGACCTCTGCTCCATATGCTTATCCAATCCCCTCATAAGAACATAACATAAGCCATGTTGGATCAGGTGAAAGGACCATCCAGTCCACCAGTGGGGGCAGAAGTCCAGCAGCCCCCCACTGTGGCCTCCCAAGCACCAAGAAGACAGAGCATCACTGCCCCAGACATAAAAAAGTAAGAGAAGCCAATGCTGGATCAGGCCAGTGGCCCACCCAGTCCAACACTCTGTGTCACATAGTGGCTGAAACCCCGGTGTCATCAAGAGGTCCACCAGCGGGGCCAGAACTCCAGAAGCCCTCCCACTCTTGCCCACCAAGCACCAAGAAGACAGAGCACCACTGCCCCAGATATAAAAACATAAGAGAGGCAAACGTTGGATCAGGCCAATGGCCCATCCAATCCAACTCTCTGTGTCACACAGTGGCCAAAAATACCAGGTGCCACCAGGAGGTCCAGTAATGGGGCCAGGATGCTAGAAGTCCTCCCATTGTTGCCCCCCCCCAAGCACCAAGAATACAGAGCATCCCTTGCCCCAGACTGAGAGTTCCTATAAGAACATAAGAGAAGCCAATGTGGGATCCAGCCAATGGCCCATCTAGTCCAACACTCTGTCACACAGTGGCCAAAAATACCAGGTGCTGTCAGGAGGTCCAGCAGTGGGGCCAGGGCACTAGAAGCCCTCCCACTGTTGCCCCCCACAAGCACCAAGAAGACAGAGCATCCCTTGCCCCAGACTGAGAGTTCCTATAAGAACATAAGAGAAGCCAATGCGGGATCAGGCCAATGGCCCATCCAATCCAAAACTCTGTGTCACACAGTGGCCAATAATACCAGCTGCCATCAGGAGGTCCAGCAGTGGGGCCAGAAGTCCAGAAGCCCTCCCACTGTTGACCCCCCAAGTACCAAGAATACAGAGCATCCCTTGCCCCAGACAGTAGTCTCCTTCTCTTGTTCTCTGTTGACTTTCTCGTGGCTTTGTAAGCCATTTCAACCTTCCCATCAAGGAGTTGATCCCCCCCCTTCCTTCCACGGCTCCCCCATTTGGGTTATAGCCCTCCTTGCACGGGAAACAGGATGTTTCTCTAAGTTTATGGCTCCATCAGAAATTCTCTGGGAAGCTGAAGGCTCCAGGCAGGATTTCTCATGTTTCCCTTTTATGGCGGTGTCTGGCTGGGGATTGTTGCAGCAGAGGAAGGGGGGGGGAGAGGAAGGGGGGGAAGCGGCTCAAAAGCTTCGTTATCACCTTGGCTTCATTATACACAGAGTAAATTGCTTTTGTTTGACGCAGCATAATGGTCAGAAAAAGTGACTGTGTGGAAATGACATTTTCACACTGTCTATATATTCTCCGCTATGGCTTTGCATGTTAAGTTGGCTCCGCCTGCCCGGTGGAATAAAAAATATCCGGTAGCCAGAGAAGCCCCCTAAAGAAATCCAGCCCTCTTGGGTAGCTTCCCGGTGGCAGGAATGGGGGTAATGTAGAGAAAGGGGTAGAACATAAGAGAAGCCAATGTTGGATCAGGCCAACGGCCCACCCAGTCCAACACTCTCTGTTGCACAGTGTCCAAAAATACCAGGTGCCATCAGGAGGTCCAGCAGTGGGGCCAGGACACTAGAAGCCCTCCCACTGTTCCCCCTCCCCAAGCACCAAAAATACAGAGCATCACCGGCCCCAGACCGAGAGTTCCGATCTATACCTTGTGGCTAATAGCCACTGACGGACCTCTGCTCCATATAAAAACATAAGAGAAGCCAATGTTGGATCAGGTCAATGGCCCACCCAGTCCAACACACTGTGTCACACAGTGGCCAAAAATACCAGGTGCCGCCAGGAGGTCCACCAGCAGGGCCAGAACTCCAGAAGCCCTCCCACTGTGCCCCCCCCCAAGCACCAAGAAGACAGAGCACCACTGCCCCAGATATAAAAACATAAGAGAGGCAAACTCCAGAAGCCCTCCCACTCTTGCCCACCAAGCACCAAGAAGACAGAGCATCACTGCCCCAGACAGAAGAACATAAGAGAAGCCAATGTTGAATCAGGCCAATGGCCCATCCAATCCAACACCCTGTGTCACCCAGTGGCCAAAAATACCAGGGGTCATCAGGAGGTCCAGCAGTGGGGTCAGAACTCCAGAAGCCCTCCCACTGTTGCCCCCCATCCCAAGCATCAAGAAGACAGAGCATCACTTGCCCCAGAAAGAGTGTTCCCTTCCCTCTATACCCTGTGGCTAAGAGCCACTGATGGCCACCTGACAACTCAAGCAGATCACGAGAGGGAGGGCAGGAAGGGTTGCCTTATTGCTTAGTCCTTGTGGCCCTTTTTTACATGCGCAGGGAAAAGCTGATTGCCACGTTGGGGTCAGGAAGCAATCCTGGAGAGGTTTTTTTTTTGTCGTCTTCTCACGCGATATTATAACTCGATCTCCGTATCGCGTGAGACCAGATATCGCTGAATCGGGATTTAGCCTGACATCTTACAGCTTGCCATTTTTAACTCGCTGAAGTATTGGTCATCATCGCGAGCAGGTTAACTGTATAAAATGTGATTTTTAAAAAATCTCATTTTTGGGTATTTATATGTTTTATATGATCCGGCAGATGGTGCCGCTGAATGTGAGCCGCCCTAAGCCCGCCCTGCAGGGAGGGCAGTATAGAAATCTAAATAAACAAACAAATGAATAAATGATTGTATATTTAACCATTACACACTGCCCTGAGCCCATTGGGGAGGGCGGTAGATAAATCTAATTAATTAAATGAATGAATAATCACAACTGACCAGAAGGCTCGTTTTCGTTTTTTTAAATTTCAGGACTTGAAACAAAAAGGTTGCCGTGCTAGCTGACTCAAGGCACGGCAAAATATACAGCGGAAATCCAGTAAATCCTGCCATGTTCAAAGAAGAAAAAAAAATCCAAGCGTCCAGAGCAATTATTTCCAATCAAACATTTCCAAGCGTGGTTCACATCGGAAGTCCGTTGCGCCCAATAAAAACTGACCGGGTGTTTTGGCTGCCGCCTTCATCATCAGCTATTGTGCAGTGCGCAGATCTTGATTCATCGCCTGAAGTGCCCATTCGGGAAGACTCACCCAGATCTTCTTCACCGGCAGGAAAAACAAAGAAAAGATATGCTCAGACGAACCTCCGCAACGCAGACGCCTGTGTGCAGAATCTAAAGGAGAAAATGGGACCCAGGCCTACAGCTTCAGAATCGGCAGAGCACATTTGCAGCCTTGCCAGACCTCGACTCGTCTTGAGAGTCCCTTGGACTGCAAGGAGAGCGAATCGGTCAATCCTAAAAGAAATCAACCCTGACTGTTCCCTGGAAGGTCTGATACTGGAGCTGAAGCTCAAATACTTTGGCCACCAAAGGAGAAGGGAGCATTCACTGGAGAAGAAGACCCTCATGCTGAGAAAGGCTGAAGGTCAAAGGAGAAGAAGGGGACGGCAAAGGATGGGATGATTAGACAGTGTCATCGATGCAACAAACATGAAATTCAGCAGGCTCCGGAGCACAGCAGAAGACAGGAGGGCCTGGCGTGACCTGGTCCATGGGGTAGCGAAGCATCGGGACCTGACTGCGCGACTGAACAACAACAACAAAAACAGTTTGCTTCTGCTTTGACTGAGGGTGCCCACCAAGTCTTTTTAGAAAGTTTTCTCCAGCAAGGCTTCTAATGATCTGCGCAGATATATTTTAAAACTTTGCTTTGGCGGCAGCTACCACCACAGCACAATGATCTTCCTGAGGGTTGCCAACATCCAGGGGTCACCTGGAGACCTCCCCCATTACCATTGTTCTCCACACGACCGAGATTGGTTCCTCTGGAGAAAATGGCTGTTTTGGAGGATGGACTCTGTGGGATTGCACTGCAGTGAGTCCCCTCCCTTCCCGAAGCCCCGCCTTCCCCAGGCTCCACCCCCAGAATCTCCAGGTATTTCCCTTCCCAGAGCTGGCAACCGTAACCTTTCCTATGTGACTGAAGGAAAGTTATGGCAGCCATTTTGTGGCTGGTTCGGCTTCCTGAGGCAGCCATTTTGTGGTGGCCATTTTGAGGCTATGTATACCATACTCTCTCCAAATTCCAAAGTTGTCCACAAAGGCTCAAAAAGTTGGGGGCCCTGATTTCAGACAATACCATAGATGGGCCTGATGCGAACACAGAATGATGAGGAGGAGGAAATTTAATTTTCACCCCACCCTTCACTATCCGAAGGAATCTCAGAGCGGCTCACAATCTCCTTTCCCTTCCCCCTCCCCATGACAGATGCCCTGTGAGGGAGGTGGGGCTGAGAGAGCTCTGAGAGATCTGTTTCTGAGAGAACAGCTCTGAAAGAACCTGTAACTGGCCCAAAGGTCACACCGGCAGCTCCATGAGGAGGAGCGGTAGGTTTACATACAGCCTCTGGGTGGAATCTGCCTATGGCTTGGTTAGACCAGCTCAAGGATTGCACAGCTCCCATTCTCAAAGTTTGCATAGCTCCCGGAGCTGTGGCCTACCGAACACTTATCCAGTAACTCCCCAGAGTCTTTAAAATCATCTGGTGACGCTATGCGCCGACACAGTTTTGTGTGAGATGCAATTCACACCCAGAACCTGGTCAAAAAGCAGATAAATGGGCTTGATTTCCGTGTAATTTTTTCTTACCTGTTTGAGGAAAGGTTCTCCCTCTTGAACATGCACATTTTGACATGAAATTCAACTTGGATGTACTTCTGGTTTGATTGGATCTGTGCCCAGGCAGTTTTGTGCTGCTTAAGAACATAAGAGCATAAGAGAAGCCAATGCTGGATCAGGCCAGTAGCCCATCCAGTCCAACACTCTGTGTCACACAGTGGCCAAAAAATGCCAGGTGCCATCAGGAGGTCCAGCAGTGGGGCCAGGACACTAGAAACCCTCCCACTGTTGACCCCCCCTCACTAAGCACCAAGAATACAGAGCATCACTTGCCCCAGACCGAGAGCTCCTATCTATACCTTGCGGCTAATAGCCACTGATGGACCTCTGCTCCATATGTTCATCCAATTCCGTCTTGAAGCCGCCCATGCTTGTAGGCGCCACTACCTCCTGTGGCAGTGAATTCCATGTGTTAATCACTCTTTGGGTGAAGAAGTACTTCCTTATTTAGGAATTATTCTTCCACAATTAGCTGGAAGTAGAATTGAGACAGTGGCTCTATACCTCACTTCATAATGTAACTCTATATATATAGGTAAAGGTTTCCCTTGCTTCAAAAGCCAGTCGAATCCGACTCTAGGGTTGCGGTGCTCATCTCCGTTTCCAAGCTGAGGAGCCAGCACTGTCCGAAGACTTTTCCGTGGTCATGTGGCCAGTATGACTAGATGCCAAGGCACACAGAACGCTGTCACCTTCCCACTGAAGTGGTACCTATTTATCTACTTGCAATTTCTTGCTTTCGAACTGCTAGGTTGGCAGGAGCTGGAACCAGAGACGGGAGCTCACTCCATCATGCAGCACTCGGGTCTCAAACTGCTGAACTACTGACCTTCCAGCCTGCAGTTCAGCTTCTTAACCACTGAGCCACCGCAGGTCATATATATATATATGTATAATGTATGTATGTATGTATCACCATGGGCCAGTCTGTGATACCCGTCGACTCAGCTGTAAATCCTTTCCAACAAAGGTTTACTTTCTCACTGCAATTTTCCTTTCTGCTCAATTATTTTCAGCCTAATTAACTGCTTTCTGTGTGTCCCCCCCTCCCCCTCCGCTCTGTCTGTTTCCCTGTATTCCTGAATCACTTGTAAGTTATCAGCTCTTGGGGGCACACAGGGAATCAGGTTTTGCTTTTCATTCGCAACCAGCCAAAATCAATTCTGGGGATTTTATTGTTTATAATTGTCACAGCCTGATTACAAAATAATTGCGGAGGAAGCAGAAGGAACAGAGGTACATTCAGAGGCACGGAAAGCACAACAGTATGTTGTCCAAATTGGAGGGAGTTGGCATTTTAATGGCATGCGAAGTTTCTTTTTTTCTTCTTTTTAATTGCCAAGTATCGTGCCAGAAAATGATGGAAAGACAGGAAACAGTGGGATGTGGTGGGTTTCGCTGTAAAAATGGAAGGAGAGGATGAAAGATGGCGTTTCCAGACTAAATGCTAAGCCAGGAACCACCTGCAGATTGGTTCAATTAACCACTGCAATTTCTTCCAGGTGCAGAGAGTTTTCTGCCGCGGTGGAATGCTCCCAGTGCTGGGGGAAAGTGCCACAATAATTGGAATAGAAGCACAGAGAATCTGAGGAGAGTGTGTTTCCTTTTTCTTCTTTTTTCTCGCCATCGTCATAGCCGACCTGTTGGGTTTTTCAAGGCCAGAGACAAACAGAGGCGCCTCTCTGTGTGCAGCAACCCTGGACTTCCTTATGAGGGGTCTCTCATCCAAATACCCTTAATCTGGGAGAACCGGGTTTGATTCCCCACTCCTCCACGTGCAGCCAGCAAGGTGAGCTTGGGTCAGTCACAAGCTCTCTCAGAGCTGTTCTCCCAAGGGCAGTCCTCGAGAGAGCTCTCTCAGCCCCACCGACCTCAAAGGGGGTGTCTGTTGTGGGGAGGGGAAGGGGAAGGAGACGGTTAGCCGCTCTGAGACTCCGGCCCAATCTCTTCTTAACATATGGAATTATTGATTAGCATATGGAATTCACTGCCACGGGAGGTGGTGGCAGCTACAAGCATGGACAGTTTCAAGAGGGAATTCGATAAACATATGGAGCAGAAGTCCATCAGTGGCTATTAGCCACAGGGTATAGATGGGAACTCTCAGTCTGGGGCAGGTGATGCACTCTATTCTTGGTGTTTGGGGGGGCAGCAGTAGGAGGGCTTCTGGTGTCCTGGCCCCACTGCTGGACCTCCTGAGGGCACCTGGTATATTTTGGCCGCTGTGTGACAGAGTGTTGGACTGGATGGGCCATTGGCCTGAACCAACATAGGCTTCTCTTATGTTCTTATGTTCTTCTTCATACGAATCAGGGCCAACCCTGCTTAACTTCTGAGATCTGACGAAGTCGGGCTATTCAGATCGTTTTCCTTACCCGGCAACATCCTCTTTACTAGGCACCCCACCCCCTTGCTCAGGACGCCACAGCCGACAGAAAGCATGGGGGTCGCTCCGTCTGTGAGCAGAGCCTGCAACTTCGGTCAAGGATGCCGTGAGCTTCCCGGCCAGTGTGTCCAGCAGCCACAAATCACTCATGGTCTGAGCCTCACATCTCCTCGCTGCGCTTCCCTGCAACCGAAACAGCTGCCAAAAAGTTCTGTGGCTACACAGTAGCAGTGGCTTCATTTTATTCTCCCTTGCAAAACTGTGAAAAGCCCAGGAGCATCTTTAAGACTAACAAACCGTTGTGGGGAGGGGAAGGGAGTTTGTAAGCCGCTCTGAGACTCTGAGTGAAGGGCGGGGTATAAATCCAATCTGCTCTTCTTCTAACCTGTGCCGAAGGTGGTATCAGTTCTCTCTCTCCCAGGGTCCTGGATGGTTCTGGGAAGTACCTAAATCAGGGGTGTCAAGACATGCAGCCTGGGGGCTCGATCAGGCCTCCGGATGGCTTCTCTCAGGCCCGCAGTGGAACTGGCTGCTTTCTACTTCTGCTTCTTCTTCCAGTTCTGCTGCTGCTGCGTCATCATAGGTTTGCAGCTTACAGATAACACACCTGAACAGCAAACTCAAGATTGCAACAGCACAGGCATTCTGATGCAATAATTCAGAGCAAGGGGTGTCAGTTATCAGACACGGTTAAATAAACAAAATATTGCCAGAGGGCTAAATGTTTTAAGCGTGTTTATATTTTAAGTAAAAAAAAACCCCCTTTGTGTTCGTGTCCTTTATAAAGTTTATAAGTATTTGAAGGGTTGTCATGTAGAAGATGGAGTGGATCTATTCTCTCTTGCTCCGGATTGCAAGACTAGATCCAATGGGTAGAAATTACAAGGGAGTCGATACCGGCTCGATATCAGGAGAAACTTCCTAACTGTAAGAGTGGCTGAGCAGCGGAACAGTCTGCCTCGGGATTGGGTGGGTGCTCCTTTGCTGGATGTTTTCAAGCGGAGACTGGATGCCCATCTTTCGGGGATGTCGTAGGGCTCTCTTTCGGCTCTGCTCCTGCAGAGTGCCGGAGGGTTGGACTAGATGACCTGCAAGGTTCCTTCCAACTCTTAACATTCTACGATTCTATTATTCTATCTCCGCTTCCTGGCATTACATTTTATGCCACACGTGGCCCAGCCCAACGAGGTCTCATTTATGCCAGATCCAGCCCTCGTAACAAAGGAGTTTGACACCTCTGACCTAAATGACACTGGAGCAGGGAAACTCTTTATCATTCCCAACAGTGTTATTGTGAGGATAAAGTGGACAAGAGGAGAATGATGCCAGCCCCATTGGGTCCCCATTGGGGTGAAAGGTCGGGTATGAATAAAATAAATAAAATAAAGGTGGGTAGATGGATGGAGAGGAGGAGGAAAGGCTGTGTGGTATAACAGGGTCGATATTTAGGAGGCCTCCAAGGCTTCAAGAGGGAATTGGAGAAGCATATGGAACAGAGGTCTATCAGTGGCTATGAGTCACAAGGTATAGGTAGGGAGTCTCAGGCTGGGGCAGGTGATGCTCTGTATTCTTGGTGCTTGGGGGGCAGCCGTGGGAGGGCTTCTGGTGTCCTGGCCCCACTGCTGGACCTCCTGATGGCACCTGGTGTTTTTGGCCACTGTGTGACACAGAGTGTTGGACTGGATGGGCCGTTGGCCTGATCCAACATTGGCTTCTCTTACGTTCTTGTAAGAGGGAATTGGATAAATGTACAGAGCAGAGGTTCATCAGCAGCTATTAGCCACAAGGTCTAGGGGCAAGTGATGCTCTGTATTCTTATTGCTTGAGGATGGGCAACAGTGGGAGGGCTTCTAGCGTCCTGGCCCCACTGCTGGACTTCCTGATGACACCTGGTATTTTTGTTCATCGTGACACAGAGTGTTGGACTGGATGGACCGTGGGCCTGATCCAGCATTGGCTTCTCTTACGTTCTTATAAGAGGGAATTGGATAAACATACAGAGCAGAGGTCCATCAGTGGCTATGAGCCACAAGGTCTAGGGGCAAGTGAGGCTCTGTATTCTTGGTGCCTGCGGGGAGGGGGGCAACAGTGGGAGGGCTTCTCGTGTCCTGGCCCCACTGCTGGACCTCCTGAGGGCACCTGGTCTTTTTGGCCACTGTGTGACACAGAGTGTTGGACTGGATGGGCCACTGGCCTGATCCAGCATTGGCTTCTCTTATGTTCTTATAAGAGGGAATTGGGTAAACGTATAGAGCAGAGGTCCATCAATGGCTATTAGCCACAAGGTCTAGATAGGAACTCTTGGTCTGGGGCAAGGGATGCTTTGTATTCTTGGTTCTTGGGGGGTGGTCAACAGTGGGAGGGCTTCTCGTATTCTGGCCCCACTGCTGGACCTCCTGAGGGCACCTGGTATTTTTGGCCACTGTGTGACACAGAGTGTTGGACTGGGTGGGCTGTTGGCCTGATCCAGCATTGGCTTCTCTTACGTTCCTTTAAGAGGGAATTGGATGAACGTATAGAGCAGAGGTCCATCAGTGGCTATTAGCAACGTGGTCTAGATAGGGACTCTTGGTCTGGGGCAAGTGATGCTCTGTATTCTTGGTGCTTGGGGGGGTGGTCAACAGTGGGAGGGCTTCTCGTGTCCTGGCCCCACTGCTGGACCTCCTGAGGGCCCCTGGTATTTTTGGCCGCTATGTGACTCAGAGTGTTGGACTGGATGGGCCATTGGCTTAATCCAACATTAGCTTCTCTTACGTTCTTAAGGCAGACTCTGCAGAGGAAGGCAAGGGCAAACCACCTCTGCTTCTCACTTGCTTTGAAAGCCCCTTGCTGGGTCCACCATATATCAGCCGTGACTTGACAGACAGAGAGGGACGGAGAAGACAATCCGCAAACAGAAGGGATTCAGGGCACTGGAGAGGAATTTCCCCCTCTGCCAGGCAGCCAGAATTAAACAGACAAACAAGCTTAATTCTGCACACGGCGGAGTTCCCCTTTGCACGCACCTCTGGCTCACCGCTCAGGATTCTGCTGAGGATCCGGAACATCCTCACAGCTGACGGTCGCCGATCCATCCGCTCTGGAAGAAAAGCCCGGGAAAAGCTCCCCCTGCCCCCCACTTTCTCCCTGGGAAACTGACAAATGGAAAGACTTTTGATGCTTGAATGTCTATTTTATTCCGTAACAAATGGCATTACGAAAACCCTGCCTGATCCTGACAGCGGCTTCCGCCGTGGGGCCATAAACTTCGCTCCGTAATCAATATATACGACGCGGACGAGCTTCGCCTTCATGCTGAAGCCGTTAATGGAACCAGACACCCGGAAAGGAAGTTGGGAGCAGGGCCTGCGCGGCCCGGGAATCAAACGCGGGAGAGAGAAAGGCCGCGTGCACGCCTCTCGTTTTGTTTCTCCTCCGAGGCGGCCCCCTTCTCTCGGACTCCACCCGGACATCGCCAGCAGCGTTTCTGTTGTACTTTCCCTCCCTTCTCTTCCCTGTAACGTTTAGTTCAGCACAGTGCGTCGTGGGATGCCACGGAATGGGGAAGGGCCCAATTCTTTGCCGTGCCTACAAATCCACACTGTTGTCATTTGGGAAAGCCGGCAGGCAGCAGCACATGGCCGGAGTACAATCGGTCTCTTCCTTGGTCAAGAGAAGGCCCGCGGCAAAACCCGAGTTGTGTTCCCCCTCCCCGCTAAACCCAAGCCCCCATCTTTGGCTTGAGCCGTTAACAGAGGACGGCGATTCCCCGGCACCCTGCAATTTCCGAACCGAAGCCCCACCGCCGTCTCTCGCCCAGCACCGACAAGCGCCGCCCCGCTTCCGTTTCAGAACTGCGCACTGTTTCAACGATTCTGCGGAGCGATGAGATAAACGGGGCCCTGGTTCCGCAACGCAATAAATGGAGGGAAGCGGGATGTTGGCGCGGTTTGGGGCGGCGCGGGTCCTCTGTAACGGGTTGCCCATTGCGACTGGCAGCACCGTTCTTTCAAAGCCTTCCCTCTTTTGCGGTCCCAGCAGGCACGACCCTCTCCTCCCGGCCTGGACCCCCTGGCCATTCCCAAAGCGAGGTGACGCTCAAATTGAGGAGTCCCACCTCTGAGCCCTGGGAATTGGCAGAGCAGTAGAGGGCAGGTCAGGGCAGGGAGAGAAGCATCACGGCCTCTGCAAGGGCCTAGCCTGGAGATGCTCAGAAGGCACGTCGGCCTGCCCATCCCTATAGCCTTCAAAAGTCCACGGCCACAGTCTTTGGCAGAACGGGGCCCTGAGGGATCAGGACCCCTGGGGTGAGATGCAGCTGGCACGGCAGAAAAACGGAAAAGTTGATTTCCCCCAGCTGGGATAAGAACATAAGAACATAAGAGAAGCCAATGTTGAATCAGGCCAATGGCCCATCTAGTCCAACACTCTGTCACACAGCGGCCAAAATATACCAGGTGCCATCAGGAGGTCCAGCAGTGGGGCCAGGGCACCAGAAGCCCTCCCACGGCTGCCCCCTCCAGCACCAAGAATAGAGTGCATCACCTGCCCCAGACTGAGAGTTCTCATCTATACCCTGTGGCTAATAGCCCCTGATGGACTTCTGCTCCAGATGTTTATCTAACTCCCTCTTGAAACTGTCCATGCTTGCAGCTGCCACCACCTCCTGTGGCAGTGAATTCCACGTGTTCATCACTCTTTGGGTGAAGAAGGACTTCCTTTTATCTGTTCTAACCCGACTGCTCAGCAATTTCATGGAGTGCCCACAAGGAGTTCTTGTACTGTGAGAAAGGGAGAAAAGTACTTCTTTCTCAACCTGCTCAATCCCATTCATAATCTTATAAACCTCGATCATGTCACCCCTCAGCCGTCGTTTCTCCAAGCCGAAGAGCCCCAAGCATTTTAACCTTTCTTCATAGGGAAGGTGTTCCAACCCTTTTATTGCACTTACAGAAACCTTCACGCCCCTGGGGAGGTGTGGAGGACCCCCCCCGCCACTTGGGCTAGAACATGACGAGGCCAAGTCCCGTCCTTTGGCCACCTGCACAAACGCCCTCCCGTGCTTCGCCGAGAGCTGGTTCTCGCCCTCAACCGGGTCTCAGCCCCACCACCTCCTCTCGGCAGGGCTCCCGTCTCCCCGCGTTTCTGATGGGTGCCCGCCCGTCTGTCCTCCTCTCCGCTCGGCCCCTTCACTGCAGCTCGTCCAGTAGGCGTTGCACGTTGTCCGTGAACTCGTCCCGCTTCTTCCCCATCCCGCTCAGCCGCACCGGGCGCAGGCTCGGGTGGGGGGCTCGTAGGCCCAGGGGCACCAGGCCTCGCTGAGGAACAGCCACACCGCATCCGGGTCCATCTGCATCAAGTGGAGGAAGACGCTGCGGAGACAGAAGAGGGGGTGGGATGTTGAGTGAAAGGGTTGGGGGCTCGAGCGGGATGCAGGGCCGTGTCCCACAGAGAAAGGGCCGGCCTGGCAGGCACACCCCTTTGAGCCTGGGTTTATAAAACTGCCTTCTACTGACGCACCAGCTGTCCCTGTGTGACCCCCTTGGCCGAACTGGAATCACACAGTCGGAGTCCAACGAGTTAGATGAATATAAGAACATAAGAGAAGCCAATGTTGAATCAGGCCAATGGCCCATCCAGTCCAACACTCTGTCACACAGTGGCCAAAAATACCAGGTGCCATCAGGAGGTCCAGCAGTGGGGCCAGGACACTAGAAGCCCTCCCACTGCTGCCCCCCCAGCACCAAGGATAGAGTGCATCACCTGACCCAGACTGAGAGTTCCCATCTATACCGTGTGGCTAATAGCCACTGATGGACTTCTGCTCCAGATGTTTATCTAATTCCCTTTCGAAACTGTCCATGCTTGTAGCTGCCACCACCTCCTGTGGCAGTGAATTCCATCTGTTAATCACTCTTTGGGTGAAGAAGGACTTCCTTTTATCTGTTCTAACCCGACTGCTCAGCAATTTCATGGAGTGCCCACAAGGAGTTCTTGTACTGTGAGAAAGGGAGAAAAGTACTTCTTTCTCAACCTGCTCAATCCCATTCATAATCTTATAAACCTCGATCATGTCACCCCTCAGCCGTCGTTTCTCCAAGCCGAAGAGCCCCAAGCATTTTAACCTTTCTTCATAGGGAAGGTGTTCCAACCCTTTTATTGCACTTACAGAAACCTTCACGCCCCTGGGGAGGTGTGGAGGACCCCCCCCGCCACTTGGGCTAGAACATGACGAGGCCAAGTCCCGTCCTTTGGCCACCTGCACAAACGCCCTCCCGTGCTTCGCCGAGAGCTGGTTCTCGCCCTCAACCGGGTCTCAGCCCCACCACCTCCTCTCGGCAGGGCTCCCGTCTCCCCGCGTTTCTGACGGGTGCCCGCCCGTCTGTCCTCCTCTCCGCTCGGCCCCTTCACTGCAGCTCGTCCAGTAGGCGTTGCACGTTGTCCGTGAACTCGTCCCGCTTCT
Source organism: Gekko gecko (assembly GCA_029375565.1). Lineage (NCBI taxonomy): Eukaryota > Metazoa > Chordata > Lepidosauria > Squamata > Gekkonidae > Gekko > Gekko gecko. Next base: position 188,949,541 of record JAPDNY010000006.1, read on the forward strand.
TCCCCATCCCGCTCAGCCGCACCGGGCGCAGGCTCGGGTGGGGGGGCTCGTAGGCCCAGGGGCACCAGGCCTCGCTGAGGAACAGCCACACCGCATCCGGGTCCATCTGCATCAAGTGGAGGAAGACGCTGCGGAGACAGAAGAGGGGGTGGGATGTTGAGTGAAAGGGTTGGGGACTCGAGCGGGATGCAGGGCCGTGTCCCACAGAGAAAGGGCCGGCCTGGCAGGCACACCCCTTTGAGCCTGGGTTTATAAAACTGCCTTCTACTGACGCACCAGCTGTCCCTGTGTGACCCCCTTGGCCGAACTGGAATCACACAGTCGGAGTCCAACGAGTTAGATGAATATAAGAACATAAGAGAAGCCAATGTTGAATCAGGCCAATGGCCCATCCAGTCCAACACTCTGTCACACAGTGGCCAAAAATACCAGGTGCCATCAGGAGGTCCAGCAGTGGGGCCAGGACACTAGAAGCCCTCCCACTGCTGCCCCCCCCCCCCAGCACCAAGGATAGAGTGCATCACCTGCCCCAGACTGAGAGTTCCCATCTATACCGTGTGGCTAATAGCCACTGATGGACTTCTGCTCCAGATGTTTATCTAATTCCCTCTCGAAACTGTCCATGCTTGTAGCTGCCACCACCTCCTGTGGCAGTGAATTCCATCTGTTAATCACTCTTTGGGTGAAGAAGGACTTCCTTTTATCTGTTCTAACCCGACTGCTCTGCAATTTCATGGAGTGCCCACAAGGAGTTCTTGTCTTGTGAGAAAGGGAGAAAAGTACTTCTTTCTCAACCTGCTCAATCCCATTCATAATCTTATAAACCTCGATCACGTCACCCCTCAGCCGTCGTTTCTCCAAGCTAAAGAACCTCAAGCGTTTTAACCTTTCTTCATAGGGAAGGTGTTCCAACCCTTTTATCATTCTAGTTGCCCTTCTCTGCACTTTTTCCAATGCTATAATATCCTTTTTGAGATGTGGCGACCAGAACTGTACACAGTATTCCAAATGAGGTCGCACCAATGATTTATACAGAGACATTATGATACTGGCTGATTTGTTTTCAATTCCTTTCCTAATAATCCCCAGCATAGCGTTGGCCTTCTTTATTGCAGCTACACACTGTTTAGACATTTTCACTGAGTTATCCACTACGACTCCAAGATCTCTCTCTTGGTCCGTCTCTGCCAGTTCAGATCTGTTTAATGCATTGAAACAGGGAATACAGGGCAGAGTGCCGGAGCACTTAGCAATTCCAAAACTGTATTCTGCCATAACCGGGAAGGGCAGAGGGTCTTATACCCCAAATGACATCACATGTAGCTTATACATTAAAGAATCTCTAATTGGTACCAAGCAGTTAACAAGCATCATTTGACTCAGTGCGTCTCTCGGTGGCGTCAGGAGTTACACTTGTTTATGTGGTCTTTAGAACGCTGGGAACCTTAAAGGACACTCGGTTCCTTTTCAGAGCTAGCTGATAAAAAATATGAATCACAGTAAACTTCGCTCTCGGCGGCCTTGCAACTTCTAATTAACATTCCATTCTTATTGCACCCTAATTCTATCCCCAGAGGCCTCAAATAATGCTTTTTCTTAATATATATAGCTTTATATACAAAAGGTGCAGTTAGAAAATATATTCTACTATCAGCTTCTCGAATCAGAAGATTCTAGGTTACATACCAAGATCTGGATCTATTATAATTAAACTTTTGAAGGCACAGTGACAGCTGTCGATCAATGTTCCCTCTAAGCTATGGAGTCTTGTGAGCAAAAATTCTACCTGGTGAGCCGCTGGCATTAAAGTTGTGAGCGAGCGATTGGGCTGCTGCATAAATCAGTTTGCTCTGGAGCCCTCCTTCCTGAGCTACGACAAAAATCTGTGAGCTGGAGGCTAAAAAACTGTGAGCTAGCTCACACTAACTCAGCTTAGAGGGAACACTGCTGTCGATATATAAACATGTCAGGGGAAATGTCAGAATCCACATTCAGAAATCACATCCGTTTTTCCCATGGTCCTACACTACTGAACCAGCCCTTGGTCCAACAGGGCTGGTATTGCCGACTCAAACCGGCAGCAGCTCTCCAGGGCCCCAAATGGACGTTTTTCACGTCACCCACCGCCTGGCCCTTTTAAACGGGGATGGCCAGGGGCAGTGTTCTCTCTAAGCTGAGTTAGTGTGGGCTAGCTCACAGTTTTTTAGCCTCCGGCTCACACATTTTTGTCTCAGCTCAGGAAGGACGGCTCCCGAGCAAACTCATTAACGCAGCAGCCAAAATTGCTGGCTCACAACTTTAATGCCAATAGCTCACAAAGTTGTATTTTTGCTCACAAGACTCCACGGCTTAGAGGGAGCATTGGTCAGGGGTTGAACCTGGAGCCTTCCGCATGCCAAGGAGGCACTCTGGATATCCCGGGTCGGCCCGATCTCGTCACATCTCAGAAGCGAAGCAGGGTCGGCCTTGGCATCACGGAGAGGGGAGAGAGGGGGCTTTCGGGAGCCACGAGTGGCCTGCTTTGGTCTCAGCGTGGGCCACGGTCGCAGAAGAGCAGGGCCGGCATGAGGTGGGCTGCCTGGTATCAGCAGCGCGACTTAATGATCACAGCAGTGGCCCTCCCAGCTCTGTGATTCTATGAAAAGAACTTGTAGGAATGGAGGCTTTCTGCTTAAGGGGAACGTATTGACACCCCTCTCCAATGGCTCCCTCTACGCCGTGGAGTCTTGTGAGCAAAAAATTCTACTTTGTGAGCCACTGGCATGAAAGTTGCAAGTGAGCGATTTGGCTACTGAATAAATTAAGTCTGCTCTGGAGCCATCCTTCCCGAGCTGAGACAAAAAGGTCTGAGCCAGAGGCTAAAACACAGTGAGCTAGCTCACACTAACTCAGCTTAGAGGGAACACTGCTCCTCTCTCGCCTGAGCATGGGACACCCGGCCTGGCAGTTTCTTCCATTGGAAACGTACGGAGCCCTCTGACTTGTTTGGGGGGGGGGTACTTGGCCCCCAAAAGAGCTCACCACCCCTTGTTATTAGGAGCCCATAGAGGTCACTTGGGACCCATGGCCGGGGTCCGACATACCTACGGGACTGCCTTTCCCCATACATACCCCAGAGAGCGCTACGGTCTGGGTCTCAAAATCAGTTGACCCTCCCTGGCCCGAGGGAGGCTAGGCTTCTAGTGTCCTGGGCTAGGCTTCTAGTGGGAGGGCTTCTGGTGTCCTGGCCCCACTGCTGGACCTCCTGATGGCACCTGGTATATTTTGGCCGCTGTGTGACACAGAGTGTTGGACTAGATGGGCCATTGGCCTGATTCAACATTGGCCTCTCTTATGTTCTTAGGCTGGCTACCACTAGGGCCAGGGCCTTTCAGTGGTGGCCCCTACCTGGTGGAACGAGCTCCCGGAGGAGATCCGGGCCCTGCGGGACCTTTTACGGTTCCGCAGGGCCTGCAAGACGGAGCTCTTCCGCCAGGCATTCAATCAGGGGCCGCCGCTGCCGTAGAACCCAGCCCGCGTTTTTTTTTAACATCAAGCTGATGCTGTAAGAAATTTTGAGCGGAAAGACGTCTTAGAACAACTGGGAAGCGGAAACCTTTTCTGTAAATGCGCCACCTGAGTGAGTGTTAACTGCCGCCGGCACTTTGTGTTTTGCACTTCGTGTTTTGTATGTTTTATATGTTGAGTTTTTAGATAACTGTGCGATTTTAATTGCATTTATGCTTGTTGGAAGCCGCCCTGAGCCTGCTATGCGGGGAGGGCAGGGTACAAGTCTGATAAATAGATAGATAGATAGATAGATAGATAGATAGATAGATAGATAGATAGATAGATGATAGATAGAAGATAGATAGATAGATTATAGATAGCTGATAGATAGATAGATAGATAGATAGATAGATAGATAGATAGATAGATAGATGATAGATAGATAGATAGATGATAGACAGACAGACAGACAGACAGACAGACAGATGCAAGGGGCGGGCGGTGGTTGTGACGGCCGGTGTTCCTGGCCAGCCAGCATCCAGCAATCCCTGCCTTGGGTAATGTGCGCCTTTAAATCAAACTCCTTTTTCTTGGTCTTGTCAATAGTGATTTCCTTCTCTTTTTACCGATCGGGTGACCGGGGATTCTCCTGCCACCCTCACGATGATTCCCTGACACTCTTTTACAGCTGGATCAATGCGGGCGGATGTTAATTCATACCAGTTGCTTTGCAATCCATACTTTTGATCCTTGACAACTGGGTTGGGGGGGGAATCTGACAGCCAGAAGCGCCTTCCAGTTTCAAGAATTTAAGAAAGGAAGAAGAGCCTTGCTGGATCGGACCTTGTTCAGCATCCTTTTGCACCCACTGGCCGACCAGCTCCCCTGGAGGTCCAGCAACAGGGCACGGAGGCCAAGGCCTTCCCCTGGTGTCGCCTCCTGGCTCTGGGATTCAGAGGTTGACTGCCTCGGAACATGGAGGTTCTCCTCAGTCATCAGGGCTAACGGTCACTGAAAGACCTCTCCTCCATAAATCTATCGAATCCCTTTTTAAAACTGCCTATTCTAGCGGCCACCGCTATGTCCTCTGGCAGTGAATTCCACATTTTAATCACTTGTCATGTGAAGAAATATGTCCTTTCGACCGTCCTGAACCTACTGCCCACCTGCTTCATTCAATGCACTCCAGTTCTAGTATCTTGGGAGAGGGAGAAGGAGCTCTCTCTTTCTGCTCTCTAAGCACATAAGAAGAGCCCTGCTGGATCAGACCAGTGAGGGTCCATTCAGTCCAGCACCCCGTCTCACACAGTGGCCAGCCAGTCCCTCTGGAGGACTAACAACAAGGCATAGAGGCTGAGGCCTTCCCCTGATAAGAACCTCAGAAGAGCCCTGCTGGATCAGACTCGTGAGGGTCCACCTAGTCCAGCCTTCTGCCTCACACAGCGGCCAGCCAGTTCCTCTGGAGGGCCAACAGCAGGGCAGAGACAGGCCAAGGCCTTCATAAGAACCTCAGAAGAGCCCTGCTGGATCAGACCAGTGAGGGTCCATCTAGTTCAGCCTCCTGCCTCACACAGTGGCCAGCCAGTTCCTCTGGAGGGCCAGCAACAGGGCAGAGAGGCTGAGGCCCTCCCCTGTTAAGAGCATCAGAAGAGCCTTGCTGGATCAGACCAGGGAGGGTCCATCTAGTCCAGCACCCTGTCTCACACAGTGGCCAATAATGAGATATGTCTCAAGCTGATGGCCACAGTCCCTGAACAGACCGAAGAGATAACAAAAACTGTGCAGAATATTGCACTAATAAATTTTAAATATTGTTCAAAAAGATTTCATACAAAAAAGTATACAAAGTTTACATAACATATCAAATGTAGGTGAAGATGGTCATCTCCGGAATGTTCTGCAGAGAGGCCGAGGCCTTCATAAGAACCTCAGAAGAGCCCTGCTGGATCAGACCAGTGAGGGTCCATCTAGTCCAGCATCCCGTCTCACACAGTGGCCAACCAGTTCCCCTGGAGAGCCAGCAACAGGGCAGAGAGAGGCCAAGGCCTTCATAAGAACATCAGAAGAGCCCTGCTGGATCAGACCAATAGTCCATCTAGTCCAGCCTCCTGCCTCACACAGTGGCCAGCCAGTTCCTCTGGAGAGCCAACAACAGGGCACAGAGGCCTGAGAAGAACCTCAGAAGAGCCCTGCTGGATCAGACCAGGGAGGGTCCATCTAGTCCAGCATCCTGGTCTCACACAGTGGCCAGCCAGTTCCTCTGGAGGGCCAGCAAAAGGCCATAGAGGCCGAGGCCTTCCCCTGATGTTGGCTCCTGGCACTGGGAGTCAGAGGTTGACTGCCCCTGAATGTGGAGGTTCCCTTTAATCACCATGGCTCATAGCCATTGATGGACTCTTCCTCTGTGAATTCATCCATCCCTACATCCACAAGCAGGGAAACCTGTAAGTTCATGACATTCTTTCACCCGTCATTTTTATTCATTTTTGCATTCAGAGTCCTGCTTCCAGGCAAAGTGGATTTTAAAAACAACAACAACTGTAACTACGGGATTATTAAGGCAGTTTGTGTTTCTGGTGGGCACAAAGTACTCTGAACGCTTCGAAAAGAGCTACGTAAATGCTCGCTACTGTTAATTACTCTCATTTACTGGGAGTGGTTCCTACTGCCCCCAGAGAAAGGAGTTAGCCCTCCTAATTCCAGGCACCTGCCCTTCCTCTTTTAAACCAGTTTTATCCAAACATGCCACGTGATGCAAAGAACTGTGGTTCGTTTAACTTCAGTTGTGTTCAGTTGTGTTTTCATGCAAAGCTGTTGATTTGGAGATTATGTTGTTTACAGCTGTGCAAATAAGAGGTTGATTTCTGGCAGAATTGCTAGTGTATCATCATCGTCTCTAATTCTGAACACGGCCAAACATCAGCATAATCATGCCCTGTACAGACGAGGTCTGTGTTTCTGCAGACCTGGGAAAACACGGAGAACAGGGAAGCCTGGAAAACGGGGGAGACAGGCGGACAGAGGGAAGCTCGAAAAGAGAGAAGGGGGGGGGCAATATGGAGGGAAAGAAATTGCCTCCCCTGCCATTTTCACAGCCCCCCCCCCCCCCCCAGATGGCTGAATTCTGAACCCTCGGCATCTCCATCTCTGTTGGCATTTTGGCGGGATTTTGTTTCCTAAGTTGCGGAAAGCACAGATAGCAACAACTTTCAGAGCCTGCTTTGGCAGGAAGGGCGGGATACAAATTGAATTAATTAATTAATTAATTTAATGCATAAATAAATAAATGACTACCTGGGAGTGCAGGAAGGAACGTCAGGGAAGGAAACCGGGCATGGGTCTGTGCTGGAAGGACAAGCAGCTCCCAAGAGGAAATCCTCCGGGTAAGAGGAGGAGGAAGAGACTGGATTTATACCCCAGCCTTCGCTACCTGAAGAAGTCTCAGAGCGGCTTACAATCTCCTCCCCCCCCAAAAAAAAACAGACACCCTGTGAGGTAGGTGGGGCTGAGAGAGCTCTCTCGAGAACTGCCCTTGAGAGAACAGCTCCGAGAGAACTTGTGACTGACCCAAGGCCACACCAGCAGCCACAAGTGGAGGAGTGGGGAATCAAACCTGGTTCTCCCAGATTAGAATCTATGCACTTAACCACGGCACCAAACTGGTTCTCAACTTGACTTTCTGTGCTTTTTGAAAAAAAAACTTTCTCCCGGGCAGTTTCCAAGCAACCTCCGTTTCCATGGTGAAAGATCTCGGGGGGGGGTAATCGGGCTGCCACGTTTACGTTGGTGTTTGCTTTGCTTAAGTGCAACTTATTGAATTTCTTGCTCAGCTGAACTTTCCAGCCCCAGCTGGTAAGAGGCACGTGCGGACTGGCACCCGAGGCCCGGAAGATGCCCGGAGGGGGCCTCCTTCTTCCCTGCGTAGCCTCCTGATCCGAAACAGTTCCCTTCCCCAAGCCGATTTGGTCGGATCTTCCACTCAGCTTGTGCCCCCCCCGACAGGCTATGCCAACCACCACGGTGGGATCGGACAGCCTGGCATACCAATTAACACCTTCCCTATGAAGAAAACACTTGGGGCTCTTTAGCTTGGAGAAACGACAGCTGAGGGGTGACATGATCGAGGTTTATAAGATTATGAATGGGATTGAGCAGGTTGAGAAAGAAGTCCTTTTCTCCCTTTCTCGCAATACAAGAACTCGTGGGCACTCCATGAAATTGCTGAGCAGTTGGGTTAGAACAGATAAAAGGAAGTCCTTCTTCACCCAAAGAGTGATTAACATATGGAATTCACTGCCAGAGGAGGTGGTGGCAGCTACAAGCATGGACAGTTTCAAGAGGGAATTGGATAAGCATATGGAGCAGAAGTCCATCAGTGGCTATTAGCCACAGGGTATAGATGGGAACTCTCAGTCTGGGGCAGGTGATGCACTCTATTCTTGGTGCTGGAGGGGGCAGCAGTGGGAGGGGGCTTCTAGTGTCCTGGCCCCACTGCTGGACCTCCTGATGGCACCTGGTATTTTTTGGCCGCTATGTGACAGAGTGTTGGACTAGATGGGCCGTTGGCCTGATTCAACAGTGGCTTCTCTTATGTTCTTATGTTCTAACCCGCAATCCGCGACTCTGGCGTGGGAGGACTTGATGAGCACGCCCCAGCCTTTTCATGTGATCTCGCCCAGTTCTTCTTTGGTGGTGGGGGGGCAGGAAACGAGGTTTTCCACAGCAGCGACATTCCCCCTGCCCAGCCACGACAGTCATCTTCGGTGGCAACGCTTTGGGTGCCCTCGCCTTCAAAGGTTAGGCGAATGACAACCCAGGAGGCGGCCTTCTCGGTCCTGGTTCCAAAGCTCCGGAACTCTCTCCCCAGGGACATTCACCTGCGCCCTTCCATTGCCATCTCCCACCAGCGGGTGCAGACTTTTCGGTTTCCTTTGGCAATCCCTCTATGACCAGTGTTTCCTCTGAGCTGAGTAAGTGTGAGTGAGCTCAAAGTTTCTTAGCCTCCGGCTCACATATTTTTGTCTCAGCTCAGGAAGGATGGCTCCAGAGCCAGCTAAGGTATGCAGCAGCCAAATCGCTCGCTCACAACTTTAATGCCAGTAGCTCACAAAGTAGAATTTTTGCTCACAAGACTCCACAGCTTAGAGAAGAAAAGAGATTGGATTTATACCTTGCCCTTCCCTCGGCGTCTCAGAGCGGCTTACAAACTCCTTTCCCTTCTCTTCCCCACAACAGACACCCTGTGAGGTAGGTGTCGCTGAGAGAGCTCTGAGAGAAACTGCCCTTGAGGAAACAGCTCTGACAGAACTATGGCTTGCCCAAGGTCATCCAGCAGCTGCAAGTGGAGGAGTGGGGAATCAAACCCGGTTCTCCCAGATTAGAGTCCGCGCTCCTAACCACTACACCATTGTTCATGACCCCTCCCTTCCTGACCAGTGATTGAATTCAAGCGAAGGCTGGACGACCATTTTTGGGTATGTTGTAGGTATGTAGCTATATTTAGCTATGCTCCTGCAGAGTGCAGAGGGTTGGACTAGATGACCTACAAGGTCCCTTCCAACTCTAACATTCTAAGTATCTAAGTATCTGATTGTTTCTTTCTGTCTTCTATGTATTTTAGCTCTGTTTTTAATCGTTTTTATGATGTGTGCTTTGAGGTTGGGGAGGGTTGTTTTCAAAATGTGGTTTTCATTAGAACCACAGAATCACAGAGTGGGAAGGGACCACCAGGGTCATCTAGTCCATCCCCCTGCACAATGCGTAATTAAAATTACGTATGTTTCAAATTGTTCTGCCCTTGCAAGGGCAGAAAGGTGGGACAAGGACTCATGGGCACTCCACGAAATTGCTGAGTGGTAGGGTTAGAGAGGATAAAAGGAAGTTCTTCTTCACCCAAAGAGTGAAGAACACAGGGAATTCACTGCCACAGGAGGTGGCAGCGGCTACAAGCATGGAGAGCTTCAAGAGGGAATTAGACAAGCATATGGAGCAGAGGTCCATCAGTGGCTATTAGCCACAAGGTATAGATGGGGACTCTGGGGCAAGTGATGCTCTGTATTCTTGGTGCCTGGGAGGGCTTCTGGTGTCCTGGCCCCACTGCTGGACCTCCTGATGGCACCTGGTATTTTTGGCCACTGTGTGACGGAGTGCTGGACTGTATGGGCCATTGGCCTGATCCAACATTGGCTTCCCTTGTGTTCTTATGTTCTTTTACGTCACCTGCTGCCTGGTCCTGTAACGGAAGGCCTGGGACCTTCTGTGTGCCAAGCAGATGCTCTACCACCGAGCCACGGCCCGTCTGCACAGAGTTCTTCCTTCTCCCCTGTCCCTAAGGCAGGTAACCTCTCTTACCTCTCTCTCCCAAGGACAGCCTGCTCTTCACAGGCATTGCAGAAACGGGCTTGCTGTGTGTGCTCTGGACTGACGTATCAGCAGGGTGGAGTGCGAAATCTCCCTAACTTTTCTGGGGTTTTTTTGTTTGTTTGTTTTTAATACAATGGGTGGTCTTAATTTCATGACTTGCTCAAAATGCAACATACCTGCGGGCAGCTGCTTGCAACTTCAGGGGCTGTTTTGCGCTGAGGTAGGGGAGGCAGGTCTCTGCCACTTGATGGAGGTCGCTCTCGTCTGCCGGAGGGGAGAGAGAGAGAGAGAGAGAGAAAGAGAGAGGCATCAGCAGGAGGCAACCCCCACCCGGTTCACACAGCCCGTGCCCAAGTGGGGAGAGGCCCGCTTGTCTCGGAAGGCGAGGCGGATGGGCCAGGTGGCATGCCACGCTGGCTGACCCAGTCAGGCCCTTGGAGTGGAGAGAAGCAACGTGGGCAGTGAACTTGAGGCGGGGCTCAAGGAGAGGACAGGTTCCCTGCTGGACTTGACATATAAACATGACCCACAGCTGGAGACCTCACAGAGCCATGAGGTTCTAGCTCCAGACCAGGGGTGTTGAACTCATTTGTTATGAAGAAGGAGAAGGAGAAGGAGAAGGAGAAGGAGAAGGAGAAGGAGAAGGAGAAGGAGAAGGAGAAGGAGAAGGAGAAGGAGTAGGAGAAGGAGAAGGAGAAGGAGAAGGAGAAGGAGAAGGAGAAGGAGAAGAAGAAGAAGAAGAAGAAGAAGAAGAAGAAGAAGAGGAGATTGGATTGATGCCCTGCCCTTCACTACCCGACAAACTCCTTTCCCTTCCCCTCCCCACAACAGACACCCTGTGAGGTAGAAGAAGAGGAAGAAGAGATTGGATTCATACCCCGCCCTTCACTGCCCAAAGGTGTCTCAGAGCGGTTCACAAACTCCTTTCCCTTCCCCTCCCCACAACAGACACCCCCTGTGAGGCAGAAGAAGAAGAAGAGATTGGATTTATACCCCGTCCTTCACTACCCAAAGGCGTCTCAGAGCGGCTGACAAACTCCTTTCCTTCCCCTCCCCACAACAGGCACCCTGTGCAGTCGGTGGGGCTGAGAGAGCTCTGACAGAAACTCCTCTTTTTCAAGGACAGCTCTTATCAGAACTACGGCTTGCCCAAGGTAATCCAGCCAGGTGCAAGTGGCGGAGTGGGGAATCAAACCCAGTTCTCCCAGATTAGAGTGCGCACTTAACCACTACACCAAACTGGCACTCCAAGGAACTGTGACCAGCATGCACTGTGAATGGGAATATAAAGATTTTTTTCCTTTCTGAGTATTCATATTTTTTACTGGTTTTATAGATTCTTTTTATAAGTAAGATTCTATTAGGATGTAATGAAGACCTACTAAATAGCAGGCCTTTCCCTTCTAGGTTGGATTGTTTTTTTTAGCTGATGCTAGCCGATCCTAGCAGACAAGGAAACAACATTCTTTTTGGTACAGAAGACAGGTATAGAGTTCACGGTTTCTTAGTTGTTCAGGGTAAAGCTTTGCAGTGTCTGCGTCAAAATGGATTTTAGCTTCGTATAAGAAAAAAAACACTTTTTGTTTGGGTATACAGCATCCTTGGCTAATGTTATTCAGGTTAGGCAGGGCTTTTTTTTGTAGAAAAAGCCCAGCAGGAACTCATTAGCATAATAGGCCACACCCATCAGCAGAAACTCATTAGAATATTAGGCCACACCCCCATGTTGCCAGAAGTGTGGTCATCCAGCCACACCCACCTTTTGCTTCTTATTCTGTTTACCTTGCTTGTTGTCCAAACCCAGGGCTTTTTTTGGAGCAGGAACTCCTTTGCATGTTAGGCCATACACCCCTCATGTGGCCAATCCTAATGAGTTTCTGCTGCTGGGTGTGGCCTATTATGCTAATGAGTTCCTGCTGGGCGTGGCCAACTTGGGAGCCAGCCGGAACTCCATTCCTGTGCACTCCTGCCCCAGAAATAGCCCTGAGGTTAAGTAAACACTTAAGATATTATGTCGGTACACCTTTTTCATATTTGACCAATAAGGTGATTGTTAGTCAAATGATGCAAGTGTCCTTTGTAACCAGTTATACTTTTTGAACTTTATCCTTAAAATTGTGTCATTTCAAGTATAAATTCTCATGTCCTTCCTGACTGTGTTCAGAAAGCAGTCAGTTTTTGACGGGCTAGCTTGGCCTGTTTTCAAGCGTTCTGTTGCAATAAAACACTAAGGCTCTTCCTCCTCATTTTGGCGTCTTCTTTTTAACTGGAATTATATTTATATAGCATATTTGTATAAGCCCTGTCCTACAGGAGGCAGCGTTCCGTGCGCCTTGGTGTTTAAGTCATGCCGGCCACATGACCACGGAAACGTCTTCGGACAGCGCTGGCTCTTCGGCTTTGAAACGGAGATGAGCACCGCAACCCTAGAGTCAGACTCGACTGGCTTTCGAGCAAGGGAAACCTTTACCTTTACCTTTACAGGAGGCAGAGGCCGAAGGCTGCCGAGGAACCTGGGTACGAGACAGGCAGCAAGTGTTTGCCAGTCCACAAGAGCGGAATGGGTTTCGCACCTGAGATTTATTCTCTTGCTGACCTTTGGTGCCTCCAAAGGACCTGTTTTCAGAGCCCTCCCTATATCTCTTGGCTTCCCATTCAACAGCCCAGCCTCAGCATCCTGGACAGGATGGGAGAAAGACCTGAACCCGTAACAGCAACCGTCCCACTTCCAGTCGTCCCCCCAGTCCTGGATACTCACCAAGGTCCAGCGCTTGGCAGAGGGAGCCCAGGCCCTGGAGGACGGCGAGCTGCAGCTTGAAGGCCAGGGTGTGGCTGTAGATGGGCCCGCCGCGGGCGCTGACCGGTGCCTGGGTGGCAAGGGAGCCCGCCAGCTTGGGCAGGACGTCCTTGGAGAATCGCCGCCGAAGGAAGTCCCCGCTCTTGTCTCCTAATGTGCACAGCACCTGCCAGAGAGAGAGGTCCTCCTTTAGAGAGACGCCACCAAATGCTCCATGCTGCCTACAGAATCCGTGCCAAACGGAAGCGGTGGCAGCAGCATCTTGGAGTCTCCCTTATTAAGGTCTCAGAATAAAACACCGCAAGGTGTCAACTGGAGCAGGGTGGCTGGAAGGTGCAGCGCTGGCCTGAAATGTTTTGACACCTGTCATGATCTGGGCTGTGCCACCGGAGGCCTACTGAGCTCAGGGAGGCTGGCTAGCAATAGGGAAGGCTGGGCCTACAAACCCCAGAAGGCCTTGGGAAGTTCTGGCCTCGATTTTGGCCAATAGGGATGAAGAGGGCTGGAGAATAAAAGAACTGGTGCAAGAAGAGAAGTTGTTCTTCTTCCCAGGGAACATGGCCAGAAGGAAGGCTGCTGTGGGGGAAAAACCCCTTATTCTGAGAGAAGGATGGGTAGTCTAAGGCTACTTGAGATAATGAGCAAGGGACAGTATATATTCAGACACGTTAGGGCAGGGGTCCTCAAACTACGGCCCGTGGGCCACATGCGGCCTGCCGAGGACATTTATACGGCCCGCCGGGTGTTTATGCCCGCCCCCCCCGGAGCCTCCTCCTCCTCGGGCAGCTTCCCCACCCGCCTGCTGGGCTCCTCCTCCCAAATAGCCCCATTGGGAGAGGTGCCTTCGAGGGCGCGGTGGAGAGCAGCCTGGGCGGAGCTCCTCCCGGTGGGGCGGGCGCCTCCCCCCCTCCCTCCCCAGCCCGGGCGGGGTTCAGCCGGAGTGTCCGGGGACGGGGGCTGTGGAGAAGAAGCCGTGTGGAGCAGCCTGGCAGGGCAGCAGCAGCAAAGGGGAAGGGTCCCGGGAAGGGAGTCGCTCACGGGGGGAGGGGGGCAGCTGCCGGGAGGTCCTGGGAGGGAGGGAGGGAGGCGGGAGACACGCTCGGCCACGGTTGCTGACTCCGGGGTGGAGAATTCCTGCACATTTCGGGGGAAGGTGCATTCTGGGAAAGGTCTGTTTGGGGGCGGGGAGAGAACCCCCCCGTGGGAGCAATGCTGGTGAGCCCCCCCCTTCCAGTGCCACAAGGGCCCCCCGGGGGACTGATCCCTTTCAGCCGGAGGGGGGATGTCATCCTGGGGGCGGGGGCTAAGGAAGTCCCATTGAAATACTGGCAAGTTTGTTGATTTAACTTTACTTCATTTTAAATATTGTATTTGTTCCCGTTTTGTTTCTTCACTTCAAAATAAGATATATGCAGTGTGCATAGGAATTTGTTCATAGTTTTTGTTTTTACTATAGTCCGGCCCTCCAACGGTCTGAGGGACAGTGAACTGGCCCCCTGTTTAAAAAGTTTGAGGACCCCTGCGTTAGGGCATTTGATTCCTTTTCTTTTCACCCACTTACTGTTATTATTCCTATACCTTGCTTGTTTGACCTCCTATACAATAAACTGTTTTCATTGTTCACGCTGCCTGGTCCTCATGCTCATTTCGGCTAAAAAGGGAGGTCTAAAGGCCTGGGAGGGTGCTCTGGGCCTTCTCAGAGGAGCCTGGGACCAGAGTGGTGGCAGTGTCAGGTGACACCCCACCTGAGCCGTAACAACACCTGAGGCGGAAACCCTGCGAATCTTCCTGCTAATTTACCTGGGACGCACAGTCCTTTGGGCATTTCTCCCAGGCAAGGAAACAAGCCAGAGTTGCGAAAGAGGGCCGGCCCACCTCTAAGCCAGCATCATTTCCAAGTGCACGGGGGGAATGCCAAGCATAGGGCCTGTGGGGCAGAGGCACCTCCTGGGCAGCGGCTGTAGCTCCTCTAATCGGAGCCCTCTGCTTGGCATGCAGAAGATCCCAGGTTCAATCTGTGGCATCTCACAGTAGGTGACGGGAAGGACCTCCACATGAGAACCTGGAAAGCGGCTGCCAGTCTGTGTAGACAATACTGGCCTTGATGGACCGAGGGTCTGATTCAGTATAAGGCAGCTTCATGTGTACATGGAAGAGCCTCTGTTTGGCATGCAGGAGGTCTCAGGTTCAATCCCCATGAGCATCTGAAGTTAAAAGGACCAGGCAGGAGGTGATGTGAAAGACCTCCCCCCTGAGACCCCGGGGAACTGCTGCCAGTCAGAGCAGACAATACTGGCCCTGATGGACCGAGGGTCTGATTCAGAAGGCAGCTTCATGAGATCATGTGCCATGAACACATTACACCTCCTGATGAAGCCACGCAGGCCGCCACCAGCCAGGCATCGCAAGAGGACAGGAAGGGGAGAAACTGAGGCAGTCCGAGCTTGTGGCATTCTTGGGGACGTTGGTACGGCCTTGGCACTGACCTGGCCGTGGGGGCCCGCGAGTAGACCAGGTGCTTCATCAACCTTCTTAAAGCATTTCAGGAGCAACTCAGATCCAGCCTTAACTGCCCCCAGCCTTCCAATTCGGACAGGGTATCATTTCAAACACAGACATGTCTGTCTCTCTTTTCTTATTTATGTATTTAAAACATTTGTAGGCCGCTTTCTTCCACGTGGAGCTCAAAGCAGCTTACAAAAATAGATAAAATACATAAAACCCCCAAAATTTAAAAGAAGAAGAAGAAGAGATTGGATTTATACCCGGCCCTTCACTCCCCAAAGGAGTCTCAGAGCGGCTCACAAACTCCTTTCCCTTCCCCTCCCCACAACAGACACCCTGCGAGGTAGAAGAAGAAGAAGAAGAAGAAGAGATTGGATTTATACCCTGCCCTTCACTCCCCAAAGGAGTCTCAGAGCGGCTCACAAACTCCTTTCCCTTCCCCTCCCCACAACAGACACCCTGCGAGGTAGAAGAAGAAGGAGAGATTGGATTTATGCTCCACCCTTCACTCCCCAAAGGAGTCTCAGAGTGGCTTACAAACTCCTTTCCCTTCCCCTCCCCACAACAGACACCCTGCGAGGTAGAAGAAGAAGAAGAAGAGATTGGATTTATACCCCGCCTTTCACTCCCCAAAGGAGTCTCAGAGCAGCTGACAAACTCCTTTCCCTTCCCCTCCCCACAACAGACACCCTGTGAGCAGTGTTCCCTCTAAGATGAGTTTGTGTGAGCTTGCTCAGTTTTTTAGCCTCCAGCTCACACATTTTTGTCTCTGCTCAGGAAGGATGGCTCTGGAGTGAACTGATTTATGCAGCGGCCAAATCGCTCGCTCACAACTTTAATGCCAGGAGCTCACAAAGTAGAATTTTTGCTCACAAGACTCCACAGCTTAGGGGAGCCCTGCCTGGGAGGTAGGTGGGGCTGAGAGAGCTCTCTCGAGAACTGCCCTTGAGAGAACAGCTCCAAGAGAACTTGTGACTGACCCAAGGTCATCCAGCAGCTGCATGTGGAGGAGAGGGGAATCAAACCCGGTTCTTCCAGATTAGAGTCCACGCACTTAACCACAACACCAAACTAAGGCGCCGCTGGACTCGAATCCGGTACTTCTGCTGAAGACCGACATGGCCACCCACCTGAAACTGTCATTTTGTAAACAGAGCACTAGATAAAATAAAAAGGAAGCCACCTGTCTCAGAGGACTGGAAACACTAAAGGCAGCCCTGATCCTGCTTCCGTGCAAGCCCTGCTATCCGGATGGGGGCCCACCACGGACACAGGCAGCTTGGAGCTGACGGCAGCCTCCTGCAGTCTCTCCCCTCATTCCAATTCCGAGACAGAGGCCACCATCAAAGGGATTTCTGTGATGAAACCCTGTCACCTTTCCCGCCGCTCGGTAGCCTATTGCAAAATGGCTTCTCCTCTCTCCCCCTGCGCCTTCGTGCCGCTGCTGCAGGATTAACTCCGCAGGACTGGGCAGCGCTTGACTGGCCTGCGGGGCTTGTTCCTGCCTGGCTTTCATCCCTAACTCCATTTCCACTTCAAAGGCTTTCCAGAGAAGAACGGCTGGACGGATCTCAGAACGGCAGACCTGGAGGGCAGCCTCCTAAATGAGGGGTCGATTGCCCTGGCTACTGCTGGAATTTGGCTGGGCCAAGACAACTGGCAAGGAATGCCAGTCTCCAAGAAAGGAGCAGGCCCAGGCTAAAATGGCAGAGCATCTGCTTGGCCTGCAGGAGGTCCCAGGCAGTGCTCCCTCTAAGCCGGGTTAGTGTGAGCTTGCTCACAGCTTTTTCAGCCTCTGGCTGACACATTTTTTGGAAAAAGTGCAGAAGAGGGCAACTAGAATGATCAAAGGGTTGGGACACTTTCCCTGTGAAGGAAGGTTAAAGCGCTTGGGGCTCTTTAGTTGGAGAAACGACGGCTGAGGGGTGACATGATCGAGGTTTATAAGATTATGCACGGGATAGAGCAGGCAGAGAAAGAGGCCCTTTTCTCCCTTTCTCACAATTACTGGTGGGCACTCAGTGAAATTGCTGAGTGGTCGGGTTGGAACGGACAAAAGGAAGAACTTCGTCACCCAAAGAGGGATTAACACATGGAATTCACTGCCACAGAAGGTGGCGGCAGCTACAAGCATGGATGGCTTCAAGAGGGAATTGGATAAACATCTGGAGCAGAGGTCCATCGGTGGCTATAAGCCACGAGGTAATAGACAGGAACTCTCCATCTGGGGCAAGGGATGCTCTGTATTCTTGGTTCTTGTGGGGTGGGGGGGAACAGTGGGAGGGCTTCTGGTGTCCTGGCCCCACTGAGCGCACCTGGTATTTTTGGCCACTGTGTGACACAGAGTGTTGGACTGGATGGGCCACTGGCCTGATCCAACATTGGCTTCTCTTATGTTCTTATTTTTGTCTTGGCTCAGGAAGGATGGCTTCGGAGCAAACCAATTTATGCAGCAGCCAAATTGCTCGCTCACAACTTTAATGCCAGTAGCTCACAAAGTAGAATTTTTGCTCACAAGGCTCCACAGCTTAGAGGGAGCAACTCCCAGGTTTAATCCCCAGCACCTCCAGCTAGAGAAGGGCCAAGCAGACTGTGATGTGAAAGACCTTCCTCTGCCTGGGATCCTGGGGTGCTGCAGCCAGTCTCAGTAGACAGTACTGACCTTGATGGACCAAGGGTGCTTGGAAATTACAATGGGTGGAAACTACAAGGGAGTCATTACTGGCTAGATATCAGGAGAAACTTCCTGACTGTAAGAGTGGTTGAGCAGGGGAACAGACTGCCTCGGGAGGTGGTGGATGCTCCTTCCCTGGACATTTCCAAGCGGAGGCTCAACGACCATCTTTCAGGTCTGTTGTAGGGCTGTCTTTCGGCTCTGCTCCTGCAGAGTGCAGGGGGTTGGACTAGATGACCTGCAAGGTCCCTCCAACACTAACATTCTATGATTCTATGAGGGCCTGATTCAGAAGGCAGCTACACATGAGAGTTCCATTCAAGGAGGGGCGATGGCTCAGTGGGAGAGCCTCTGCTTGGCATGCAGAAAACCGCAGGTTCAATCCCCAGCGTCTCCCGTTATAAGGGTCTGGCAGTAGGTGATCTGAAGAGATGCTCCGCCTGAGGTCCTGGAGAGCCGCCGCCAGTCTGAGTAGACAAGATTGACCCTGATGGACCAGGGCTCAAATTCAGTCTAAGGCAGCTTCATGTGTGTTCAACCCAGGGAGGCCAGGCTTACTGCCACCAGTGCCAGGGCCTTCTCAGTGGCGGCTCCGCACTGGTGGAACGAGCTCCCGGAGGAGATCAGGGCCCTGCGGGACCTCTCACAGTTCCACAGGGCCTGCAAGACGGAGCTCTTCCACCAGGCTTTCGAGTAGGAGCCACCACTGCCACCATCTTCGGTAGAGCTAAGGGGTGGCCCTATGAAGATCAACTACGACTTCGCTGTGATCAGCAACGTTGGATGGGGCCAAGTAACAACGAGTAGCATCCTTTTTGCTATGTAAGATACTGGGGAGACCATTTGTGAATTCGATCCCATCTTGTTAAATTGTTGACCATAATTTTTGAGTACTTTAACAATTGTTTTATCCTGTTTTTATGTTGTTTTATGCTTGGCACACGGTGCCCCATTGTAAGCTGCCTTGAGTCTGTTTGCAGGGAGGGCGGGGTAGAAATGTAATAAATAACAATAACAATAACAATAATAATAAAAAATGCTGTTTCAGTGACACTCAGAGAGTGTCTGACTCGCTCGCAGGAAACAAGTGGACAAATATCGCGACCCTCTCTGAGCCTCTGGCACAGGTCAAGGAGACAGAAGCCTCAGTCGCACAGGATGTTTTCAGGACATCGGATTCATTCTATGGAGACGCCCTCGCAGTGGATTTTAAAAGCTCTCTGTGGCTTGGGACTGGGGTATCTGGAGGACCCTCTTCTCCCATCTGTTCCAGCCTGGGAATTAAGATCCTAGAGAGAATCCCTCCTGACTGTCCCAAAACTCCAAGAAGCTCGTCTGGTGGGAACAGGAGGCAGGGCCTCTTCAAGGGCAGCCCCATGGGTATGCAACACCCTCCCCAGCCCCCCTCCCTTCCCGCCTTTAGGAGGAAGCTGAAGACAGTTTTATTGAGGACTCCATTTGATTTGATTTGATTTGGTGCAGTGGGTAAGTACGCGGACTCTAATCTGGGGAGAACCGGGTTTGGTTCCCCACTCCTCCGCTTGCACCTGCTGGATGACCTTGGCCAAGTCATAAGTTCTGCCAGAGCTGTTCTTGAAAAAGAGCAGTTTCTGTCAAGAGCTCTCTCAGCCCCGCCTACCTCACAGGGTGTCTGTTGTTGTGGGGAGGGGGAGGGAAAGGAGTTTGTCAGCCGCTCTGAGACCCCTCTGGGTAGTGAAGGGCAGGGTATTAATCCAATCTCTTCTTCTTCTTCCCTTCTATTAGACTTTTATCCCGCCCTCCTGGCCAAGGCTGGCTCACAAACCAGAATAAAATCCCAGCAATACACATAAAATCCACCAATTAATATAAATAACAGTGTTAAAACCAAAAACATAATAAAGTGCTAGCAAACATAGTTTCCTCATTTTACACTCAGCTTCTTGGTCTCTTGGGTGATTAGCTCAGGCAGTCGTTAAGGGTCCAGCGGATCAGAGGATCTGACAAATTTAGTTTGCATTTACTGGCGGCCCTAATTAGAGATTTTAAATTGTGGTCTTTTAGTGTCTCCCCCACCCACCCAATGATCATTGTTTTGTTTACACTGAAAGCTGCCTCGAGTTCCACAAAGTAGAAAGGTGGTGAAGAAATGCTTTAAATAAAATAAGTAAATAAATTAGTTGCTGTAGATTTCCCGGGTTGTGTGGCCGTGGTCTTGGGCATTGTAGGACCTGATGTTTCGCCAGGAGCTGTGACTGGCATCCTCAGAGGTATAACACAGACAGATGGAGGACTCTCTGTCTCAAGGTGAGCAGAAAAATGGTAGGCAGGTAACTTATATCTACCCCGGAAGGTGGGGTAGGGCTGAGTCATTATCTTATAGGAGTTCCCCAGGCTGTGAAAACATGCTAATGGAGGAGCTTTCCTGAGGAGGTTCTTTTGTCTATGGATTGTTTCCTGAGGAGGTTTCCTATTTTGTGTGTGGAATGGCTACTGAAACCCTAATCGTACCTGTAGTGCTATTGTCAGGTGTAGAGCCTTTTGCGGGTTTCAGGACAGGAAACCATGCCCTATTTATTTTTAAACTCTCTTCTTTCCTGTTGAAGTTGTGTTCAAACGAAACATCAGGTCCTACAATGCCAAGACCACACAACTCTCAGAGATCGGCGGGGCCTTTGAGAACGGCAGACCTGGAGGGGAAGCCTACAAAAGAAAAGCAGGCAATGGAGTCTAACATAGAAGAGAGCTTTGACAAGCAAGATTTGGGATGCCAGAGATCAGTCGCGTCTTCTTAAAAGCTCTGACCTGTGCACTGTAGAAAAACTGGACTTTGAGCAGACTTTTCTCAGAATAGTGACATGAGGGAGGTTTCTAAAATTATGCATGGGGTGGAGAGAGTGGACGAGGAGAACTCCCTGTTCCCAAAGACCAGACTTGGACGGCATCCAAGGAAGCTGATGGGCAGTGGGTTCAGGACGGACTAAAGGAAATACTACTTTACACAGAAAGTGATTAAGATGTGGAATTTGCCGCCAGAAGATGTCGTGCTGGCCACAGGAATAAACAGCTTTAAAAGGGGATTAGATGGATTCATGGAGGGTAGGTCAATCAATGGCTGCCAGCCAGGTGGCTGAACAGAACCTCCATGTTCAGAGGCAGTTAGTCTCTGACTCCCAGGGCCAGGAGGCAACATCAGGGGAAGGCCTCAGCCTCTATGCCCTGTTGTTGGCCCTCCAGAGGAACTGGTTGGCCTCTGTGTGAGACGGGATGCTGGACTAGATGGACCCTCACTGCTCTGATCCATCAGGGCTCTTCTGAGGTTCTTCTAAGGGGAAGGTCTCGGCCTCTCTGCCCTGTTGCTGGCCCTCCAGAGGAACTGGCTGGCCCCTGTGTGAGAAAAGATGCTGGACTAGATGGACCCTCACTGGTCTGATCTAGCAGGGCTCTTCTGATGTTCTTCTCAGGGGATGGCCTCGGCCTCTGTGCCCTGTTGCTGGCCCTCCAGAGAAACTGGTTCGCCACTGTGTGAGACAGGATGCTGGACTAGAGGGACCCTCACTGGTCTGACCCAGCAGGGCTCTTCTGAGGTGCTTCTCAGGGGAAGGCCTTGGCCTCTCTGCCCTGTTGTGGACCCTCCAGAAGAACTGGCTGGCTCCTGTGTGAGACGGGAGGCTGGACTAGATGGACCATCACTGGTCTGACCCAGCAGGGCTCTTCTGATGTTCTTCTCAGAGGGAAGGCCTTGGCTTCTCTGCCCTGTTCTTGGCCCTCCAGAGGAACTGGTTGGCCCTTGTGTGACAAAACAAGTATAAAGCCAACAGTCACTGGCTTTATACTTGTTTTGTGAATAGGTTGTGTTTGTCCAGCTTTATCTTGGCCCCTGTGTGAGACAAGAATGCTAGACTAGATGGACCCTCCCTGGTCTGACCCAGCAGGGCTCTCCTGAGGTTCTTACCTTGAAGGCTCGGAGCACAGCCAACGGGTCGTCGTTGGTCAGGCGGGTCACAAGGGCAGGCCACGTCCGATGAACCAACGGGAGGAAGTGGTCCTGGTGTGGATGTAGGACCGTCACACAAAGCTCCAAGACATCCAGAACCTGGCGGGGAGGGGGAATTTATTTATTTATATTTACAGTTATATCCCGCCCTCCCTGCCTCCCTGAATCAAAGAAGAAACACACTGGACTGACTGGTATGTGTGTCGGGGGCAGAGTTATGACTGTCTGGTACAGAAGTGGAAAGATAAGGATTGCCTTGCTGTCATGGATATTTGATTACTGCAACCCGCCTCGTGTGGGGCTGCACTTGAAGACAATTTGGCAAAGTAGCAGAAACTGTCAGCAAAGGTAGAATTGTTGGGCACATCGAGGGACAAAACCTGCTGAGGGGAAAATCAGCACGGCTTCTGCAAAGGGAAAGTCCCGCCTCACCCACTTTTTTGAGTTGTCTGAGAAAGTGGGGAAAGCGTTTGGACAACGGCGACT
Source organism: Gekko gecko (assembly GCA_029375565.1). Lineage (NCBI taxonomy): Eukaryota > Metazoa > Chordata > Lepidosauria > Squamata > Gekkonidae > Gekko > Gekko gecko. Next base: position 188,971,831 of record JAPDNY010000006.1, read on the forward strand.
CAGTAGACATTATACACCTGGACTTTCAAAAGGTTTTCGACAAGGTAACTCACCAAAGACTCCTGAGTAAACCTAGCAGTCACGGGATAAGAGGACGGGTTCTCTTAGGGATTAAAAAGCAGTTAAACGACAGGGAAACGGAGAGTAGGAATCAATGGACAGTTCTCACAATGGAGGGAAGGAAGCGAGTGACGTCCCACAAGGATCGGTACTGGGGCCGGAATGATTGAATTTATTCATAAATGATCTGGAACTAGGGGTGAGTAGTGTAGTGGCCAGGTTTACGGGTGACACCAAATTATTCAGGATGGCGAAAACCAAGGCTGACTCTGAAGAGCTCCAGGAGGGCCTCCACAAATGGGGCAAGTGAGTGAAAATGTGGTAAATGAAGTCCAGCATTGGTTAAGTGTCAGGTGATGCACTTTCGGACAAAAAAAATCTTCAGCTTCCAGGATAGGATAGGCTGCTGGGGTCTGAACTTGCTGAAACTGAGAGGGGAAAAGATCTCGGGGTTGTAGCGGACAGCTCAATGAAAGTGTCAACCCAGGGTGCTGCAGTGGGGGAAAAAGGCAAACTCTATGTCGGGGATTACTAAAAAAGGGACTGAAAATAAAACAGCCAATACTATAATGCCCCTGTATAGATTTATGGTGCGGCCTTATTTGGAATCCTGTTGCAGAGCTGGGAAAAGTAGAAGAAGAAGAAGAAGAAGAAGGAGACTGGATTTATACCCTGCCCTTCACTACCCAAGGGAGTCTCAGAGCGGCTGACAAACTCTCTTCCCTTCCCCTCCCCACAACAGACACCCTGGGAGGTAGAAGAAGAAGAGATTGGATTTATACCCTGCCCTTCACTACCCAAGGGAGTCTCAGAGCGGCTGACAAACTCCTTTCCCTTCCCCTCCCCACAACAGACACCATGTGAGGTAGAAGAAGAAGAAGAAGAGATTGGATTTATACCCTGCCCTTCACTACCCAAGGGAGTCTCAGAGCGGCTGACAAACTCCTTTCCCTTCCCCTCCCCACAACAGACACCATGTGAGGTAGAAGAAGAAGAAGAAGAGATTGGATTTATACCCTGCCCTTCACTACCCAAGGGAGTCTCAGAGCGGCTGACAAACTCCTTTCCCTTCCCCTCCCCACAACAGACACCCTGGGAGGTAGAAGAAGAAGAAGAGATTGGATTTCTACCCCGCCCTCCACTACCCAAAGGAGTCTCAGAGCGGCTGACAAACTCCTTTCCCTTCCCTTCCCCACAACAGACACCCTGTGAGGCAGGTGGGGCTGAGAGAGCTCTGACAGAAACTGCTCTTTTTCAAGAACAGCTCTTGTCAGAACTATGGCTTGCCCAAGGTCACCCAGCAGCTGCAAGTGGAGGAGTGGGGGAATCGAACCCGGTTCTCCCAGATCAGAGTCCGCGCACTTAACCACGACACCAAGCTGGCTCTGTACAGAGGAAAGCAAAGTACAGAGGAAAGCAACCAACGTGATCAAGGCATTGCAGCAGCTTCCCTAGGAGGAAAAGCTGAAGAGTCTGGGACTTCTCAGGTTACAAAAAAGATGATGGGAGGGCACGATAGAGGTTCATAAAATTACGCACGGGGTGGAGGCCAGTGTTCCCTCTAAGCTAAGTTAGTGTGAGCTAGCTCATAGTTTTTTAGCCTCTGGCTCACCCATTTTTGTCTTTGCTCAGGAAGGGATGGCTCCAGAGCAAACTGATGTATGCAGCAGCCAAATTGCTCGCTCACAACTTTTAATGCCGGCAGCTCACAAAGCAGAATCTTTGCTCACAAGACTCCACAGCTTAGAGGGCGCGTTGGTGCAGACAGCTGACCAAGAGACATTTTCCTCCCTCTCGCCAAAGACCAGGACTTGAGGGCATCCGATGAAGCCGATGGGCAGCAGGTTCGAGACACGCAAAAGACAAATACTTCTCGCCCCTCCGTGTACTGATTAAAATGTGGAATTTGCTGCCAGAGGATGTAGTGATGGCCACAGACGTTAAGACAGGGTTAGACAGATTCATGGAGAAGTCTGTCAATGGCTACGAGCCATGGTGTCTGAAGGGAACCTCCACAGTCAGAGGCACTAATCCTCTGGATCCCAAGGCCAGGAGGCAACATCAGGGGAAGGCCTCGGCCTCTCTGCCCCGTTGTTGGGCCCTCCAGAGGAACTGGTTGGCCACTGTGGGAGACAGGAGGCTGGACTGGATGGACCCTCGCCGGTCTGATCCAGCAGGGCTCTTCTGCTGTTCTTATGAAGGCCTGGGCCTCTCTGCCCTGTTGTTGGCCCTCCAGAGGAACTGGTTGAGGCCACTGTGTGAGACGGGATGCTGGACTAGATGGACCCTCACTGGTCTGACCCAGCAGGGCTTTTCTGATGTTCTTATGAAGGCCTCGGCCTTTCTGCCCTGTTGTTGGCCCTCCAGAGGAACTGGTTGAGGCCACTGTGTGAGACGGGATGGTAGTCTGGATGGACCCTCACTGGTCTGATCCAGCAGGGCTCTCCTGCTGTTCTTATGAAGGCCTCGGCCTCTCTGCCCTGCTGCTGGCCCTCCAGAGGAACTGGTTGAGGCCACTGTGTGAGACACGATGGTATTCTGGATGGACCCTCACTGGTCTGATACAGCAGGGCTCTTCTGATGTTAACAGGGCAAAGCCTCGGCCTCTCTGCCCTGTTGTTGGCTGTCCAGAGGAACTGGTTGGCTGCTGTGTGAGTCAAGATGCCGAACCAGGTGCACCACTGGTCCGATCCTGGAGGGTCTTCTGATGGAAACTGTGACCGGGTCGTAATTAGGCAGCCAGGGTCCTCACTGGGACCAGCCACACGGACCTGATAAAGATGCATTACTGCAGCCCCGGGGTCCCCAACCCTTTTTGACCCTGCGGGTACCTTTGGAATTCTGACACAGGGTGGTGGGCGCAGCTACAAAATGGGTGTCACGGGAGGCAGAGCGGTGCATGTGAAGGAAGAGGGGTAATTTTCAAAAACACACCGGGAAAGTGTACGCTGGCCCTGGGAAAGGAGCCAACGGGTCCTTCTCTTCCTGTGGCAAATTGCTGCAGGGCTTCTCAGGGGAAGTCTGGATGCGCGGGGCAGCAGGTTTCTCTTCCTCCCCTGCGACAGAGGAGGAACCCCCGAGACTGAGGTCCCTGGCAGCAGACAAGGACAGGTGAGCCTCTTAGAACACAATCCTTGCATAGAGTAGGATGGGGAGGGGAGGGAGGGAGGGAGGGAAGGAGACGCTGGAAGGGGAGAACCTTTGCTCTGGGCGTTTGGGGACAGGGGAGCTGGAGCGTGAAGGGAGCTCTGCCTGCTCCAAGGAGTACCTTCAGACGCACGCGAAGGCTCTTGTCCGAGAGAAGGTGGACACACCGCTCCATCACTTCTTTGGCCGTCTGGGCGTGGGCGGGCAACGAAGTCTCCACCTCCGGGCTGTGGTCGTCGGACTCGGGCGCCGAAGTAGGCAGGGGCTCTCCTGGGGAAAAGGGAAGAGGGGGGGAGGAGAGACACGTCTGGATGCCCCGAGTCCAGTTTGGAAGCTTCGGGCTGCCGTGAAGACACCTGAAGGCCGACCTTAACCTGGCCACAAAGGCAGAGAAAGGGGTCCAGACCGATGCTCCCGCTAAGCTGTGGAGTCATGCGAGCAAGTATTTTACTTTGTGAGCTACTGGCATTTAAAGTTGTGAGCAGGCGATCTGGCTACTGCATAAATTAGTCGGCTCTGGAGCCATCCCTTCCTGAGCGGAGACAAAAATGCGTGAGCCGGAGGCTAAAAAAATGTTGAGTTAGCTCACAGTAATTCAGATTAGAGGGAACATTGGTCCAGACCAATGTTTCCTCTAAGCTGTGGAGTCTTGTGAGCAAAGATTCTACGCTGTGAGCTCCTGGCATTTAAAGCTGTGAGCAGGCGATCTGGCTACTGCATAAATTAGTCAGCTCTGGAGCCATCCTTCCTGAGCTAAGACAGAAATGTGCGAGCCGCAGGCTAAAAAACTGTGAATTCGCTCACGTTAACTCAGCTTAGAGGGAACACTGGTCCAGACGGGGTTTCCGCACACATGGATGGGTCTTGCTTGCCCCTTTCATGTACAGTGAAGAGCACACTTTCAACGCTCTTCGCAATGAGATTTTAACACGTCAAATGGCAAAATCCACTTGCAAACAATTGCTAAAGTGCACTGAAAGCGCATTAATCCGTGTGTCTGAAAGCCCCCCTGGGGTGCAGAAAGAACAGCATCTTGCAAACTGGAAAGAAAACACCCCCGCCCCAAAAGAAGACCTGTGCAGTGAGTACCGAAGATACTCACGGCTCTCTGAATGCTGCCCGTGGCCGAGGGTTTGTCAAGATGAAAAACAGAAACAGAGGGGGAGAAACGTGACCTGCTTGGACCTACTAACTACACCAAGCTGGCTCACCCCCACCTCCATCCCTGCATAAGAACCTAAGAGAAGCCAGTGTTGAATCAGGCCAGTGGCCCATCTAGTCCAACACTCTGTCACACAGCGGCCAAAATATACCAGGTGCCATCAGGAGGTCCAGCAGTGGGGCCAGGACACCAGAAGCCCCCTCCCACTGCTGCCCCCCCAGCACCAAGAATAGAGTGCATCACCTGCCCCAGACTGAAAATTCCCATCTATACCCTGTGGCTAATAGCCACTGATGGACCTCTGCTCCATATGTTTATCTAATTCCCTCTTGAAACTGTCCATGCTTGCAGCTGCCACCACCTCCTGTGGCAGGGAATTCCATGTGTGAATCACTCTTTGGGTGAAGAAGGACTTCTTTTTATCTGTTCTAACCCGACTGCTCAGCAATTTCATGGAGTGCCCACGAGTTCTTGTCTTGTGAGAAAGGGAGAAAAGTACTTCTTTCTCAACCTGCTCAATCCCATTCATAATCTTATAAACCTTAATCATGTCATCCCTCAGCTGTCGTTTCTCCAAGCTAAAGAGCCCCAAACGTTTTAGCCTTTCTTCATAGGGAAGGTGTTCCAATCCTTTTATCATTCTAGTTGCCCTTCTCTGCACTTTTCCCAATGCTATAATATCCTTTTTGAGGTGTGGTGACCAGAACAGTACACAGTATTCCAAATGAGGTCGCACCAATGATTTATACAGGGGCGTGATGATACTGGCTGATTTGTTTTCAATTCCCCTCCTAATAATCCCCAGCATAGCGTTGGCCTTCTTTATTGCAGCTACACACTGCCTAGACCTTGAACACAAAGAGAAAGGTTTATTTGAGGTATGAGCTTTTGTGTGTGTATGCACACTTTTCCAAACACTTTTCAAGTGAACATAAGAACAAAGGAGAAGCCAATGTTGAATCAGGCCAATGGCCCATCTAGTCCAACACTCTGTCACACAGTGGCCAAAATATACCAGGTGCCATCAGGAGGTCCAGCAGTGGGGCCAGGACACCAGAAGCCCTCCCACTGCTGCCCACCCTCCAGCACCAAGAATAGAGTGCATCACCTGCCCCAGACTGAGAGTTCCCATCTATACCCTGTGGCTAATAGCCACTGATGGACCTCTGCTCCATATCGTTGTGATTAATACCGTCTGATGCCATTGGATGGAGATGATTGAATAACTGTGGAGCACTTTATGATGTTTTAGAATGTTTTAGTGATTTTATATGTTTTAAGCTGTCTGTTCTTGGCACTTGGTTGCCTCATTGTAAGCCGCCCTGAGCCCGCTTGCGGGGAGGGCGGGGTAAAAGTGGAATGAATGAATGAATAAATAAATAAATAAATATGTTTATCTAATTCCCTCTTGAAACTGTCCATGCTTGCAGCTGCCACCACCTCCTGTGGCAGTGAATTCCACCTGTTAATCACTCTTTCGGTGAAGAAGGACTTCCTTTTATCTGTTCTAACCCGACTGCTCAGCAATTTCATGGAGGGAAAGCAGCCCGATGAAGACTGAGTGGGAGGCGTGGGATGCTGAGAACACGCGAGAGTGCATTAAAAGGGGGAAAAAGAACCCAGCAGGAGGCGAGGAAGTCGGTCAGCTCGAACCACCAAGAGCGTCTCGATCCTGGAGGGAGAGCTCTAAGTCTGCAGTTTTCCCCACTATCCTCATTCCCTCTCGCCTCTAACTCCTTGCCGGGGGCGTCAGTTGGCGTGCCCTCATTTGCCAGACCAACAAGGCACAACGTCATTAGCCTTTCCTCATGCGTTCTTTCAAAACAAAACAACCTCCCACCCCCCAACACAAACACCCGCATGCGCCTGTGCGCAATGGGGGCGGAGGGACGCGTCTAACCAGGGACTTGGGAAGGTGGTACCGACCTGCCTCTTCCTTCTCCTCATCCGGCAGGTCGCCCTCTGCAATCCGCTTCTGCCGGATGTACTCCCGGAAGAAGGCCTCCATTTCCTCCACGGTGGGCCCGGCGGCAGGCCTCTTCTCCGGAGGGCCAGCTCCTCCCAGCAAAGGGGCGCCGTTCTGTTCCGGTTTCCCTTCCGTCGGGTGCCCAGGCACAAACCAGGAAGCTGCCAAAAGGAGAAAAAAAAATTATTTCCCAGGGTTCAGTCCAGCACGTTCCACAGAGTTTCCTTAACCCAGATAGGATGGTGGCAAACTAATATAATTTGGGTAGCCTTTGGGGTTTTTTTTAATTGGGAAAAGAACCTCTGGTTACACCAAATGTTAAGAACATAAGAGAAGCCAGTGTTGAATCAGGCCAATGGCCCATCTAGTCCAACACTCTGTTATACAGTGGCCAAAAATACCAGGGGCCATCAGGAGGTCCAGCTGTGGGGCCAGGACACCAGAAGCCCTCCCACTGCTGCCCCCTCCAGCACCAAGAATAGAGTGCATCACCTGCCCCAGACTGAGAGTTCCCATCTATACCTTGTGGCTAATAGCCATTGATGGACCTCTGCTCCATGTTTATCTAATTCCCTCTTGAAACTGCCCATGCTTGTAGCCGCCACCACCTCCTGTGGCAGTGAATGTTGTGTGCCAAAGGTTGAATATCAGCTGATACAAATTGTCTGATCTGTCTCTTCAGTGGTAAAGATTAGAAGAAGAGATTGGATTTATACCCCACCCTTCACTACCCAAGGGAGTCTCAGAGTGGCCTACAAACTCCTTTCCCTTCCGCTCCCCACAACAGACACCCTGGGAGGCAGGTGGGGCTGAGAGAGCTCCGACAGAAACTGCTCTTTTTCAAGGACAGCTCTTATCAGAACTACAGTTTACCTCAAGGTCATCCAGTAGGTCCAAGTGGAGGAGTGAGGAATCAAACCCGGTTCTCCCAGATTAGAGTCCGTGCACTTAACCACTACACCAAACTGGCTCTTAGGTGGCAGTGTTAAGCAAACTTACCTGAAACATAAAAAATATAACAGCCCTGCTGGAGCAGATGGGTCGTCCACCTTGTCCAGCATCCTGCCTCACTCAGAGGCCACAAAGTTACTCCAGAGGGCCAACAGCAGGATATAGAGGCCAAAGGCCTTCCCCTGATGTTGCCTCCTGGCTCTGGGATCCAGAGGATTAGTGCCTCTGAATGTGGAGGTTCCCCTCAGCCGCCAGCACTAGTGTAGCCATTAATAGACTTACCCTTCATGAATCCATCTAACCCCCCTTTAAAGCTGTCTATTCCTGTGGCCATCACTACATCCTCTGGCAGCAACTGCCACATTTTAATCACTACAATGCCAAAACCACGGCCACACAACCCAGAAAATCTACAGCAACTAAAGTCAGCTAAGACTTGATGACACTTCCCACACACACATGCTTGGGACCACCGCTGCACTCTCTGGCAGCAAACTCCATGTTTTAATCACTCGTTGAGTAAATAAATATTCCCCAGATGCCTGCCCGAATGCCCACCAACTTAATTAGATGCCCCCAAATCCTAGTATTCCAGGAGAAAAAAGTTATTTCTGTCTACTCTCTACACCCCGTGCATAGTGCTGCAAAGATGTTAGCAGGGAAACTGGCACGGATTACAGACTCAAGACCCTGGTCAACATCTCCACTCATCTACCAAACAAACCCTTTTAGACCGACATTGCAGGGTTGCTATGAGACTGGCTGTAATGATTCCTTGTTTTGGGTGCGTGTGTGTCTTTAAATGTTTGGTTTGAATGCAGTGCTGCAAGGAAGGCGACAGCGGGAGATGAGTGTGCTGCGATTGGCTGATGACTGAGAGTGTTGGAAAATGTTCTGTGAGGAATCTTTGTGTGAGTTTTTATGACAGAATTCGGTGTGTATGTCTTTGGAGAATGAAGTGTGAGAAGCTTTAAAGAGAGTCTGTGGAACTCTAAAAGTATTGTGAAAGATGTTGTCGAAGGCTTTCACGGCCGGAGTTCATCAGTTGCTGTAGATTTTCCGGGTTGTGTGGTCGTGGTCTTGGCATTGTAGGACCTGACGTTTCGCCAGTAGCTGTGACTGGCATCCTCAGAGGTAGAACACAGAAAGATATTTTCTGCTCACCTTGACACAGAGAGTACTACATCTTTCTGTGTTATACCTCTGAGGATGCCAGTCACAGCTACTGGCAAAATGTCAGGTCTTACAATGCCAAGACCACGGCCACACAGCCCGGGAAATCTACAGCAACTATTGTGAAAGAGTCTATAAGGAAAAGAAACAAGCTGTGTCTAGACTGTGTGATTAGACCAATGTTCTATCTTGTGTAGAAAAGTCAAAGAGTTTAGCCGGTTTGGCTGTGTATATGAGAAAGAGAAAGAATCCTGTCAGAGTGGAATTTTGCTGTCTGGGAGACTGTGTGTGACTCCAAGCTTGCTAGTTATATTTTACAAGTTCCTTTTCCCCAGAAACTTATTTTGTTCTTATTTCAATAAATCCATTTTTGTTTAAATATCCCAGAATTCAGTACAGTCCTTCCTCAGGGCCACATTAGTCCTTTGAAGTGCCCTGGGTTACACTACCAATGGAGAGAGATTTGGAATTTTAAATTCCTGGTGGCAGCAGAAACTACCAAGTTTAGATATACAAAGTGTGAATTAAAGGTAAAAGCATTTCCCCTAAAAGCAAGCACGTCACAGAGTATGATCTAAAGTAAAAAAAAAAAACAGTGTCCCCCTCCCCCATTAAGCGAGTGCGCCACACTGGCTCGGAGCTATGGCAGGGCTAATGGGGGCTCTGCCCCCTTCCTTAAAGAGGCAGCCCCCTCTCCCTCAAAGGGCCCCCACTTCTTCCCAAAGGCACGTAAAGGGATCGGGGAGCACGTGGCCCACTTATCAGCTGGAGGGCCCTTTAAATCTTGCAGGAGGGGAGCGAGAGGGGCGCAAGATTTAATTATGGCAAACAATGGCAGCCCCCAGAAGAAAAATTGCCCCGCAAGCCACAAAATCCTGGCTACGGGCCCGTCTGAGAGCAAAATGAAAAATACATTGAAACCCATGCAAAGACCTTTGGACCGGGGGAGGGGGAAAATGCATTGAAGAAGAAGAAGAGGAGTTTGGACTTATACCCCGCCCTTCACTGCCCAAAGGCGTCTCAGAGCGGCTTACAAACTCATTTCCCTTCCCCTCCCCACAACAGACACCCCTGTGAGGTAGGTGGGGCTGAGAGAACTTCTGACAGAAACTGTCCTTGAGAGAACAGCTGTGCCAGAGCTTGTGACTGACCCAAGGTCACATCAGCAGGTGCAAGTGGAGGAGTGGGGGGATCAAACCCGGTTCTCCCAGATCTAGAGTCCACGCACTGAACCACTACACCAAACTGGCTCCCTGTGGGGGGCAACTGTGGCGAAGGCCCTGCTTTTAACTACCTAGCATCATCATGAGGGTGTGCATGACCCCAAGGAACAGAGGCGTGCGGTCGCCGTGGCCCCGGTCGAGCGCGGCCAGGACATCTTGAATCACGTCCCCCACCAAAGGCAGCACGTTGGCGTCAGAGTGTTGGAGCATGGCCTCCAGGACCCGGGCGGCGTGGGGTTCGTGAGCCAGGCGGCGCAGGTGCAAGGAGATCCCGTCCACCAGGTAGTCCGCGTTCTGGCAGATGAGGCCCGGGACAGAGTCGTACCCGCAGGCCTGGCAGATGTCCGCCATCGTCCCCAGGGCCACCTGGCTGATGAGCAGGGTGCCGTCTCCAGCCTTTTCCAGGACGGGGTACAGAACGGCGATCAGGAGCTCACGGAAGTCCTTCTCCAGCGCCAACGCAGAGCAGCCGACTCCCTCCAGCTGGATACAGATTTGCCAGATGTTGCTACTCATGGAGTGGACCAGGGGTCTCGGGTTCGGAGGAAGCTGGTGGTCCTCGGCGGACGGGACGGCGAGGAGCCCAGAATACTTCACGGCTGGCTCGGCATCGAGTTCTTCCCCACCGAGACTGGTGACCAGATGCCAGTTGGCTGGGTCCATGTACTCCTCCAACACGGAAGCGACAACCCCTTTGAGTTCGTCTTTGCTCAGCCCCGTTTCCCGTTCGTGGAGGACGTCCACGTTCCGGCCCGCGGCTCCGGCGATCAGCTCGTTGACCACCATGGCGGCCTGCTTCCGGTAGGCGGCGGACTCCCTGTAGAGCTCCATGAAGTGGTCCACGAGTAAATAGAGGTCCCCGTAGTACCCGAGAATCCGGACAACCTCCCGCAGCAGGAAGAAGACCCGGTCCTCCGCGAAGAAGCGGAAGCACTTCCGGGGGCCGCTCCCCTTGGGCAGGGGCTCCGTCAGACTCCCCGGCGGCTCCCGCGAGCCTTCCGGGCCCCACCAGCGCCTCTCCTCCACGATCTTGACGTCCTTCGCATCCAGCTCCAGAACTTGCATGAGTGCTTTGGAGAGGCGCTGGAGGTGGGACGCGGAGCGGAGGACGACGTAAGTCCTGGGGCCCAAGAGTTTCAGGTAGCCCACCAGCAGGTTCAAGGTCGACACCTTGCCCTGGTCGTCCTGGGAGCTCATGAGGCGAGGAAGGGCCGTGGTGAGCGCGTGGAGCTCCTCCGAGAGGATGTCCGCCAGGCGCCGGTCCTCGGCTACCGCCCCGCGTGCCGCCAGGCCCCTGAGCGCCTCGTTGCTCCGGCTCCGGACCTCGGGGCTCTCGTCGTTAACGAGGCCGACTAAGGCTTTCACCAGCTGGCCGACGGATCCCGCCAAGGACCGGCTGCATTCGCTCAACAGGAGGGAGGACATGTCCGCCAGCTCCTTCCTCGCCTTCCAGTGCGGGTGCGCGGACACCCCGTCTGCCACCTTCCGGATGAGGATGGAGAGCTTGGCGGCCGTGCTCGTCACCCAGTCCGGGCTTCTGTGCACCAGGAGCTCCGAGATCCGGCTGTCCCGACCCGGGGCCGACTTCTCTCTCTTGGGCGGAACCTGGGCTAGCTGCTCGTCCGCCATCACCACGCTCAGAGCCCGAGAGAAGGCCCGGGTGGCCGAGACGACGACCGCGTGCCCCTGCGTCACGTCTCCCGTGATGACCCGGGACAGGGCGATGGAGACGCCCGGGAGGAAAGACGCGAAGAGGTCGCCGAGGCGTCTCCGCTCCTCGCCGTCCAGGGGCCGGTGGCACTTCGGACAATTGCACTGCAGCAGGAGGGCCTGCAGGCAGCACAAGGCGGAGATCTGGACGGCCTTGGCTCTCTCCCGTTCGGCGAGGGCCAGCAGCAAGGACACCGCGAAGCCCAGGTGGGGAAGGGCAGAGGGCTGGTAGAGGGTCAGGAGGACATCCCAGTCGGCCGCGTGGAGCAACGCCTGCAGCGCCCCGACCACGTCCTGCTTCAGCTCCTCGGACAGCGGGGCCAGCTGGCCGGGGCCGGACGGAGACCCCAGGCAGAGGCAGAGCTCGGAGAACAGCTCCTGCAGCAGGTCCGCCTTCCGGACGCGCGTGGCGGCGAGGACGAAGGCCACGCATCCCACCACCTTGCGGACCACGCCCTCCCGCTTGGGCCCCGGCGTCTTGAGGGTGAACCTCAGCGGGAAGAGGACGTACTCCTGCAGCTCCTGCAAGGCGAAGCCGCTCACGGACTGCAGCTGTAAGTGGAGGCGCTCCACGTTCTCCGCCGTCTGGGCCTTGGTCAGCTGCACGCACACCGGGCGCAAGGCCCCGAAGGCCTCCTGCGGGGTGTCGAAGACCGCCATGGCCTGGCGTGGGCTGTGCCCTTCTCTCACGCGGCTTCGGTCCTCATCCTGTGAACGGGTAGAAGAGAGTCCCGTGAGCAGGGCTATTTCTGGGCCGGAACGCACAGGAACGGAGTTCCGGCTGGCTCCCAAGTTGGCCACACCCAGCAGGAACGCATTAGCATAACAGGCCACACCCAACAGCAGAAACTCATCAGGATTGGCTACATTAGGGGGTGCGTGGCCTCACATGCAAAGGAGTTCCTGCTACAAAAAAAGCCCTGGGTTTTGACAACAAACAAGGTAAACAGAATAAGAAGCACGAGGTGGGTGTGGCTGGATGACCACACTTCTGGTAACATGGGGGTGTGGCCTAATATGCTAATGAGCTGTGCTGTCAGGGGTGTGGCCTAACATGCGAATGAGCCTCTGCAGAAGATCCCAGGTTCAACACGCAGCATCTACAGTTAAAAAGGACCAGGCAGTGGGTGATGTGAAAGACCTCTGCCCGAGACTCCGGAGAGCTCCTTCCAGTCTGAGTAGACAGTATTGACCTTTAGTTGCTGTAGATTTTCCGGGTTTGTGTGGTCATGGTCTTGGCACTGTAGGACCTGACGTTTCGCCAGTAGCTGTGACTGGCATCCTCAGAGGTATAACACAGACAGATGGAGGACTCTCTGTGTCAAGGTACATGCCTACCATTTCTCTTCTCACCGTGACACAAAGAGTCCTCCATCTTTCCGTGTTATACCTCTGAGGATGCCAGTCACGGCTACTTGCGAAATGTCAGGTTCTACAATGCCAAGACCACGGCCAGACAGCCTGGAAAATCTGCAGCAACTAATTAACTCCGGCCGTGAACGCCTTCGACAACCTATAGTACTGACCTTAATAGACCCATGGACTGATTCAGTAGAAGGCAGCTTCACGTAGAAAAAAAGTTGGATTTATACCCCGCCCTTCACTCGGAGTCTCAGAGCGGCTGACAATTTCCTTCCCCTTCCCCTCCCCACAACAGACACCCTGTGAGATAGGTGGGGCTGCGAGAGCTCCTTCGAGAACTGCTTGTGAGAGAACAGCTCTGAAAGAACTTGTGACTGACCCAAGGTCACTCCAGCAGCTGCAATGTGGAGGAGTCGGGGAATCAAACCCGGTCCTCCCAGATTAGAGTCTGGGCTCTTAACCACGACACCAAAACAAACTGTATGTGGCCTAAAACTTCTCCAGCATAGAAAGAAAGGGCCCGCACCAAGAGACACAAGCCTCTCATGACCTCTGATTCAGGGCAGGCTTTCAACTGCCTTGGGCGGGAATGACATGTAGAGAAGAGGGGCAGGATGCCAAGGAGAGAACAAACGGCCCAAGCAGAAAGCCTCTGAGAAGGGCTGGCAGGAAGGACCTACTCAATGTGTTGTCGAAGGCTTTCATGGCCAGAGTTCATTAGTTGCTGTAGATTTCCCGGGTTGTCTGGCCGTGGTCTTGGCACTGTAGGACCTGACGTTTCGCCAGCAGCTGTGACTGGCATCCTCAGAGGTATAACACAGGAAGATGGAGGACCCTCTGTGCCAAGGTGAGCAGTAAACTGATAGGCAAGTAATTTATTTCTACCCTGGAAGATGGGGTAGGGCTGAGTCAATTATCTAGCGTAGTTCTCCAGGCTATTAACATGCTAATGGAGGAGCTTTCCTGAGGAGATTCTTTTGTCTATGGATTGTTTCCTGAGGAGATTCTTTTGTCTGTGGATTGTTTCCTGAGGAGGTTCTTTTGTGTGTGGAATGGCTATTGAAACTCTAACCTTCTCTGTAGTGCTATTGCCAGCTGTCGAGCATTTTGTGTTTTTGTCGACTGGCATCCTCAGAGGTTCAAATGGTCTGTGTGATACCTCTGAGGATGCCAGTCACAGCTACTGGCGAAATGTCAGGTCCTACAATGCCAAGACCACGGCCACACAACCCGGGAAAATCTACAGCAACTAATGATCTACTCAATGGCTTATGTGAAATGCTTTCTGAACACCTCAGAGCCAGTTAGGCGTAGTGGTTAGGAGCATGGACTCTAATCTGGGAGAACCGGGTTTGACTCCCCACACCTCCAGCAGCTGGGTCAGTCATACTTTCTTTCAGAGCTGTTCTCTCAAGGGCAGTCTTTGTGGCCGCATTGCTGCTGGTCCTGCAAATGGTCATTGTCCTTATTTTGTATACGCCGGAGTCCAGCAGAGAAATTTCCTGGTTGCTCCAGGGCCGCTGGATACCCCCCCGCATACAAGCTGCTCTTCCCGTGTGCGATGGGAGCGAGCTGTACCCCACAAAAGCATCTGCTGTAATAACTCAGCACTGTCTACTGATGTACCAGGTAGAGAACGCTTTCTCTCCTCCCAGGTCTGCTAACTTCACTGTAAGCTGTCTTAAACCGAGAGGAAAGGCAAGCTATAAATACTTTATACCAGTCTGTTGTAGTGGTTAAGTGTGCGGACTCTAATCTGGGAGAACCGGGTTTGATTCCCCATTCCTCCTCCACTTGCACCTGCTGGATGACCTTGGGTCAGTCACAAGGTCTGGCACAGCCGTTCCTGAAAAAGAGCAGTTTCTGTCAGAGCTCTCTCAACCCCGCCTACCTCACAGGGTGTCTGTTGTGGGATGGGGGAGGGAAAGGAGTTTGGAAGCCCTTCTGAGACTCCAAGTGAACGGCAGGGGTATAAATCCAACCTCTTCTTCTTCTTTAATAAAAAAAAAAATCCTGCATACGTCCCACCCTCCAAAGTTGCCATTTTCTCCAGGTGAACTGACTTCTTTAGGTCTGGGGATGAGTTGCAGTTCCGGGAGATCTCCAGCCCACACCTGGAGGTTGAGTGCCATAAATTATATATAAATAAATAGATAAGATAGATAACAAAGCATCATGTTGTGGACTCCAGCCTCCGAACTCCCCCCCTCCCCGTTTTCTCGTGGGGAACGGATCTCTGGGAGCTGAAGACTAACTGCAACTATTCCGGGAGATCCCCCGTTGGTTTGGCAACGCTGCCTCCAGGGCCCTGGGCACCTGAAGCTCTTTCCCAAGAGACGCGGCCAAAGGTCGAGCCCGGGAAGCTCGACGCGCAAAGCAGCAAAACCTCAAAGAGGAGAGCGTGCAAAAAGAACACGTGTTTAAGCCCAGCAGAAACTTCCGCGGGTCGGCGCATCCAGACGTGCTCCGCTTTGCACGCCCCTAACTGCGTGCAAGAGTATCCCCCGGATCCCCTGCTCCAAAAAAAAGAAAAGAGCCCCCCCTACTTGCATGCGAGCGTCTCCCCAGCGCCACCCGGCAGCCCAGCCCCCGCCCAGCCAGGCTCCCTTACCCGCCACTCCGAGGCAAGCCGAAGGGAGGAGGAACTGCACTGCGCACGCGCAGGTCCTCCCAGCGTACCGCGCGTGCGTGGCCCCTGCCCGTTCGCGCCTCAGGAGCCCGAGAGCGCCTGCGCCGGAGTTGCCGCCCTCTCGGCCATCCCGCGCGTTCTCTGCAGCCGCTTTCCTTCCCCCTCCGGCGACCCGTAGCCCGGTGTCCTTTAACCCCCGGCGGCGCCGGCGCGACGGGCTGGGCGGCCATTTTGTGGCGGTTGGCGGCTGGCTGAGGGGACGGGGGCCCCGGTCGGAGAGGGCAGGGCCAGGCCGGGCTCGCAGCAGGCGGGGCCGGGGCCCTGGGCGGCCTCCCACCCTCCCTCCCTGCCGCGCTCTCTCCTCCTCCTCCTCCTCCTCCCCGCGACATGTCCTCCTTCTCGGAGTCGGCGCTGGAGCGGAAGCTGTCGGAGCTGAGCAACTCGCAGCAGAGCGTCCAGACGCTGAGCCTCTGGCTCATCCACCACCGCAAGCACGCCGGGCCCATCGTCACCGTCTGGCACCGCGAGCTCCGTAAGGGTGAGGAGGTGGCCGGGCGCGGCAGCCCGCCTGGGAAAGCCAGCATGGCTGAGCGGCGGCGTAAAGGGGCCGCCGGCACCGGGAAGGGGCCTCGTTCCCCCTATCCGATCGGAACGGATACAGATTGGGGCGGGGGGGGGAGAAATACGGGGTGGGTGGGGAGCAATGTTCCCTCTAAGCTATGGAGTCCTGTGAGCAAAAATTCTCCTTTGTGAGTTTCTGGCATTAAAGTTGTGAGTGAACGATCTGACTGCTGCAGAAATTAGTTTCCTCCGGAGCCCTCCCTTCCTGAGCAAAGACAAAAATGGGTGAGCCGGAGGTTAAAAAACTGTGAGCAAGGTCACACAAACTTAGCTTAGAGGGAACACTGGTAGGGAGCCCTGCGCCCTTTTGAGCTGTGGAGGCTACTTGGTGAGCTGTGCTGGCCTTAAAGTCGTGAGGGAGCGATTTGATGCTGCATCAATTAGTTTGCTCTGGAGCCATATCCTTCTCGAGCTGAGACAAAAGATGTGTGAGCCGGAGGCTAAAAGCACTGTGCGCTAGCTCACACTTGCTCAGCTTAGAGGGAACACTGGACCCCACCAATGCTCCCTCTAGGCTGTGTGAGCAAAAATTCTACTTTGGGAGCTACCGGCATTCAAGTTGTGAGCGAGCGATTTGGCTGCTGCATCAGTTAGTTTGCTCTAGAGCCATCCTTCCTGAGCGACGACAAAAACCGGTGAGCCAGAGGCTAAAAAGCTGTGAGCTAGCTCACACTTAACTTAGCTTAGATGGAACACTGGACCCCACCAGTGTTTCCTCTAGGCTGTGGAGTCCTGTGAGCAAAAATTCTACTTTGGGAGCTACCACCATTAAAGTTGTGAGTGAGCGATTTTTGGCTCCTGCATCAGTTAGTTTGCTGTGGAGCCGTCCTTCTCGAGCTGAGACAAAAATGTGTGAGCCAGAGGCTAAGAAGCTGTGAGCTAGCTCACGCTCGCTCAGCTTAGAGGGAACACTGGACTCCACCAATGCTCCCTCTAGGCTGTGGGGTCCTGTGAGCAAAAATTCTACTTTGTGAGCTACTGATATTGAGGTTTTGAGTGAGGGATTTTTGGCTGCTGCATCAATTAGTTTGCTCTGGAGCCGTATCTTTCTTGAGCTGAGACAAAAGATGTGTGAGCCGGAGGCTAAAAACACTGTGAGCTAGCTCACACTCACTCAGCTTAGAGGGAACACTGGACCCCACCAATGTTTCCTCTAGGCTGTGGAGTCCTGTGAGCAAAAATTCTACTTTGGGAGCGACCGGCATGAAAGTTGTGAGCGAGCAATTTGGCTGCTGCATGAATTAGTTTGCTCTGGAGCCATCCCTTCCTGAGCTAAGACACAAGATGTGTGAGCCGGAGGCTAAAAACACTGTGAGCTAGCTCACACTGACTCAGCTGAGAGGGAACACTGGTAGGGAGTCCTCTTAAAAACAGCGCCTGGGCTGGCTGTTGGCACAGAGGGGCTAGTTGGGTTGTGCTGGAATCTGCATATCTGAAAGGAAAGGTTTTGCTTCCAAAGGCACAGATGTTTGCCCTTTTTGCACCACTTAATTAAGCTTGCCAGTCTTCAGGTGCCACCTTCAGATCTCCTGGGAATTTCACCTGATCTCCAGGCTGTGCAGATCAGTCCACCTGCCGGAAACGGCAGCTTCAGAGGGAGGCCTTTATACCCTTTTGAGGCCCCTCCTCAGGCCCCACCCCCAGATCTCCAGGAATTTCTCAGCCTGGAGCTGGCAACCCTGTCTCAGTATTGGAAGAGTTCAGCAGGGTTTCAGATTCATAGTGGTCCTGGCCCAGTTACCATTTCTCAGTCTCATTTCTTGGTTGCAGTATTCCAGTCTGCTTTGATGAGGATCCTGTTAGATGTAAAAACATTAAAAAAGATCAAGAATAAAAAAAAAATTCTTCAAAGTTTTCATCAGGTGTTTATTTAGGCTACTTGTTATCCAGCTTTCTATCTCAGTAAGGGCTGAAAGGAGCTTGCAAAATATAATCTGCGACAAACAAGCAAAATACATCAAACAAAAGCACAAATGCAGGTTGGTCACAAACCTGTGCTCCCTCTAAGCTATGGAGTCCTGTGAGCAAAAATCCTACTTTGTGAGCTCCTGGCATTAAAGTTGTGAGCGAGCAATTTGGCCACTGCATAAATTAGTTTGCTCTGGAGCCCTCCTTCCTGAGCCAAGACAAAAATGTGTGAGCCAGAGGCTAAAAAACTTTGAGCTAGCTCACACTAACTCAGCTTAGAGGGAACACTGGTCACAACCCCCTATTTTCGTAGCACATTTTGGAAAGATTTATTGTTCTGTAGTCTGTGAAATAACAGCAGGGGCTTCCCTGATGTCTTAAAACTGTTTATCTGGTGGGCAGGCACCAGTGATTTCTTGTTTTCCTGGACAGCACCTTCAAAAAGCCTTGCTGAAATTAGCAGAGCTGTCTCCCCAGTCTTCCCCATTTGGGGTGGGGGGTGAGTGGTGAAATGTATGCGGGGAGGTGGGGGGCAAATGCAACATATAGAATTTCAATCTCCTTGGGGAAAGCAAATTAATCTGTAGCTCCTTTGGAAAAAACCTGATGGCCTCAAAAGGGACACAGGTATTTTGTCACTGGAACAAAGATGTTAAGCCTTTGTGGCTACTAGAAGTAGTGTTTGGCTACCAGCCCAGTTGAAATCTGTAGGCAACAGTTGCCATTCTATCTGTGAAGGGAAAACTTTCTCGTTTTGCTTGGGGGGGCACCATTTTCCAGTGCCACCTGTCTTCTCTAGTGTGTAGCCAGAAGTTGAAGTCACAATACTGTTTAGGCTGGATATCTGTGTCAAGAGCGCTTGAGATATTTTGGGAGGAGGGAGGCTCTCTTTCGAGCCTAGAGAGAAGGGGGCAAGAAAGCTGAAAACACAATTCCGAGCAGCTGTGCAAAGGAGATGTTGATGGGAAAGAGAGGACCTTAAGTAAGCGTAGAAGGCTTGACTTGTCATGCCTGACTTGTCATGGGTTCTTGAGAAGGATGTGAAGAAGTAATAGATACATGGCAGTAATAAATACAGGTAGAGTGTCATAGCACACATTTGCTTGATCTTGCACAGCAGATGAAAAGTCACTCTTGCCTTTTTCTGGATTAGTTTTGTTCCGCATTATCATTCCACTTCATACTCATATGTATGGTAAGACTGGAAGTGTTCGCTCTAAGTGCCCTGGCTGGGCCAGCAAAACTAGGTTTAAAATTGGTAAATCTGTGCTGAACTCAGAGTAAAAGAAAGAAGCGTAATGTAAGAACAGCACAGCAGATAAAGATGTTGTACAAAAGACTAATACACATCTTTCCCATTAGGGAACAAAATGGAAATACCCACACCAGCATGTCCTAAAGGTGACTTTTCGCTTACTTTTCAGATTAGTTTTACAGTTACATCAAAAATTACTGATTTAATTATACTATGAGAAACACACCATAGATAATTATAAAATAAGTTAACATCATTAAAAGCTAATCCTTATTTCATGATAAATAACCTTTGGGCTATAACGTGTCTTAAATAGAAAACTATCTTTAGGTAGATTTTTCCTCAAAAAGCATTTTGTTAAAAACATCCGATTGAAATTTAAAAAAATCAATTTTTACAATTTTCTTTTTTTAAAAAAAATCACTGATTTTTATCCACCCTGCTTGTAAGGCTAGCCACCAGGTTGAGAAGCAGATTACAAGATATATCTGATGTATAAACATACTAACATGCTGCCAGTCTGCGGGCTTCTGGTGTTTGCCCATCAAAAGTGGCCGCTGTGCTGTCAGGGGCGGAGACACCATTTTCTGCTCATCGTTGCCTCTTGACTGACACCTTGTCAATGTAATTGGGCTGCTTGGTTCTGGAGCCCGTTGATGGAAGGTCATTGGCACCATGCAGCCAGCAGTTTAGTGCCTGTTATGGTACGGGTCGTGCAGATGCCTGCACACAAGAAGATTATTGTAGGCCCCCTGAAACAAGTGTATTGTCAAGTTGAGGTATATGCTCAAGGATGGTGTGAACATCAGAAGGAAATCTAAAAGAATTCTACTTCACCTTTTCAGCACTTTACTTATCTGTGTGGCAGTCTTCAGGAGACAAATTTGTGCCAGAGCTGAGGTTCAGGGCAACAAAAAGCAGAAACCGTAATACTTTACCGGAATCAGCAGAAACTTTTAATGCCTTACCAGAATCGGTCCCCTTGGCGGTTCTAGGAGGAGGAGCTGAAAGGTGGTGTACAGAGATGCAGCTGAAGATTGCTCCATTCCCTTCGTTTATTTGTCTTGCTTCTCCATTCATTTCAAGGGCAGAGGCGGCGGAACTGAGTCTCCTGATGGCAGGCTGCCTCACCTCCCTGAAATGCTGCCAGGAATTCGGCTTCACCGTGCAGGTGATGGATGGGGGCCTTTTAGCTCAAGCGGCAACTTCACTTGCCTCTGGAGAACAAAGAGGAAGACGCAAACTCAGGAGAGCTGCACAGTTTTGGGCTCAGAAATAACCAACGGTTTGCCTGTGCGGCAGATAAGAGGCATTTGCTGCTTGAAAGCATTTCAGGGAACTGCGGGCGCCTGCCATCCTGAAACTCACTCTGCAGTCTCCCTCTTTGAACACCAGTTTGAGCTGAAGGTTAGTTTGAAGAAGCAAAACAGGTATGCAAAGAGACGGAGTGTGTGCGTACCTCTTTGTCCTACTGTTCAGCAGCTCATCCCATAGGCACTGCTAGGACTGATCTTGGTAAGCTGTTCAGAAGTTTGTGCTGCTGTTAAAGTTGGTTCTGTTATCATTTGTGTGTATCTGTTGACTAAAGAGTGTTGTTCCAATATATTTCACTTCCATATAGTATTCTTTGCTACTGTGTGTGCTCCATTCTAAAACAGGCCCGTAGCTACAGCCGGGCATCTCGGGGGCCAGCCCCCCAACTTACTGCCAGGGCCCCCCCAATTTCCCATCCAGCCCCCCTTCCAATTTTTTATTTTGTTTTTGGTGTTCCCTGGGGGGGGGGTGTCTGTGCAGGGTGCCCCCTGACTTCTTTAAAGGCCCCCTGAATTTTAAAAAATCCTAGCTACGGGCCTGCTCTAAAACCACACCCCCCCCCCCGAAAAACCAGTGAAACTAAGAACTTTACAGTACACAATGCAGGTTAATCTTGGAATTGAGAGGGGCTGGGATTTTGGCGGGGGGGAGGCAGTCAAGTCACAGATGACTTATGGTGAACCTGTGAGGTTTTAAAGTAACCAGATGTTCAGAGATGGTTTGCCTTTGCCTGCCTCCACGTCCCAGCCCTGGTATTCCTTGGTGGTCTCCCTTCAAAAATGCTAACCGGGACTGACCCTGTTTAGTTTCTGAGTTCTGATGAAATCAGGCTATCCTGGGCTTATCCAGGTCAGGGCTTAGTTTCAAATTAACGTTCTCTTGCACTGAAGATATTCCTGCTCTTCCTGGGTGCATAGGGGATAGTTGATCATTAGTGGTGAGACCGTATCTAAAGGCACTCTGTCCTTGGTGTCATTCAAGTTCCCAGTTTGCTTGTTTTTTGGAGGAGGGAGATTATCATGGGTTCCAGAAGTCGTTACATGTCACTGGGTGTGTGTTCACCCAAAACATCTTCAGGAGACTCCATTTACCCACTTCTAGGATCGCTGCCAACAGGCTTGGATTGTTCTCCATGGCACAGTCTGTTCTGTTGTTCAGTATTCAATTTCAAGAACGGTTTATTTGTTCTCTGATCCTGTCCTACTGGGTCTCAATAGAATGTAGCTAAAGAACATTTGAGTTAAACGTTAACAACACACCAAAGGGGTCCCGGTGAAGTCAGAATAAGGAATGATTGTTTCTATGCTGAATTGCGTTTGATTGTTGTTAGTCGTCAGACTCCAGCTTTCTACCGCCTGGATGCCTCAAAAATTGTCACCCTCCTCCTTCGCCGCCCCGTGTTACGATGGCTTGTTGTCCGTATTGTTTGAGGTCTCTGCAATGAATCTGACTTGGAAGTGTTCCGGTTGTTTATGTCAGCTGGTTGATGCTGGATGATTACCCATTTAGTCGTTTCGAGCTTATTGAATCCCTCTGAGCCGTTACAAGAAAGTGAACCTTTGGGAACAGGGAAAGTAGGTACTGACATCCATTGGCAACTGGGCGAAGACTGCATTTTATTCTGCATAGGACCCAAGAGGATCTGGCAGGCTCTGTTCTTTGAATACCCGACTCATTGCGATGCCCGTGAAACTGGAGTTAAAGATGGGGCAGAGAGTCCAGCAGCTCAGAGCTAGAGTTAGTAGTACATTCCGTGGGAGGGTTTCTAGTGTCCTGGCCCCACTGGTGGACCTCCTGATGGCACCTGGTATTTTTGGCCACGGTGTGACAAAGTGTTGGACTAGATGGGCCATTGGCCTGATCCAGCATTGGCTTCTCTTATGTTCTTATGTTCTTACGTTCAGTGTTACTGAAGCTCTGAGTAAGCAGAATGGGTGATCCTTTTTCTTTCACTGTGCGGTACTTACAAGACTTTATTCCCCAGGCATTCGTTCAGTACCAGAATACCAGTTTCTGTCTGGAGCTCCTTCTTTCCCTTTCCCTGAATCTGTGTGTTTTCGTTCGCTGTGGTAGGCAGGTCCATGCCTTTTCTGTGAATTAATGAGTGCAGGGCTGCAGGTGCTGATGGCTTTGTTAGGGCCAGGCTGCATTACAGACTCCAGCGTGGCCAGTTTACACGTGCAGTCTGGGGATTTCTTGCTCAAGCATATAGGGAGAGGTGGTTAAGACTTCCCCGCCTTCCCAACTTGAAAGGCTCTGGGGAGTTGCTGTTTACTCCATTTGGGAAACCTGCAGGTGGCTGTCAGTGCAGGGCCCTCTCCCTGTGCGTTGTGCGCCCAAGCCAAATCAGGTTCACGTATGCCCAGGAATTGAGTTTCCAGTGGGGAGCCACAGCTACATCTGGTGATGTACGAATTGGTTCTTAGTTGCTTCTCTTCTTCTCCCATCCCCCTGTATCAAAGCTTTGGTGTTTCCTTCTTAAGAACATAAGAAGAGCCTTGCTGGATCAGACCAGTGGTTCATCTAGTCCAACTTCCTGTCTCACACAGCAGCCAACTAGTTCCTGGGGTCAGCTAACAACGGGGCATGGAGGCCAAGGCTTTGCCCTTAAGAACATCAGAAGAGCCCTGCTGGGTCAGACCAGTGGAGCATCTAGTCCAGCCTCCAGTCTCACGCAGTGGCCAACCAGTTCCTCTGGAGGGCCAACAACAGGGCAGAGAGTCCAAGAGCTTCCTTAGAACACCAGAAGAGCCCTGCTGGATCAGACCAGTGAGGGTCCATCTAGTCCAGCATCCGGTCTCACACAGTGGCCAGATAGTTCCTCTGGAGGCCAACAACAGGGCAGAGAGACCGAGGCCTTCATAAGAACATCAGAAGAGTCCTGTTGGATCAGACCAGTGAGGGTCCATCTTGGTAGTTGGTGATTCGATCCTTAGGCAGGTAGACAGCTGGGTGGCGAACCCTCGTACTGACCGTATGGTGACTTGCCTGCCTGGTGCGAAGGTAGCGGACATTACGCGTGTTTTAGATAGGCTGGTAGATAGTGCTGGGGAGGAGCCAGTGGTCGTGGTGCATGTCGGCACCAACGATGTGGGGAAATGCAGTCGTGAGGTCCTGGAGGAGAAATTTAGGCTGCTGGGCAGGAAACTCAAGGCCAGGACCTCCAAGGTAGCCTTCTCGGAAGTGCTACCTGTTCCACGCGCAGGGCCGGAGAGACAGGCACAGATCAGGAGTCTCAATGCGTGGATGAGACGGTGGTGTAGGGGGAAGGGTTCAAGTTTGTTAGGCACTGGGATGCTTTTTGGGACAAGAGGGAGCTGTACAAAAGGGACGGTCTCCACTTGTCCCGAGAAGGAACCAGGCTGCTGGCGCTCAAAATCAAAAAGGTGGCAGAGCAGTTTTTAAACTGAATAATGGGGGAAAGCCGACAGGAGATGAAAAGTCTCTGGTTCGGGATGGCTCATCTCAAAGAGATGAAGGGGTAGCTATTACTTTTGTACAAGGAAATGGATTACAATTGTCCACTGAGACTGTGGCTAATGATAGGAACTGCCTGGCAAGGTCTCGAGGCAGCAAGAGGAAGGCTGTGGGCTTAACAAACGTGGGAAACTATAAGTGTTTATACACAAATGCTAGAAGTCTCCGAGGTAAAATCGGGGAGTTGGAATGCTTGGTGTTGGGGGGGAAATAGACATTGTGGGTATTTCAGAAACTTGGTGGGATGAGGAAAATCAGTGGGATACGGTGATTCCTGGTTATAAATTATATCGGAAGGATAGGGGGAAAGGGTTGGAGGTGGGGTGGCTCTGTATGTCAGAGAGGGTATACCATCCAGTAAGATTGAGAGGGTAAGAGAATTGGATTCCCTTCTGGAAATGCTATGGGTTGAAATAGTGGGTCCAAAAGGAGGCTTAACAGTGGGAGTTTGTTATCGCCCACCAGATCAAAAGATAGAGGAGGATTATAAAATGATGAATGAATTAAAGATAGCGGCTAGACGAAATAACTGTGTTGTAATAGGCGACTTTAACTACCCACACATTGATTGGGTCAATATGAGTTCTAGTCGGGAAAAAGAGATTGCGTTCTTAGACACTCTCAATGACTGTGCTGTGGAACAGATGGTCACAGATCCTACCAGGGGAGAGGCGATCCTGGATTTGGTCCTAAGTAACACCCAAGACCTGGTGAGAGATGTAAAAGTGATTGCACCACTTGGGAACAGTGACCATAATGTCATTGAGTTTAACATTTGTACAGATAGGGAGTTGCCCAAAAAGACTGACGCAACCACTTTTAACTTTAAAAGGGGTAACTTCTCTGGTATGAGGGGACATGTGAGGAAGAAATTGAAAGGAAGAGTGGAGAAGGTCAAAACCATTGGGGAAGCTTGGAGACTATTTAAAAAGACAATCCTAGAAGCTCAGAAAAAATATATACCGCAGGTTAGGAAAGGTACAAATAGGCATAGAAAAAAGCCTGCATGGTTAACAAATAAAGTAATGGAAGCTGTAAAAGGTAAGAAGGATTCCTTTAAGCGGTAGAAAGCTAGTCTTAGTGAGGTTGATAAAAGGGAACACAGACTATGGCAAATAAAATGCAAGTCTGTGATCAGGCAAGCAAAAAGGGAATATGAGGAGCATATCGCAAAAAACATAAAGACCAACAATAAAACTTTCTTCAAATACATTAGAAGTAGGAAGCCAGCCAGGGAGGCAGTGGGGCCCTTGGATGACCAAGGGGTAAAAGGAGTAGTGAAGGATGATAGGGAAATGGCTGAGAAGCTGAATGCATTTTTTGCCTCTGTCTTCACTGTGGAAGAGGAGAAGTGTTTGCCCACTCCAGAAGCACTGATTTCGGGAGGGGGTTTGAAAGACCTGAATCAGATTGCGGTGACAAGAGAGGAAGTCCTCCGACTGATGGACAATTTAAAAACTAATAAATCACCAGGCCCGGATGGCATTCATCCGAGAGTTCTGAAAGAACTCAAATGTGAACTTGTGGATCTCCTGACAAAAATATGTAATCTTTCTTTAAAATCTGCCTCCATTCCTGAGGACTGGAAGGTAGCTAATGTCACTCCCATCTTTAAAAAGGGCTCCAGGGGAGATCCAGGAAATTACAGGCCAGTCAGTCTGACATCGATACCGGGTAAGTTGGTGGAAACTGTTATTAAGGAAAGAATTAGTAGGCACATTGATGAACAAAAACTATTGAGGCAGACTCAGCATGGGTTCTGTAAGGGAAGATCTTGTCTCACTAACCTGTTAGTGTTTTTTGAGGGAGTGAACAAACATGTGGACAAGGGGGACCCAATAGATATTATTTACCTTGACTTCCGGAAAGCTTTTGATACAGTTCCTCATCAAAGGCTCCTAAGTAAGCTCAATAGTCATGGGATAAAAGGACAAGTCCTCTTGTGGATCAAAAACTGGCTTATAAATAGGAAACAGAGAGTGAGTATAAATGGGAAACTTTCTCAGTGGAGGGTGGTAAGCAGTGGGGTACCACAGGGATCAGTACTCGGTCCGATGCTTTTTAACTTGTTTATTAACGATTTGGAATTGGGAGTAAGCAGTGATGTGGCTAAATTTGCAGATGACACGAAGTTGTTCAGGGTGGTGAAAACCAGGGAGGATTGTGAGGCACTCCAAAGGGATCTGTTGAGGATGGGTGAGTGGGCGTCAACGTGGCAAATGGGGTTCAATGTGGCCAAGTGCAAAGTGATGCACATTGGAGCCAAAAATCCTAAATATAAATACAGGTTGATGGGGTCTGATCTGGCAGAGACTGACCAAGAGAGAGATCTTGGAGTCGTAGTGGATAACTCGCTGAAAATGTCTACACAATGTGTAGCTGCAATAAAGAAGGCCAACGCTATGCTGGGGATTATTAGGAAGGGAATTGATAACAAATCAGCCAGTATCATCATGCCCCTGTATAAATCATTGGTGCGACCTCATTTGGAATACTGTGTACAGTTCTGGTCACCACATCTCAAAAAGGATATTATAGCATTGGAAAAAGTGCAGAGAAGGGCAACTAGAATGATAAAAGGGTTGGAACACCTTCCCTATGAAGAAAGGTTAAAATGCTTGGGGCTCTTTAGCTTGGAGAAACGACGGCTGAGGGGTGACATGATCGAGGTTTATAAGATTATGAATGGGATTGAGCAGGTTGAGAAAGAAGTACTTTTCTCCCTTTCTCACAATACAAGAACTCGTGGGCACTCTATGAAATTGCTGAGCAGTCGGGTTAGAACAGATAAAAGGAAATACTTCTTCACCCAAAGAGTGATTAACATATGGAATTCACTGCCACAGGAGGTCGTGGCAGCTGCAAGCATGGACAGTTTCAAGAGGAAATTAGATAAACATATGGAGCAGAAGTCCACCAGTGGCTATTAGCCACAGGGTATAGAATGAGAACTCTCAGTCTGGGGCAGGTGATGCACTCTATTCTTGGTGCTGGAGGGGGCAGCAGTGGGAGGGCTTCTGGTGCCCTGGCCCCACTGCTGGACCTCCTGATGGCACCTGGTATATTTTGGCCGCTGTGTGACAGAGTGTTGGACTAGATGGGCCATTGGCCTGATTCAACATTGGCTTCTCTTATGTTCTTATGTAGTCCAGCCTCCTGTCTCACACAGGGGCCAACCAGTTCCTCTGGAGGGCCAGCAATAGGGCACAGAGGCCGAGGCCTTCCCCTGATGTTGCTTCCTGGATGTCGGATTCAGAGGTTGAATGCCTCTCAATGTGGAGGTTCCCGTCAGTCACCATGGCTAGCAGCCACTGTTAGACTTATCCTCCACGAAATTATCTAATCCCCTTCTAAAGCTGTCTATTCCTGTGGCTATCACTTCATCCTCTGGCAGTGAGCTCCACGTTTTAATCGCCTGTTAAGTAAAGAAGTATTTCCTTCTTCTGGGAGTCTGGCAGAGGCCAGAGGTTTTCCAGTGATAGTGATATCCAAATTGATTCGTTTGAGAACTCTGCCACAAGGAAAGAAGCTTAACTGTGTTTTGGTCAGGCAGGTTGCTAGGGAACCAGAACAGCGATCGTGGTTTCTGCCATGTGGTTTGGTGTGATTTCTGGACCAGCGCCCCACAGTTAATCCCATGGCAGTGCTGATGGAATGCAAACCAAGGCCAGCCGTTCCAGACCAAGGCTTGACCTTTCAGACAAGCTGGTAGACCGTCGTTTGGGGTGTTCTCTGAAGTACGAATGTCTCAGTTTGTGTTTGGGCTAGCAGCCGGGCATAGGGAAGGGGAGATTATTTGGATAGGGCATACGTATGACGGATACAGCTGTCCCGAGCCTTTGTGGAGAAGACAGATGAAAGAGCTAAAATTGGCTTTCTGTTTAGATCAGGGGTGGCAAACATGTGGGCTGGGGGGCTGGATCAGGCCCCCGGAGGGCTTCTCTCAGGTCCACAGTGGAACTGGCTGTCTTCTGTTTCTTCTTCCAGTTCTGCTGCTGCTGCGTCATCATAGATTTGCAGCTTTACAGATACACACCTGAACAGCACTCTCAAGATTGCAACAGCACAGGCATTTTGATGCAATAATTCAGAGCAAGAGGTGTCAGCTATCAGACACTGTTAAATAAACAAAATATCGCAAGAGTGCTGATGTTTTAAGCGTGTTTTTATTTTAAGTTAAAAAACCCCTTTGTGTCCTTTATAAAGTTTATATCTCCACTACCTGGTATTACATTTTATGACACACACGGCCCGGCCCGGCAAGATCTCATTTATGTCAAATTCGGCCCTCGTAACAAATGAGTTCGGCACCCCTGGTTTAGATGTGTTCATTCTCATTCTCTCTCTCTCTCTCTCTCTCTCTCTCTCTCTCTCTCTCTCTCTCTCTCTCTCTCTCTTATCTGAACGATCAGAAGTTAAGAATTGTTGACCTGGAAAATGACACAACAAAAACTAATTTTAGGATTTTTCAGAAACAATACTAGAACTGGCTTGTAAGGATGTGTAAATGCATCTAAACTGAGTCCGCTAATGTTTACAGTGCATCAGCATAGATTCCTTGGATCAGTCCTGCCAATGCCAACAGCTTCTCTCTGGTGCAAGGAGACGACTCCTGTTTCTTGCATAGTAAATAACAGGATTCTGTTAGGGGAATGATGCCAAGCCAATAAATGGGGCTGACCTCCAAAGCGCCCCTGGACCTTTGTGCCATACAAGACTAAGGTAGCTATTGCAGGCGTCTGCAATTCGTCGGCAGTGGGGAATGCATCTGATTGAATTGTTGGCTTAAGACAAGGAGCCAGTAGTAACTGTGGATAAATGAAAACGATGTGAATTCAGTTTGTCAAGATAAACGAAAATGATGTGAATTCGGTTTGGATGCTGAACATGCCGTGCAAATATTTTTTTCCCCCCCTTTCTTTACTAGCAAAATCAAGTAGGAAACTGACTTTCCTATACCTGGCGAATGATGTCATCCAGAACAGTAAACGGAAAGGACCGGAGTTCACAAGGGAATTTGAAACTGTTCTTGTGGATGCTTTTTCACACGTTGCCAGGTAGGTATAACTTCCGCTTCTGTTCATCCAGGGGGGCGGGGGTTGCTGTAAACTTCCTTTTCTTGATGGTGCCGGCTGCCAGAAATAAGACTTGAAGAAGTGCTTTTTCATATAGGGGTTCCTGTTCTTGGCAGGTTCAGGGGAAAACTTGGCTGACGGTGTTGGTGGAGAATTCTGTTGCATCAGAACAGCCGGTGTTGGATCAAACCTGTTGTTTTTTGGCTTTCAGCGGTGGCTACTCAGGAGACCTTGGTGAGCTCCCAGGAGTGCGAGACAAGCAGAAGCAGTCCCATGTTTGTCAGCTGTTGTAGATTTTCTGGGCTGTATGGCCATGGTCTTGGCATTGTAGGACCTGACGTTTCAGCAGCAGCCATGACTGGCATCCTCACCTTGACACAGAGAGTACTCCATCTTTCTGTGTTATACTTCTGAGGATGCCAGTCACAGCTGCTGGCGAAACGTCAGTTATCCTACAGTGCCAAGACCACGGCCATACAGCCCGGAAAATCTACAACAGCTAATGAACTCCAGCCGTGAAAGCCTTCAACAATATAGTCCCCTGTTCGTTGCCTCCAGTGTCAAGCACTGAACGGGTTTGAAATCAGCAGAGTTGTCCCAAGTCACGTGAACGGCCAGCGTGAGAGTCCGTCCCAGCTCAGGCCTTTCTCTTGAGTCTCCATTTATACTGTTGTAGCAAAGTAAAGGTCACGGGAGGTGTGCAGTACAGAAACACGCAAGAGGTCAACATTTGTGTGTGTGTGGTTCTCCCCCCCCCCCCAGCATTGCAAAGAACCAGTTTCATGGGGATTAAATTGCTAATTTAATTGCACCTCCTGATGGCCCCTGGTATTTTTGGGCACTGTGTGACACATAGAGTGTTGGACTGGATGGGCCATTGGCCTGATCCAACATTTGGCTTCTCTTATGTTCTTATAAGAGGGAATTGGATAAATATTTGGAGCAGAGGTGCATCAGTGGCTATTAGCCACAAAGTATAGATAGGAACTCTTGGTACGGGGCAAGTGAGGCTCTGTATTCTTGGTGCTTAACGGGGGGCAACAGTGGGAGGGCTTCTAGTGTCCTGGCCCCACTGCTGGACCTCCTGATGGCACCTGGTATTTTTGGCCACTGTATGACATGGAGTGTTGGACTGGGTTGGGCCGTTGGCCTGATCCAACATTGGCTTCTCTTATGTTCTTATAAGAGGGAACTGGATGAACATCTGCAGCAGAGGTCCATCAGGGGCTATCAGCCACAGGGTATAGATAGGAACTCTCGGTCTGGGGCAAGGGATGCTCTGTATTCTTGGTGCTTGGGGGGGGCAACAGTGGGGGGCTTCTAGTGTCCTGGCCCCACTGCTGGACCTCCTGATGGCCACTGGTATTTTTGGCCACTCTGACTCAGAGTGTTGGACTGGGTTGGGCCGTTGGCCTGATCCAACATTGGCTTCTCTTAGGTTCTTACATTACGTCCATCGCCTCAGGCAACAACCTGGCGGAACAGCTCCATTTTGCAGGTCCTGTGGAACCGTAATAAGTCCCGCAGGGCCCTGAGCTCAAGCAGGAGCTTTTTCCACCAGGTAGGGGCCGGGACTGAGAAAACCCCGGCCCTGGTTGAGGCTAGACAGACGTCCTTTGGGCCAGGGATAACCAGTAGATGTTGCTCAGCGGACTGCAAGGCTCTCCTGGGGTTATATGGGGGAGAGGCAGTCCCTTAGATATGTCGGTCTCAGGCTGCTTAAGGCTTTAAAGGTTAAGACCTTGAAGCCATAGAGTCCACACTCCAAAGCAGCCATCTTCTCCAGGGAAACGCATCTCTGTTGCCTGAGTTCAGTTGCAATATCAGATCTCCAGGCCCGGAATGGAGTTTGGCAACCTGGGGCGTGCGCTGGTGTTTGATCATGCAAAGCATTGGCTGTAAGACTCTGGAGCAGCCACCAACTGGAACCTTTGCCACTGCTGAACTACCGTTACCTTGCGCAGCTCTTACCGTTTCTTCTGAGACCTGTCTGGGCGCTCCATTTGATCTTTCCGCACCACCTGAACGTTCCATTCCTGAGTTCCGCCACCCGAACTTTCCGTAGCTCTGTTATTTCGAAGGGCCGTGACGGTGCCGTTCAGACGACCGAATCATCGTATTCCCTGCAGAAATCCCAAGTTGTTTCCCCCCAGTCTCTCAGCCGGCAGGCCCCGTTCAATTGTTAGTTATTCCACGGGCCGTCACTCTGCCCGAACGCCGCTTTAAGTGAGGTCAGCGTCGTGACTGCTATGGATTTATCAGCGTTTCCCACCCCCGTCACCGGATTGCCTTCCTGCTGGGTTCACTCCATCTGTCATTGGGTGACTCTTCTCTCACGGGGAGACAGGCTACAGATGAGCAGCTGTGTGTCATTTCCCGGCATGATAGGCATTATCGGCTGGTTAAAGGTTGCTGCGCCGTTTAGGGAAGACCTTAGACTAACACACCAAGTGTGTCTCCAATGCACAGAGGGAGAAGAGCAAGCCTGGTGCTTTCTGGATTACTGTTTAGCTGTGAAGATTTGTGGACGATTGGATCATGTGGTCTCCATGGCCCCCACCCCGGGCACCTTTCCTGGTGCCTGCCAAGTGTTTTTAGAAAGAAGAAAAGGAAGAGGTTGGATTTATACCCCACCCTTCACTTGGAGTCTCAGAGTGGCTTACAAACTCCTTTGCCTCCCCCTCTCCACAACAAGACACCCTGGGAGGTAGGCGGGGCTGAGAGAGCTCTTCCGAGAACTGTCTTTGAGAGAACAGCTCTGAAAGAACTATGGCTTGCCCAAGGTCATCCAGCAGCTGCAAGTGGAGGAGTGGGGAATCAAACCCGGTTCTCCCAGATTAGAGTCCGCGCACTTAACCACTACACCAAACTGGCTTAAAGTAACAGCCCTGGTGCTGGCTACTCTGCACAAACAGGCTCTGCAGATTTTTTTAAAAGTGGGTTGGGCCAGGTGGAACTTGCCTTTGGCAAGTCTTCTGATTGGCTCTACAAATTTTTTAAAAGAAATGTTCCTTTGGCTTCAGCTGCCACCTCCAAGAAGGATCTTCGCTTTGTGATTGAAGATAAGCCATGCCAGCCGCTCTATGGCTGCACCCGCCACACTGTGGCAGAATTCCAGAAGGGCTTACAGGCGCCAAAAAGGTGGGGAGGGGACCCCTTGACTAGACAGCCCCATTGCTTTGAAACAGCATGTTTGAAATCCAGGTGCCTCTTGATGTTGGCGTACAGGCGGGCATCTTTCTTGGCAAGCCCCGCTTGTTTGCCGGTTTGGTGTAGGGGTTTGGAGCGCAGACTCTAATCTGGGAGAAGCGGGTTTGATTCCCCCTCTCCTCCTCCACATGCAGCTGCTGGTGTGACCTTGGGTCAGTCACAAGCTCTCTCAGAGCTGTTCTCTCACAAGCAGTTTTCGTAAGAGCTCTCTCAGGGTGCCTGTTGCGGGGAGGGGAAGGGAACGGAGATTGTAAACCGCCCTGAGGCTATTTTGGGTAGTGAAGGGTGGGGTATAAATCCAGTCTCCTCCTCCTCTTCTTCTTGTTCATCATGGGTTTTTGGCATTGCTCTGCCTCCCCGTCTTTCCTAGTTCTGTGGAGGAGGGCCAAGTGTGGAAGCATTTCTGTTCACAGTCTCTTCCGCCTGTGTGTGTGTTGTGTGTGTCTCCAACACTTGCGTTGGCGTGTTTCAACCTACTTCTGTTTAAATCTCTCGCCCTCCAGAGAGGCAGACGAGGGCTGCAAAAAGCCCTTGGAGCGACTGCTGAACATCTGGCAAGAAAGGAGCGTGTATGGCAGTGAATTCATACAGCAGCTGAAACTGTCCATGGAGGACTCCAATAGCCCCCAACCAAAAGGTAAGCGATGCCCTGCGTTTAGAAATCACACGTTCCAGTCCCTCAGATGCTCGGTTGCTATGTAACAATGGGTACTTAATGGCACTGCTGCTAACTGGTGTTCAGGGACTCCCTGCATCGGCACAACTGGGGCACCTGCTCAGGTGTGGAGCCCGTTGGCTGTTGTGGTTGGACTCAAGCTGGGATTGGGAGACTCCGTAGTACAAATCCACACTTTGTATCTAGGGACCTGCCCCTTCCTGTCCCGCTTGCCAGCCCTGTAGCTCTCTGTCTTCACACTGTTATTTTACAGGGACTCTGTCCCTGCATGCTTCCCAGACTAACCCCAAAATCAGCATTTGGCCATATTTGTATTCTGTGCTGATAAGCATTTTCAATGGGTTTTGTTTGAGATGGGGGGGTCACCGTGTTAGTCTGTCTGTAGCAGCAGTAATAGGTTCTGTTTGAGATGGACCACCGTCAGTGTTCCCTCTAAGCTGAGTGGTGGTGAAAACCAGGGAGGATTGTGAGGCACTCCAAAGGGATCTGTTGAGGATGGGTGAGTGGGCATCAACGTGGCAAATGGGGTTCAATGTGGCCAAGTGCAAAGTGATGCACATTGGAGCCAAAAATCCTAAATATAAATACAGGTTGATGGGGCCTGAACTGGCAGAGACGGACCAAGAGAGAGATCTTGGAGTCGTAGTGGATAACTCAGTGAAAATGTCTAGACAGTGTGTAGCTGCAATAAAGAAGGCCAACGCTATGCTTGGGATTATTAGGAAGGGAATTGAAAACAAATCAACCAGTATCATCGTGCCCCTGTATAAATCATTGGTGCGACCTCATTTGGAATACTGTGTACAGTTCTGGTCACCACATCTCAAAAAGGATATTATAGCATTGGAAAAAGTGCAGAGAAGGGCAACTAGAATGATAAAAGGGTTGGAACACCTTCCCTATGAAGAAAGGTTAAAACGCTTGGGGCTCTTTAGCTTGGAGAAACGACGGCTGAGGGGTGACATGATCGAAGTTTATAAGATTATGAATGGGATTGAGCAGGTTGAGAAAGAAGTACTTTTCTCCCTTTCTCACAATACAAGAACTCGTGGGCGCTCCATGAAATTGCTGAGCAGGCGGGTTAGAACAGATAAAAGGAAATACTTCTTCACCCAAAGAGTGATTAACATATGGAATTCACTGCCACAGGAGGTGGTGGCAGCTACAAGCGTGGACAGTTTCAAGAGGGAATTAGATAAACATATGGAGCAGAAGTCCATCAGTGGCTATTAGCCACAGGGTATATATGGGAACTCTCAGTCTGGGGCAGATGATGCACTCTATTCTTGGTGCTTGGGGGGGCAGCAGTGGGGGGCTTCTAGTGTCCTGGACCCACTGCTGGACCTCCTGATGGCACCTGGTATTTTTGGCCACTGTGTGACACAGAGTGTTGGACTGAATGGGCCATTGGCCTGACCCAACATTGGCTTCTCTTATGTTCTTATAAGAGAGAATTGGAGAAACATATGGAGCAGACGCCAGCCATTGGCTATTAGCCACAAGGTATAGATGGGAACTCTCAGTCTGGGGCAAGTGATGCTCTGTATTCTTGGTGCTTGGGGGGAGCAGCAGTGGGAGGGGCTTCTGGTGTCCTGGCCCCACTGCTGGACCTCCTGATGGCACCTGGTATTTTTGGCCGCTCTGTGACACAGAGTGTTGGACTGAATGGGCCGTTGGCCTGATCCGACACTGGCTTCTCTGATGTTCTTAAGTTCATCAGCAATTCTGTTTCAGTGGTGTGCTCTTGACCTTTGTGTCAGCCTAGGGGTGAAACCAAAGGCTTTTAACATATGTTGGTAAATTAATGGTAGTTAAATATTTCTGGCTCGCAGCTTCTTTTCTGAATCCTTCCTCATTAGTAGAGCAGCGCCACTTAACTGCCCTCTCGAGACCAGAGCAGGATGTGGCATTAAAGCGAGATTTCAGATCCGCCATCCTGTCCTCCATGGCATGGAAAAAAGTATTGGCAGGGAGTTGGTGGCAGCATCATGCCCAGCTGGCAGAGCATGAGAGCAGCTTCCGCCCTCCAGTGCTTTATCCTCTCACAGGCACTTTAATTCTGGGATTTTTCCCTGCGACGGTCCTTGGAAGCGGTCTCTGGGAGAGAGCAGATGCAGCGCAGCTGGTTGGCTTTCCCCGTGTTCTGAGTCGGAGGGCCTGGCGGCGGCAGGAGGCTTCGTTTTGTGCTCTGGAAGCCAGCCAGAAACACCTGACCCCGCTGTACGGCTTGTGGCAGTGGCTGCTTTGTCACCAGCTTGTGCGTCGTCTCTCCGTGCAGCTGCCAGATGCTGCCTCCCTTCTCGACCAGATTTCTGAGGACGTGTCAAGACACCCCTTGCCCTCCGGCTACCAGCCACCTGCGTGCCGGTGCCCACCTTCTGAGTAGCCCTGTGTTCAGGAAGGAAGGGTCCGTCGTCCCGGGCAAACCACCAAGAAAGGCCAAGTGGCAGCGGGACGCTGTAAGAACAGGAGAGAAGCCAGTTTTGGATCAGGCCAATGACCCATGCGGTCCGACACTCTGTCATACAGTGGCCAGAAATACCAGGTGCCATCAGAAGGTCCAGCAGTAGGGCCCCAAGCACCAAGAATACTGTGCATCATGTACTCACCCGAACAGCCTGCAGTCGCAAGCTGTGGGACCCTTCTTAGAAGACCACTGTCTGACCGGATCTTAAAGCCACCAGCATCATACAGGAGGGCTTCAGCTTACTTTAGCCAGTTTTTCGAACCTGCCCTTTTTAGGGTAGCTGATTGAACGTGTGGAAAGTACAGTAGGTTCAAGCACAATTGAAGATATGAAGCTACCATCAGTCCATCAAAGTCAGTGTTCCCTATTCAGACTGGCAAGAACTCTCCGGGGTCTTCGGCAGGAGTCTTTCACATCACCTGTTTCCAGATCCTTTTAACTACAGGCCAGTCAGTCTGACTTCTGTTGCTGGGAAGATATTAGGACAGATTTTAAAGGGATCGATCTATAAGCATCTGAAGGACATCTTAGTGATCCGGGGAAGTCAGCATGGTTTTGTCCCCAACAGATCTTGTGAGACCAACCTGGTTTCCTTCTTTGATTGTGTGACAAGCTTACTGGATCGTGGGAACTCTGCTGATGTGATTTAAGAACATAAGAGAAGCCAATGTTGGATCAGGCCAACGGCCCATCCAGTCCAACACTCTGTGTCACACAGTGGCCAAAAATACCAGGGGCCATCAGGAGGTCCAGCAGTGGGGCCAGGACACTAGAAGCCCTCCCACTGTTGCCCCCCCCAAGGACCAAGAATACAGAGCATCACTTGCCCCAGACTGAGAGTTCATTTAAGAACATAAGAGAAGCCCATGTTGGATCAGGCCAATGGCCCATCCAGTCCAACACTCTGTGTCACACCGTGGCCAACAATACCAGGGGCCATCAGGAGGTCCAGCAGTGGGGCCAGGACACCATGAGCCCTCCCACTGTTGCCGGCCCCCCCAGCGCCAAGAATACAGAGCATCACTTGCCCCAGACTGAGAGTTCCTATCTATACCTTGTGGGTAAGAGCCACTGATGGACCTCTGCTCTGTACATTCATCCAATTCCCTCTTGAAGCCATCCATGCTTGTAGCCACCACCTTCTCCTGTGGCAGTGAGTTCCACGTGTTAATCACTCTTTGGGAGAAGAAGTATTTCCTTTTATCTGTTCTAACCCGACTTCTCAGCCATTTCATGGAGTGCCCACGAGCAGTTCTTGTATTGTGAGAAAGGGAGAGAAGTGCTTCTTTCTCGACCTGCTCTATCCCATGCATGGTCTTATAAACCTCAATCATTTACCTGGACTGCAGTAAAGCTTTTGATAAGGTTCCCCATGACATTCTGATGGGTAAACTGGAAGACTGTGGATTGGAGTATAGGACAGTTCGGTGGATAGGGAACTGGTTAGAGGACTGCACCCAAAGAGTGGTGGTCAGTGGCATTTCATCAGAGTGGAGGGAGGTATCCAGTGGGGTGCCACAACTCAGTTTTGGGCCTGGTACTTTTCAATATTTTTATCAGTGATCTGGATGAAGGGGTAGAAGGGCTACTCGTTAAATTTTCTGATGATACCAAATTGAGAGGAGTAGCAGACACCCAAGAAGACAGAGTTAAAATTCAACAGGACCTGAATACTCTGGAGAGGTGGGCAGTTGCAAACAGGAATGCAATTTAGCAAGGATAAATGCACAGTGTTACACACAGGCCACAAAAATGTCAAGCACAAATACTGGATGGGGGATACGTTCCTGGGGAGTAGTGTATGCGGAAGAGATCTTGGGGTAAGAGTGGACTGTAAACTGAATATGAGCAGTCAGTGTGATGCGGAGGCAAAAAAGGCAAATTCAGTCTTGGGTTGTATTAAAAGGGCCATAGCATCGAAATCACAGGAGGTCATAGCCCTCTGCAGACTGCCTTGGTCAGGCCGCACCTGGAGTCCCGTGTGCAGTTCTGGAGGCCTCACTTCAAAAAGGATGTTGGCAAAATCGAGAGGGTGCAGAAGAGAGCGACGGGGATGATCAGGGGTCTGGAGACTGAGCCCTGCAAGGAAAGGCTGAGGGCCCTGGAAATGTTTAGTTTAGAGAAGAGATTGAGGGGGGACAGGATTGCTCTCTTTAAATCTTTGAAAGGATGGCAAGGAGCTGTTCCAGCTGGCAGTAGAGGAAAGGACCCGAAGCAACGGTTTTAAATTACATGCAGAAAGGTATCTGCTGGATATTAGGAAAAACCTTTTCATGGTCCGAGTGGTTCAAAGGTGGAATCAGCGTCCCAGAGAGGTGGTGAGCTCCCCTTCACAGACAGCTTCCGAGAAGAGGCTGAACAGATATTTGTCAGAGATGCTTTAGGCTGGTCCTGCACTGGGCAGGGGGTTGGACTAGATGGTCTCTATGGCCCCATCCGACTCTATGATTCTATAACTGGAGATGCTGCCAGGGGTTTTACCTGGGACTTTCTGCAGGCCAAGCAGGTGCTCTACCACTGAGCCGTGGCCCCTCCCCACAATTGGTGCACACCTCCTTCAGCCACTTTTTGGCTAGGACTTCGACCTGGTAACGGGGTTGTGGTGGCTGGGATGTCCCTGCAGCTTGTTGGGAGGATACCTCCCAGCGGATTTTATCAGGCCTGCGTTTATTGCAGAGGCTTCACCCCCTTTTTGAGAGGGGGGCCCGTGCCACAGTGATCCACGCTCCTGTGTCTTGTGGGAGTGACTGCCGCAGTACTCTGTACACGAGGCTACTCCGAAAGCCTGCTCGGGGGGCAGCAGCTCGTGCAAAAATGCGCGCCTCCTGATGAGTGTGGGAAGGTGGGCACTTGCTGTGGCAGCTGTTGCCGTTTGCCAAATTGCAGGTTTGCTTCTGAGCCGAGATGCCTGTCCCAACCCCGGTGCCTCTGCCCTGTAGGGAGGAGCCGCCTGATGGCAGGTCAGGCTCTCCTCCAAGTGTTGGCTTGAAGAGAAGGACCTTCACTGCACTGGCCCCCAGACCCTGAAATCCCCTTCTAGAGGACCAGTAGAACTGTCCCTCTCTTATCTTAGAAGAAGAAGAAGAAGAGATTGGATTTATACCCCTTGCCCTTCACTAACCAAAGGAGTCTCAGAGCGGCTGACAAACTCCTTCCCCTTCCCCTCCCCAGAACAGGCACCCTGTGAGGTAGGTGGGGCTGCGAGAGCTCTGACAGAAACTGCTCTTTTCCCAAGAACAGCTGTGCCAGAACTATGCCTTGCCCAAGGTCATCCAGCAGATGCAGTCTTATCCATGCAGCTGATGGTGTGACCTTGGCTCAGTCACAAGTTCTCTCAGAGCTGTTCTTTCAGGAGCCATTCTGGAGAGAGCTCTCTCATCCCCAGAGGTATCGCAGGGTGTCTGTTGTGTGGAGAGGAAATAAAAAATAAAAGAGTTTGTAAGCTGCTCTGAGACTCCTTCGGGTAGTAAAGGGCAGGGTATGAATCCAATCTCTTCTCTTCTTCTACCTCAAGTATGACAAGTAAATAAATAATAAATAAGTAATCCGTGCCTAGGAAGGATATGAGACTGACTTATTCTGGGAAACATTTGTCTATAGAGCTTGGCTGGGTAGATTTCCTGTAGATTTCCGCCGTGTTTGTTGGCTTGTATTCGTTGCAGGGGTAGGACTCTGTGAGCTGCCTTGAGCGTTGGAAGGGTGGCCTTTAAATCCCTTAAGTAAATGCAAACCAATTGCCCGAACGCCTTTTCTCGGGCAGCGCCACTTCTGCAGTGACACGACGGCCTGAAATAAGCTCACAGCTGTCGGAGAGACCTGATTCTCCTTTGATGACCCAGGGAGCCGAAGGTCTTCCGCGTCTCTTCGCTGGCCTTTTGTGAGGCCAGCAGGGCTTGGGGCCGGTAGCCTCTAACAGACTTGGAAAATGCCGGATGCTTTTGGCCTCTGGTCCCCTCACCCGTCCTCAGTTTCTAATGAAACGTGGAAGCAATGGACGTTGTGGCCTAGATCTTTTTTCCAGGACAAGCCAGCCTTTCAGAAGCGCTCCACCATTGAGCGGTCAGGCTGTAAGTTTTGGGCCGTGCCAGCAGGCAGACCAGAGTTTTGCCGACAAAGCACCCAATCTCCAGCTGCCGCCTGGTAACTCAGCAGCCTCTAGCCCTATGCCGGCATGATCTGCAATGCTCGTAGTGCGATGCTTGCCGGTATCCAAGCTGGGGGGGGTGCACAAGTTGATCTGATATGAGCGGCCGCTTCCAGTGCCGCTTCTTTCCAGTCCTAGGAGAGACTTGGGTCGCGAGCGGTAGTTCGGAGAGACCTCAGAGATCGTGCTGCTGAACCACCAGCTGGGCGTCAGTTGGCACTGAAAAGGTGCTGCTGCCTGAAGGCTGGGAGACTCGGAAGGGACTGCTCTGTCTTCCGTCTGGAGCACTTCCTTGTGTCCTGTTAACAAGGACGGGACTGGGAAATGCTAGAGCGCATTCGGTACCCTTCTATCTAGACCGTCATTGTTTTGGGAATGCTCCAACTTGTACTAGAACAATTCAGTGTCTTAAAGGGTTTCCCGTGCGTTTTCACAGAACAAAGTTTGAGTCCAGTGGCACCTTTAAGACCAGCAAAGTTTTATTCTGGGTGTAAGCTTTTTGTGTGAAAGTGTATGCACACGGAAGCTTATATCCAGAATCAGGGGTTGTTTGGGGCCGGAGCGCTGCTCTGGCAGCCCAGGAGCGGCACAAATGGCGACGGTGGCAGCCCCGCCCCTACACTCCTTCTGTCTAGAGTCGCACTGCTGCTGCATTCTCACCATTATATTCTATTGTATTAAAGTTTAAACCCCTTCTCTTATCGCTTCCCTTCCCTTGACAGGCTGGCTGGGGAAGCAAAAGGGGGCGAGGCACCTTCAAAAGCCTCCCCTTCCCCAGCCGGCCTGCAAAGGCGGGCTGGGGGTGGGGGGAAGCGAAGAGAGAAGGGGTTTATAGTTTAAACCCCTTCTCTCTGGAGTCCTTCCGCAGCTGGGGAAGGGAGGGGGAGGCTTTTGAAGATGCCTCCCCCACCCCTTTGCTTCCCCTTCTGACATCACATCTGGTGAGGTCAGGGGGCGTGGCATATGCTAATGAGCTATTATGGTAATAGCTTATTAGGTATGCTAATGAGCTCCTGCCGCTCTTTTTCTACGAAATGACCCCTGCCCAGGATAAATCGTTGTTGGCCTTAAAGGTGCCACTAGACTAAAACCTTGTTTTGCTGCTTTAGACCAACATGGCGACCCACCTGTACATTTTCACAATAATCCTCCTCATGT
This sequence comes from Gekko gecko, assembly GCA_029375565.1. NCBI lineage: Eukaryota > Metazoa > Chordata > Lepidosauria > Squamata > Gekkonidae > Gekko > Gekko gecko. Next base: position 189,012,519 of record JAPDNY010000006.1, read on the forward strand.
CCCTGGAAGGTAGGCCAGTGTCAGGGTCCCCACGTTGCAGAGAAAGGCTGAGGGGGTGAGGCTGGCTAAGGCCACCGAGGGAGTTGGCAGGTGAGAATTTTGAAATCCGTTTAGACATTTATAACCTGATTTTCTCCTTAATGGGGAGATTCCATCTAATGGCTTCCCAAATCATAAGAACATAAGAGAAAGCCCATCCAGTCCAACACTCTGTCACACAGTGGCCAAAAATACCAGGGGCCATCAGGAGGTCCAGCAGTGGGGCCAGGACACTAGAAGCCCTCCCACTGTTGACCTCCCCAAGCACCAAGAATACAGAGCCTCACTTGCCCCAGCCTGAGAGTTCCTATCTCTACCTTGTGGCTCATAGCCACCGATGGACCTCTGCTCCATATGTTTATGCAATTCCCTCTTATAAGAACATAAGAGAACCAATGTTGGATCAGGCCAATGGCCTATCCAGTCCAACACTCTGTGTCACACAGTGGCCAGAAATACCAGGGGCCATCAGGAGGTCCAGCAGTGGGGCCAGGACACTAGAAGCCCTCCCACTGTTGCCCCCCACCCTCCAAGCACCAAGAATACAGAGCATCCCTTGCCCCAGACCAAGAGTTCCTACATAAGAACGTAAGAGAAGCCAATGTTGGATCAGGCCAATGGCCCACCTAGTCCAACACTCTGTCACACAGCGGCCAAAAATACCAGGGGCCCTCAGGAGATCAGTTCATTCCCTTTGCCACTGTTTTTACCCCACCTACCCCTGCACCTTCTCTACTTAGTTGTCAAGTGCCTCGTGGCTGTAGCTCTTCCTCGAGTTCCTGTACACTGAAGTGCACCACAAATGCTGTGTAATGTGGCACGACACATCTTAGTGCTGCCACGCTACCTGAACAGTCTTGTTGGGGATGCATAAACATCTTTCAGCAAGCAGATGGTGTTTCTAGTAAAACAGCTCCTGGCATTCATTGGGTGTTTGGTAGGATTAAGATGGAACAAACACAGACCGGGAAAGCAGAGCGCGGATTTCTTTCCAGCCTCCGTCGCCGGCGCTGCTGCCCGCATAGTTGCCATCTGGTGGCTCTCGGTGGCTTCCGGAAGGCTTAGCGAAAGAGCCCCCCTCTCTGCGGCACTGCCAAGGAGGCCGCCGTGGTGAGTGCTTCCCACTTGAGCGCTCTCAAGCGCGCCCGCAAGGCTCCCTTGGCATTATGCAACTCTAGGTAAGCCGTTCTTTTTCTGCAGGGCTGGCCGTTGAGCTTAAAGTGCCGGATTTCCAGCTCACTGGGCATTAGTAAAATAGAGAGAGCCAGTTTGGTGTAGTGGCTAAGAGCATGGACTCTAGTCTGGGAGAACCGAGTTTGATTCCCCACTCCTCTGCATGCAGCTCCTGGTGTGACCTTGGGTCGGTCACAAGTACTTTCAGAGCTGTTGTCTCACAGGCAGTCCTTGAAAGAGCTCTCTCAGCCCCACCTACCTCACAAGGGTGTCTGCTGTGGGGAGAGGAAGGGAAAGGAGATTGTAAACCGCTCTGAGACACCGAGTGAAGGGTGGGCTATAAATCCAATCTCTTCTCCTCTTCTTCTAGATCTAGTTTTGGCACTGCCTTGGGTTCTCCAGGAGAAGTAAAATTATTTCCTTTGTATTTGCGCCAGCTAGCATTTAAAATAGTGGGAGCAACCTTTTTGAGTTGCACATCTTTGGGGAGGAGGGGACACAGCAGAGAGGAGTGGCCCCCTGTTCACCTTGCCATATCGGGCCTGCCACCTTTCAAGGGGCACGAGGTCAAAGGTCACTTTATTAGGTGACCTAAACCCTCGGCAGCCTTGCAGGGCTCCCGCGTGCCTGAAGGCCCTTCCAGGTAATCCCATCCCAGTCAGAGATGTATAAAATAAAGTCCTTTCCTCCATCTAGCCTCGGGCAATGGCTCTGGAGGACCAGTGGTCTGATTCATTATAAGGCTGCTGCATGTGTGTTTGGGGAGGGGCTGTGGTTTAGGGGCAGAGCATCTGCTTGGCGTGCAGAAGGACGCAGGTTCAATCCCCAGCATCTCTGGACCAGGCAGGAGGTGATGTGAAAGGCCTCTTATAGAATCATAGAATGTTAGAGTTGGAAGGGACTTTTCAGGTCACCTAGTCCAACCCCCTGCACTCTGCAGGAGCGTAGCTGATAGTCCTACAACATACCTGAAAGATGGTCGTCCAGCCTCCGCTTGAAAACGTCCAGGGAAGGAGCATCCACCACCTCCCGAGGCAGGCTGTTCCACTGCTCAACCACTCTTACAGTTAGGAAGTTTCTCCTGATATCTAGCCAGTAACGGCTCCCTTGTAATTTCCAACCATTAGAATCTAGTCTTGCAATCCGGAGCAAGAGAGAATAGATCCACTCCATCTTCTACATGACAGCCCTTCAAATACTTGAAGACTGCAATCATATGTCCCCTCTAAGCCTTCTCTTTCCCAGGCTAAACAGACCCAACTCTCTCAGCCTTTCCTCGTAAGACTTGGATTCCAACCCTGAGACCCTGGGAAGCCCCTGCTGTCTGAACAGACAGTGCTGAACTTGACGAGGATGAACGGGGAGCCTGGAGACCGAGGGTCCTATGAGGAAAGGCTTGAGGGGCTTGGGAATGTTCAGTCTGGAGCAGGGGAGGCGGAGGGGGGGACACGTTTGCTCTCTTTAAGGCCTGGAAGGGCTGTGTCACTTGGGGAGGGCAGGGTGCGGTTCCTGTTGGCAGCAGAGGAGAGGACTCGCAATCATGGGTTTAAATTAAGGGCTGGAAGGGACTGGCTGGATCTTAGGAAAACCCTTTTGACAGTCAGGGTTGTGCGACAGTGGAATGGGCTGCCTGGGGAGGTGGTGAGCCCCCCCACGGTGGCCGTCTAAGCAGCGGCTGGACAAACCCTTGCCAGGGATGCTCTAGGCTGATCCTGCATTGGGCAGGGGGGCTTTCCAACTCTCTGTGATGCTATGATTCTATGCACTGGCTGGAGAAGAGGAGGTTCAGGGGGGACCTGATTGCTTTCTTGAAGTCTTTGAAGGGCTGTGTCACTTGGAGGAGGGCGGGGAGCTGTTCCTGGGGGCAGCAGAGGAGAGGGCTTGCAAGAATGGGTTGAAATGAAGGGTGGAAAGGCACCGGCTGGATCTTAGGAAAACCTTTTTGACAGTGAGAGTTGTGCAGCAGTGGAATCGGCTGCCTGGGGAGGTGGTGGCGAGCTCCCCCTCGCTGGCAGTCTTTAAGCAGTGGCGGGACAAGCCCTTGTCAGGGATGCTCCAGGCCAATCCTGAGTTGAGCCGGGGGTTGGACTAGATGGCCTCTAGGGACCCCTTCCCGCTTTGTGGATTTTATGATGCACCATTAGGTCAGATTCGGTATCCAGAAGCTTCACGTGTGTTCACGTGGGAGTTGTGGAGCAGGACTCCGGCTGCCACCCAGAAGAACAGCTGTTTGGGGCACCGAAGCTTGTATCGGAAGTGCTCGTGGACGAGTGTCTTGTCTTGGGGGGGGGGTAATGGTGCTTGTCAGGCAGGCCCTTTGAATACAAGCATCGGATGTTGTTCTTGTCAGTGCAGGATTGACTTTTGAGGAACCGGAGCGCCGAGGTTTCCCGCCTCCTTTTCAAAGAGTTCGGAGGCAGGTTTGTACCTCTGCCTGATTCAGGTACACGGGGGTGGCTTTGAAGGGCTGATTTTAAAAAGAAACCTGCCAGCCCGCTCAGAGGCACATTCCTGGCATAGGAGGTGGAGCAGTGCCTGACACCCTTTATGTCATACAAAAGGGGCTATAGAAAAACGTCACCTGTCTCGGTCTGAATACATCTCTCTGTGTGTTTCTCTTCTCAGTTACAGAGGAGAAGAAGTCCTTGAAGCGGACGTTTCAGCAGATACAAGAGGAAGAGGACGACGATTACCCAGGGAGCTACTCCCCGCAGGACGCCAACGCCAGCCCCCTTCTGGTACGTCTGGAAGGGAAAGGATGGGAGACGTACGAGAGCTCTCCCTTGCAAAGAGGTGGCCACCAGGGGGAGCCATTGGCCAAGTGCAGTACTGCACTGATGTCGTCATTTAACTCCTTAAAACCATCAGAAACTGGAGAAGATCCAGAAACATGGTAAAAAAAGCAACAAAAAAACCACATTTTATTCCCTAGAATAACTGTGTCCAAATTAAGTAAAATTGCAGGAGTGTGTATTCCACCCAGCATGCTGCCGTTGCATTTCTGTAACTAACGGACAAGTCCAGGAAGTTCATTTACATTCAGTTTGCTGCCTTGCCAAGTGATTGGATGCGTGTTAGAGGTAGAGAAAGAGGTCCTTTTCTCTCTTTCTCACAATACAAGAACTCCTGGGCACCAGTGTTCCCTCTAAGCTCAGTCATTGTGAGCTAGCTCACAGTTTTTTAGCTTCCGGCTCACACATTTTTGTCTTAACACAGAAAGGAGGGCTCCAGAGCAAGCTAATTTATGCAGCAGCCGAATTGCTCGCTCACAACTTTAATGCCAGCAGCTCACAAAGTAGAATTTTTGCTCACAAGACTCCACAGCTTAGAGGGAACATTGCTGGGCACTCCATGAAATTGCTGAGCAGTCGGGTTAGAACAGATAAAAGGAAGTCCTTCTTCACCCAAAGAGTGATTAACACATAGAATTCACTGCCACAGGAGGTGGTGGCAGCTACAAGCACGGACAGTTTCAAGAGGGAATTAGATAAACATCTGGAGCAGATGTCCATCAGTGGCTGTTAGCCACAAGGTATAGGTAGGGTTAGGGTCTGGGGCAAGTGATGCTCTGTATTCTTGATGCTTGGGGGGGGGCAACAGTGGGAGGGCTTCTGGTGTCCTGGCCCCACTGGTGGACCTCCTGATGGCCCCTGGTATTTTTGGCCACTGTGTGACTCCGAATGTTGGACTAGGTGGGCCATTGGCCTGATCCAACATTGGCTTCTCTTACGTTCTTATGTCTTCTTTGGGCCAGAAGAAAAGATCTTGGTTTGAATCCAAGTCTTATGAGGAAAGGCTGAAAGAGTTGGGTATGTTTAGCCTGGGAAAGAGAAGAGTTAGAGGGGACAAGGATGACCCAATAGATGTTGTTTACCTTGACTTCCAGAAATCTTAGCAGGCATTAACAGAAGCCTTGTGTCCAGATCACGGGAGGTGGTAGTTCCGCTCTATTCTGCTGTGGTCAGGCCTCACCTGGAGTCCTGTGTCCAGTTTTGGGCACCACGTTTTAGGAAGGATGTTGACAAGCTCGAGCGTGTCCAGAAGAGGGCGACCAGGACGATGGTTAGAGGGTTTGAATCCAAGTCTTATGAGGAAAGGCTGAAAGAGTTGGGTCTGTTTAGCCTGGGAAAGAGAAGGCTTAGAGGGGACATGATGGCAGTCTCCAAATATCTGAAGGGCTGTCATGTAGAAGATGGAGCAGATCTATTCTCTCTTGTTCCCGATTGCAAGACTACATCTAATGGGTGGAAATTACAAGGGAGCTAGATATCAGGAGAAACTTCCTAACTGTAAGAGGACTGGTTGAGCAGTGGAACAGTCTGCCTCGGGAGGTGGTGGATGCTCCTTCCCTGGGCGTTTTCAAGCGAAGCCTTGGCGACCCTCTTTCGGGTATGTTGTAGGTATGTAGGGCTCTCTTTCGGCTCTGCTCCTGCAGAGTGCAGGGGGTTGGACGAGATGACCTGCAAGGTCCTTCCAACTCTTAACATTCTATGATTCTATGATTTTCCGTAAAGCAGCCTGGTTGAAAGGTGACATGTTGTCTTAAGGATTTGACTTTTGGATGAGCAGAAGCCTCTCTGTCTGGATGACACAGTTTGATTGACAGCTCCCCATGTGATGGAATGCGTCCCGGAAATAGTGAAGGCCCTGTGTAGGGCGGGGGTCCCTGGCGTGGGGCCTGCCAACACCTTTCCCAGCATCCGCCAAATGCTTTTATGAAGTGGGTTGGGCCAGGTGGTTTTCCTGTGCGGCAGGTATTCTGATGGGCCACAGGAAGTTTGATTGGCTGTGCATGTTTTTAACAAACGTTGCTTGGGTAGCCGCGGTCACCACAGCGCAAAGGTTTTTGCCGTGTGACTGAAAGTAAGCCGTGGCACCCATTTTCTGGACATGCCCACCACACTGTCATCTGTCAGTTTGGAATGTCTCTGCAAGCTTTGGTTACACCAAACAGAGGCAGTGCAGCCTAGTGCTTCTTCCGTTCTTGAGGAAGGCTCATATGGAGCCTGTGGCTAGTAGTAAAAAGGCTAAAGGTAAAGGTATACCTTGCTCGAAAGCCAATCGAATCCGACTTAACGGGCAGTGCTCATCTCCATTCCCAAGCCGAAGAGCCAGCACTGTCCGAAGACTTCTCCGTGGTCATGTGGCCAGCATGGCTAAACGTCAGGGCACACGGAACGCTGTTACCTTCCCACCAAAGCGATACCTGTTTATTTATTAATCACATTTGTACACACACCCCGTCCCCCGCAATGCAGGCTCAGGGCGGCTCACAATCAATGCATAAATACAATTAAAACAACACAAAATCATCTAAAACAACTCCCATTATAACTAATGCAATTTCATAAGGTGCTGGAGATGGTTGTTCAGGATGGCTTATTTCAAAATATACTTTCTCGGAGTCATTCTGCTCAAGATCTTCCTGCGGCACAGGCTAGATGTCAAAAACCGAGGGCCCGGGCTTTATAGTGGTGGGCCCGGGCTCTCTCGCTGAAAGCCTGGCGGAAGAGCTCCGTCTTGCAGGCCCTGCGGAACTGCTTGCAATTTCTTGCTTTTGGACTTAAGGTAATAGTATTTCACACCACACAAAGTTAAATAGTGGACCTCGCTGATGCAGGATGGGGTGGCGGCCACCATCTTGGAAGGCTGTAAAAGGGGAGTGAACAGATTAATGGAGGACAGGGCTGTCAGTGACGATTAGTCATGATGGGTGTCTACTCCCGCCTGTACCAGAGGTATATAAACATTTGTACTTTCCCCTAATTAGATAAGCTAAGCCAGGCAAGAATCCATCTCATCCAGACTCCTGTATTGCCAGGGGCCAAACAGATGCCATAGGAACACCCCCCCCTTATTGTCTTCCAACTGCTGCTATTGAGAGACACGCTGCTTCTGAAGGCGAAGGTGGTTTAAGCCATTGTGGCCAATAGCCGTTGATCAGTTTCTCCTCTGTGAATTTCTCCAAGCTGCTTTTTAAAGCTATGCTGTAGCAGCGGATTCTGTAAATTAATTAGGTATTGAATAGTGTGTGTAAAGAAGTACCGTGCTGCAGTTTTAGCCAGTAGTTTCATTGGCTGACTCATTAAGGGGAAAGGGAGGAAATTTTCTTGCCACACCAGGCGTAATTCTGTGAACCTTTCGGGATATGCCTCCACTTCTGCGTTGTGTCTTCTTTTAAACAGAAAATCCACGGCCTCTTTAGCCTTTTGCTCAAAGGGGAATTCTGTAACCATCTGATCGCTTTTCTGTTCTCTTTGGCACCTTTTGTAGCTCTAGGATATCCTTCTGGGTGTTCATTGGTGGATGGAAACGGACTTGTGCGTTGAATTGTTCTTGTGCTCTTGGCCTCCAGAAATGTCAGGGTTTTTTTTAAAAAAAAGCTTTCTACCAGAATAAAGCTTTATCACAATGCAGTACATAAATTAAAATGCCAGAGAGAAACTACAGGAAAAAGGAGGTCATTTCTCATAATGCGTCAAGATAAGTTCCGTCCTGTACTTGCCATGCCAGAACATAAGAGTATTGCCCACCTTTCAGTAAACCTATCTACATATATAGAGGGGGGTCTTGGACCCCTAGATCATCTTGATTTTGTCCTCATAGTATCATTATTATCTACAAAAATTGCATCCCACCTTTCTGCCCTGTTCAGCGTTCCGTGCACCTTGGTGTTTAGTCATGCCGGCCACATGACCACGGAAACGTCTTCGGACAGCGCTGGCTCTTTGGCTTTGAAACGGAGATGAGCACCGCAACCCTAGAGTCGGATTCGACTGGCTTTCGAGCAAGGGAACCTTTACCTTTTACCTTTCTGCCCTTAGGCAGCTAACGATTTTAAAAATGCATGATAAAAATCACATTTTAAAACTAATAAAATCAGCCCTCCCCAAAACACACATCATTAAAACAGTTAAAAACAGAACACACAAAACGTATTCTCCATACACTGTAGAGCCAAGATGAAACTGAAGGGGGCTCTACTTTTTTCCGGTGAAGGATTTCAGCTGTTATAACTGTTGTCAAAGGCTTTCACAGCCGAAGTACATTAGCTGTTGTAGATTTTCTGGGTTGTATGGTTGTGGTCTTGGAATTATAGGACCTGAGGTTTCGACAGCAGCTGTGACTGGCATCCTCAGAGGTATAACACAGAAAGATGGAGGACACTGCCACAGGAGGTGGTGGCAGCTACAATCATGGACAGTTTCAAGAGGGAATTAGATAAACATATGGAGCAGAAGTCCATCAGTGGCTATTGGCCACAGGGTATAGATGGGAACTCTCAGTCTGGGGCAGGTGATGCACTCTATTCTTGGTGCTGAGGGGAGGGCAGCAGTGGGAGGGCTGCTGGTGTCCTGGCCCCACTGCTGGACCTCCTGATGGCCCCTGGTCTTTTTGGCCACTGTGTGACAGAGTGTTGGACTAGATGGGCCACTGGCCTGATTCAACATTGGCTTCTCTTACGTTCTTATGCACTCTGTGCCAAGTTGAGAAGAAAAATGGTAGGCAGGCAATTAATATCTACTTAGGAAAGTGGGGGTAGGGCTGAGTCATTATTTTGTAGGAATTCCCCTAGGCTGTGAACATGCTAATGTTCCAAGACACTGAAAGGCTGGACGACACATCCAGTTACCATGCCAGATTACACAGGGAAGCCATTGAAATTCATAAACATAAGCACAATTTCAACAGGAAAGAGGAGAGTTTCAAAATAAATAGGGCATGGTTTCCTGTCCTGAAAAACAATAGCACTACAGATAAGATTAGAATTTCACCAGCCAATCCACATACAAAAGAACCTCCCCAGGAGACAGGAAACCTCCTGAGGAAACAATCCATAGACAAAAGAACCTCCTCTGGAAAGCTCCTCCATTAGCATGTTCACAGCCTGGGGAACGGCTACAAGATAATGACTCAGCCCTACCCCACCTTCCTGGGTAGATATAAATTACCTGCCTACCATTTTTCTGCTCACCTTGACCCAGAGAGTCCTCCGTCTTTCTGTGTTATACCTCTGAGGATGCCAGTCACAGCTACTGGCGAAACGTCGGGTCCTACAATGCCCAAGACCACGGCCACACAGTCCGGAAGATCTACAGCAGCTTTTGTTATAACTGTTTTGCAGAATTAGGAATTGGGGGGGGTTATTCTTGGAAGCTGCTTCCGGGGCCGTGTGCGCCGTGGGCAAAGGTGGCGCATAGAAATTCTTATGAAATTATTTTACTCACTGCTGCCTTTGAAATACTGCAGCAACTAGACCACTTCCGCAGTAACTGATCTCTTTGGTTCTAGTCTCTTCTTTTCTCCCCCCTTCCACTCTCCACTGTGTAGTTCAAATTGCTGCCTGGAAACTGACAATGGCCACACTGTGCTCTCCTCTCCCTTGATCTGCAGTATCCTCCAAAGAACCTGCTCAGTCGCACGGGGTCTGCATGTCCCGCTTGCTCTTGTTACAAAGGGAGTGTTTGGCACCGGTGCCTGTGGCGTGTCGATTAACCAGCTGGTCAGAGGAACTCTTACTTCCCTAACATTGCAGGCCTCTTAGCAAGTTGGGCGAGCAGAAGTGTGAATTGCTCTGTGTGGGTAGGAAGAAGATGTTAAGAACATTAGAGAAGCCAATGTTGGATCAGGCCAACGGCCCCTCCAGTCCAACACTCTGACATGCAGTGGCCAAAAAGACAGGGGCCATCAGGAGGTCCAGCAGTGGGGCCAGGACACTAGAAGCCCTCCCACTGTTGACCCCCCATCCCAAGCACCAAGAAGACAGAGCATCACTTGCCCCAGACCGAGAGTCCCTATCTATACCTTGTGGCTCATAGCCACTGATGGACCTCTGCTCCATATGTTTATCTAATTCCCTCTTGAAGCCGTCCATGCTTGTAGCCGCCACCACCTCCTCTGGCAGTGAATCCCGTGTGTTAATCACTCTCTGGGTGAAGAAGGACTTCCTTTTATCCGTTCTAACCCGACCGCTCAGCAATTTCATCGAGTGCCCACAAGGAATTCCTGTACTGTGAGAAAGGGATAAAAGTGCCTCGTTCTTTACCTGCTCTATCCCATGCATAATCTTATAAACCTCGATCATGTCACCCCTCATCCTTCGTTTCTGCAAGCTAAAGAGCCCCAAGTGTTTGAATCTTGTTCCTACCCTTTTATCATTCTAGTTGCCTTCTTCTGCGCTTTTTCCAAAGCTATAATATCCTTTTTTGAGGTGTGGTGACCAGAACTGTACACAGTACTCCAAATGAGGTTGCACCACTGATTTATATAGGGGCATTATAATATTGGCTGATCTGTTCTGAGACCATGAAAACGGGGAAGGATCCATCCCCAAGAGGAGGAGGAGATTAGATTTATACCCCGCCCTTCACTTGGAGTCTCAGAGCGGCTCACAAACTCCTTTTCCTTCCCCTCCCCACAACAGACACCCTGTGAGGTAGGTGGGGCTGAGAGAGCTCTGAGAGGACTGCCCTTTCAAGGACAGCTCTTGTCAGAACTGTGACTTGCCCAAGGTCATCCAGCAGCTGCAAGTGGAGGAGTGGGGAATCAAACCCGGTTCTCCCAGATTAGAGCCCGCGCACTTAACCATTACGCCAAACAGGAGTGTGGGCTACTCTGGACCCATCCCTTAACTGGCTTTTTAAAATTTGTTTGCATTATTTATAGTCATAAGAACATCAGAAGAGCCCTGCTGGGTCAGACCAGTGAGGGTCCATCTAGTCCAGCCTCCCGCCTCACACAGTCACCAACCAGTTCCTCTGGAAGGCCAACCACAGGGCAGAGAGGCCTTTATAAGAACATAAGAGCCTTAGGTTCCTTGGTAATGGTATTTGATGCAGCAAAATGTTTCTGGCTGACCTTGCTGTCCATCCCATGAGTGGCTGCAGTTTAAGAGGCAGGCAGGCAGGAGTGATATCAGAAGGTAAATCTCAGCTCCGTAGATTCAAGTGCAGAAGCACCTTAGAGACCAACAAGATTTTGGGGAGACGAGTTTTTGAGAGTCGCGGCTCCCGTCATCGAATCCGAAAACCATGTCGGTCTCTACGGTGCTTTTGGACTCGAACCTGAGAACGTCAGTGGAGCCCTGCTGGATCAGACTGGAGGCCTCTCTAGTTCAGCATTCTGTTCACGCAGCGGCCAACCAGCTGCCTCTGAAAGACGCAAACGAGGAAGGCGGCAGCATCCTGCTTGCACTTCCCAGCAGCTGCTCTCAAAAGGAATCCTACCTGTGGTACTGGAGGGGGGTTGTGCAGACAACCACGGCTACCTTCTGAAGCTCTCAGCGGCGTGTCGTAGATCTCTGAGACTGAACATAAGAACATAAGAGAAGCCAGTGTTGGATCAGGCCAATGGCCCATCTAGTCCAACACTCTCTGTGTCACACAGCGGCCAAAAAGACCAGGGGCCATCAGGAGGTCCAGCAGTGGGGCCAGGACACCAGAAGCCCTCCCACTGTTGACCCCCCCCATGCACCAAGAATACAGAGGATTCCTTGCCCAAGATTGAGAGTCCCTATCTATACCTTGTGGCTAAGAGCCACTGATGGACCTCTGCTCCATATGCTTATCCAGTTCCCTCTTGAAGCCATCCATGCTTGTAGCCACCACTTCTCTGGGAAAGAGTTGCCCGCAGCGTTGGTGCAGGCTTTTCATGTCTCAAGAAGCAGAGGCGGAGAGCATCTTCTCAATTCCATTTTCCCAGGACTCGCAGAACGGATGCTCAGAAATGAGGTCCGGACAGTCATACGTATTGGAAGGGTCTTGGTGCTTCTTAGACGGGGAGGCGGGTTGATCATTGCTGCCTTTTGTGTCTCTCTGCCGTGCAGACCGAGGACTTGATCAAAGCCCTGCAAGATCTGGAAAACGCAGCGTCGGGAGATGCCACGGTGCGGCAGAAAATCGCCTCGCTTCCCCAAGAAGTTCAGGACGTGTCCCTGTTGGAGAAGATTACAGGTGAGCATCGGAAGCAGCAGCGGTGAGTGGCGTGAGCCACCCGCACCAGCTCCAGTTCATGGAATGGGGTATGTGGGCAGACACTGGCTGGGTTTAACCAACTCTGGCTTTAAGGTTCTCCCCCCTTTCCAGGCGACTCAAGACGAGTCGGCCTTTCTCCTCCCCTTGGGGTTTCTCTTCCACCTTTGCCGTGACACGGCTTAGGTGCACCCCTGCTGTTGTCCTTGGAGACCCGGTTGTGGATGTGGTGGTGACGCTGAAGGTGCTCTTCATGGAAATGGATTGCCAGTTTGGTGTCGTGGTTAACTGTGTGGAGTCTAATCTGGGAGAACCGGGTTTGATTCCCCCACTCCTCCACTTGCACCTCCTGGATGACCTTGGGCAAGCCATAGTTCTGGCACAGCTGTTCTTGAAAAAGAGCCATTTCTGTCAGAGCTCTCTCAGCCCCACCTACCCCACAGGGTGTCTGTTGTGGGGAGGGGAAGGGAAAGGAGTTTGTAAGCCACTCTGAGACTCCTTCAGGTAGTGAAGGGTAGGGTATAAATCCAATCTCTTCTTTTTTCAGTTTGGTGTAGAGCCAGTTTGGTTTAGTGGTTAAGTGTGGGGGCTCTAATCTGGGAGAACCAGGTTTGATTCCCCAGTCCTCCACTCGTACCTGCTGGATGACCTTGGGCAAGCCATAGTTCTGTAAGAGCTGTCCTTGAAAAAGAACAGTTTCTGTCAGAGCTCTCTCAGCCCCACCGACCTCACAGGGTGTCTGTTGTGGAGAGGGGAAGGGAAGGGAGTTTGTAAGCCGCTCTGAGACTCCTTTGAGTAATGAAGGGCGGGGTATAAATCCAATCTCTTCTTCCTCTTCTTCTACCTCACAGGGTGTCTATTGTGGGGAGGGGAAGGGGAAGGAGTTTGTAAGCCCCTCTGAGACTCCCTTGGGTAGTGAAGGGCGGGGTATAAATCCAATCTCTTCTTCCTCTTCTTCTACCTCACAGGGTGTTTGTGGTGGGGAGGGGCAGGGAAAGGAACTTGTCAGCCGCTCTGAGACTTCTTCGGGTAGTGAAGAGCGGTATAAATCCAGTCTCCCTTCCCTTCCCTTCCCTTCCTTTCCCTCTGTGTGTTGACTGTCCTTCCCCGGTGCACTTCCCCCATGTATTTATTTTTTTGTTTGTTTGGTTGGTTTTTTAGACCTCCCGCCTTCCCCCTGCACTGCAGGGCTCAGAGCAAGTTACAATGATAAATTGAACAATTTAAAACATAATTAACAATATTAAGGCCTATGCAAACATCAGGCGATACCGGACACAAGATGGCCATCAGGCAAAAACAGTAAGAGCTCCCGAGGGGAGCTCTCTGCTACGTGTGCCCCAGCTGGCCTAGGTGCTGGGCGAGTGGGTAAAAGCCACAACCGGTGGCACGGAGCCGGGTGGTGCAAAACAGAACTGGGGAAGCCGCTGTAATTAGACTCCTGCCACCTCAAGCCTTCAGGTCACAGCCAACTTAATGGCAACCCTGTGGCATTTTCAAGGCAAGCGGCGTCCAGAGGTGGTTTGCCCTTGCCTGCCTCTGCGTCTTGACCCTGGTATTCTTTGGTGGTCTCCCATCCAAATACTGACCAGGGCCAACCCTGCTTAACTTCCGAGCTTTGACGCTCCTGGGCTAGTTTGGTGTAGTGGTTAAGTGCGCAGACTCTAATCTGGGAGAACTGGGTTTGATTCCCCACTCCTCTACCCGCACCTGCTGGATGACCTTGGGCAAGTCACAGTTCTGACAAGAGCCATTCTTGAAAAAGAGCCATTTCTGTCAGAGTTCTCTCAGCCCCACCTACCTCACAGGGTGTCTGTTGTGGGGAGGGGAAGGGAAAGGAGTTTGTAAGCCGCTCTGAGACTCCTTCGGGTAGTGAAGGGTGGGGTATAAATCCAATCTCTTCTTCTTCTTCTCTTCTAGCCTGGGCCATCTAGGTCAGGGCTTTAAAACTCGAACCCAGGAGGCAATCGCCAACTTCTGTTCCTTGCCGCCATTAATTCCCACTTTCTCAACTACGTTCTATCGAGTCTGCCCGAGCTTTGTGGAGAAAGTGCCTTTTAGGGGAGGAGAGGGATGTTTGCGTGCAGCTTGCATTGATGGAGAGGGAGTGTCTGGGCTGAGGGTATCCGGCATTCCGTTATTACAATATTTATACCTCACCTTTCGTCTTGGCTCAGGGCAGGAGTGCCCTACGGGCTTGGGAACCCAGCACAAAACACTGTTAAGAGAACATAAGAACTTAAGCGAAGCCAATGTTGAATCAGGCCAATGGCCCATCCAGTCCAACACTCTGGCCCAGGACAGACTGGCAATTTGCCCCGGTATCGAGTCGCGGCAAAAAAACCCCGGAGTAAACGATACCGGGTTTTCCCGTCCACACAGCGGGGGCCTCTGCCGGAAGAAACGGGACGGAGGCGCGCGGGAGCGTTCAGACTGCCGCGCCGGAGGCGCGCTATATTCGCTGTTCCCCCATTATTTCGGCTGTGGGCGTATGAGCGCATGAGCGGTCATGCGGTCATGCGCATAAGCGCATTTCGGCGAATTTTTTTTTTTTTTGCCCTGCAACGCCGGCACCGCATTGGGCAGTGGAGCGGAGCTCAGCCAATCATGCCGCTGCTGCCTCATGCCCAACGCGGGTTGCTCCCGGCTTTTCGGCTGCGCGTTCAGACTCCCCGGAAGCGGGGAAACGCGCGACGAACGCAGGCTTCCACGATTTGCGACGGCTTTTATCAGGTGTTTTTTTAAACCGGCTCTGAAGCGCGAGGGCTCCGGTAAGCTCCGGGTGGGGGACGCCAGGCAGATGTGCCTGTGTGAACGTTCCATTTACTCCGATATTGAGTCGCTGTCAGCCCGGGTCCCATCCCGCGGCAAATTGCCAGTCTGTCCTCGGCCTCTGTGTCATCAGACACTAGAAAGCCAGACACTAGAAGCCCTCCCACTGCTGCCCCCTCCAGCTCCAAGAATAGAGTGCATCACCTGCCCCAGACTGAGAGTTCTTATCTATATCTTGTGGCTAATAGCCACTGATGGACTTCTTCTTTCCCAACCTGCTCAATCTCATGCATAATCTTATAAACCTCAATCATGTCACCCCTCAGCCGTCGTTTCTCCAAGCTAAAGAGCCCCAAGCGTTTTAACCTTTCTTCATAGGGAAAGTGTCCCAACCCTTTTATCAACCCTTTTATGTGTTCTGTTCGGCAGCACGGCTCTCCCAGCGGGGCTAATTCCAGTCGAGTCCTTTTCTCCTCCCATGCTGCCAGTGTGATTGTCGCTCATGATGCTCAGTTTGCACTTGCAACAGTTTTCACAGGCACAAGGAAATCCCGTTTTCTCCACCGTTAGCCGTACTAGTTGCTTTCACACCCGATGCTAATTGCGTTGTGTGTCCCCTCGCTGTTCGTTGTGCCACCATCATGATTCTACTGTTAGAGCTGGAAGGGACCTTGCAGGTCATCTAGTCCAGCCCCCTGCACTCTGCGGGAGCAGAGCCGAAAGATAGCCCTAAGACATACCCGAAAGATGGTCACCCAGGCTCCGCTCGAAAATGTCCAGCGAAGGAGCATCCACCACCAGCTCCCGAGGCAGACTCTCCCACTGCTCGACCACTCTTCTTACAGTTAGGAAGTTTCTCCTGAGATTTAGCCGGTATCGACTCCCTCGTCATTTCCACCCATTAGATCTAGTCTTGCAACCCGGAGCAAGAGAGAATAGATCTGCTACGCTTTTTAAAAAATCCGTTTGCATGGCGCTTCTCCAGAATCAGGCAATCCTTGAATCCTTTAGTAAAGCTAATTGCTTGAAAATGACTGGCTGTCTCGTGGCCATCATTTACACTGAGAAGACTAGTCGGCCTCCTGTTGCTTGGGGGAAGAGGAGGGAGAGCACTTTGGGAACTTTTCAAATGCTCGTTGAGAGACCAGAGAAGAGCCCTTGCCGTTCGTATTTCACCAGGTTGGTCTGACACTCTTCGTTCCCCCCCAGTGAAAAAGTTTTGATTGTGTCGATGTCAGCTACAACATAGTCTCCTGTGAAAATGGAGGGGACATTTTGTTTCATCTAAACGCCAGGAAATTAGACGAAATTAGGTGTATATCTGGTCATACTATAAAAAAGAACCCAGAATCTATACTCTCGAAATGAAACTGCTTTATCCACTATACAAAGAAAAAGAATGGTTTTATTATTATTCGCAACCAAAACAACCATAGCTTCGAAATGGAAATCAGGAATTAAACCACCCCTAAACTTCTGGTGTGAAGTGTGGTGGCTGACAGCTGATTAAGACGCTGAACTGCAGGTTGTGGAAGGTCAGTAGTTCAGCAGTTCGAGACCCAAGAGTGTCGCATGATGTGGTGAGCTCCCGATCTCTAGTTCCAAGCTCCTGCCAACCTAGCAGTTCGAAAGCAAGAAACTGCAAGTAGTACTAAATAGGTACCACTTCTGTGGACAGGTAACAGCGTTCCGTGCGCCTTGGTGTTTAGTCATGCCGGCCACATGACCACGGAAACGTCTTCGGACAGCGCTAGCTCTTCGGCTTATGAAACGGAGATGAGCACCGCAACCCTAGAGTCGGATTCGACTGGCTTTCGAGCAAGGGAATCTTCTGATACAAAAAGTTATGGGACTTATGCATAATGGAAAAAATATCCCGACATAACGAATCCAACAAAATCTACTGGCGAACATAGTGAATTTACAATGATGTGGCTACCGATCTTATCCCATATCTAGTTTCCCAAGGAACAATACCAGAGATAATAAGACACTCTTCATTTGTGCTAAATGTTGATATCAGCACTGAGCTTATGAAAAAATGCTCTCTTTTGTGCTGTTGAGGTTTATGTATACTTATCCCGTAAACGATTATTACTTGTTATTGGAGTTTTGGAAACTGAATAAATTATATTGGATACATCGAAACGCCAGGCAAAAGGGAAACGTCCCATAAGAACTAAAGGTAGTGCCCTGCTGGGTCAGACCCCAGGCCCATCAAGTCCAGCGTTCTGACTTACACCATGGGGCCAACCAGTTGCCTCCGGGAAGCCCCCGAGGTGGAGGACCACAACAGCCTCCTCCCAACCCCCGGTGCTCCCCAGGACAACTGGTACAAAGAGGGCGGACTGGCTCTGACACTGGGCGGAGTAGATCTCCCTCGTGGTGAGAAGCCACTGACTGCCATGTCCTCCTTGAATTTGTCCACTCCCCTTTCAAAGCCTTACAGGTTCATGGCCACGACCACATCCTGTGGCAGCAAGTTCCACAGATTAACTATCCGCTATGTTGCCGAAGGCTTTCACGGCCGGAGTTCATTAGTTGCTGTAGATTTTCCGGGTTGTGTGGCCGTGGCCTTGGCATTGTAGGACCTGACGTTTCGCCAGCAGCTGTGACTGGCATCCTCAGAGGTATAACACAGAAAGAGGGAGGACTCTCCATGTCGTGATGAGAAGAAAAATGGTAGGCAGGTAATTTATATCTGCTCCGGAAGGTGGGGTAGGGCTGAGTCATTATCTTGTAGGAGTTCCCCCAGGCTATGAGCATGCTAATGGAGGAGCTTTCCTGAGGAGGTTCTTTTGCATATTTCCAAGACACTGAAAGGCTGGACAACACATCCAATTACCATGCCAGATTACACAGGGAAGCCATTGAAATTCATAAACATAAACACAACTTCAAGAGGAAGGAAGAGAGTTTAAAAGTAAATAGGGCATGGTTTCCTGTCCTGAAAAACACAAAAGGCTCTACACCTGACAAACAGCACTACAGATAAGATTAGAATTTCAACAGCCGATCCACATCCAAAAGAACCTCCTGAGGTAACAGGAAACCTCCTCAGGTAACAATCTATATGCAAAAGAGCCTCCCCAGGAAAGCTCCTCCATTAGCACGCTCATAGCCTGAGGATGCCAGTCACGGCTAGTGGCAAAACGTCAGGTCCTACCAATGCCAAGGCCAGACAACCCGGAATATCTACAGAAACTAATAACCATCCACTGCTTGAAGAAAGGCTCCCTCTTGTCTATCTTGAATCTAAGAACATAAGAGTAGCCAATGTTGGATCAGGCCAATGGCCCATCTAGTCCAACACTCTGTCACACAGCGGCCAAAATATACCAGGTGCCATCAGGAGGTCCAGCAGTGGGGCCAGGACACTAGAAGCCCTCCCACTGCTGCCCCCCCCCCCCAGCGCCAAGAATAGAGTGCATCACCTGCCCCAGACTGAGAGTTCCCGTCTATACCCTGTGGCTAATAGCCACTGATGGACTTCTGCTCCATATGTTTATCTAATTCCCTCTTGAAACTGTCCATGCTTGCAGCTGCCACCACCTCCTGTGGCAGTGAATTCCATATGTTAATCACTCTTTGGGTGAAGAAGGACTTCCTTTCATCTGTTCTAACCCGACTGCTCAGCAATTTCATGGAGTGCCCACGAGTTCTTGTATTGTGAGAAAGGGAGAAAAGTACTTGTTTCTCAACCTGCTCAATCCCTTGCACAATCTTATAGACCTCGATCATGTCACCCCTCAGTCATCGTTTCTCCAAGCTAAAGAGCCCCAAGCGTTTTAACCTTTCTTCATTGGGAAGGTGTTCCAACCCTTTTATCATTCTAGTTGCCCTTCTCTGCACTTTTTCCAGTGCTATAATATCCTTTTTGAGGTGTGGTGACCAGAACTGTACACAGTATTCCAAATGAGGTCGCACCAATGATTTATACAGGGGCATGATGGTATTGGCTGATCTGTTTTCAATACCCTTCCTAATAATCTCTCCCCCTTCAGCTTCAGTGGATGACCCTGGGTTCTGGTATGATGGGAAGGGGAGAAGAGTTTCTCTCAGTCCACGTTCTCCACGCCATGCCTAATGCCATGCTGGGAAAGATCTCCCCCACAATAGACAGATTTTGGGAGGAAGAGATTGGATTTATACCCCACCCTCTACTTGCAGTCTCAGAGCGGTTTACAAACTCCTTTCCCTTCCCCTCCCCACAACAGACACCCTGTGAGGTAGAAGAAAAGGAAAAGATTGGATTTATACCCTGCTCTTCACTACCCAAGGGAGTCTCAGAGCGGCTCACAAACTCTTTTCCCTTCCCCTCCCCACAACAGACACCCTGTGAGGTAGGTGGGGCTGAGAGAGCTCTGACAGAAACTGCTCTTTTCAAGAACAGCTGTGCCTGAGCTTGTGACTGACCCAAGGTCACATCAACAGGTGCAAGTGGAGGAGTGGGGAGTCAAACCCGGTTCTCCCAGATTAGAGTCCGCACACTTAACCACTACGCCAAACTGGCTCTTAGCTGTCCATAGTTTGTGCTGGAATGGAGGGGCCACATTGTGTGGAGAGACAAAGCAGCGTTCTGCTTGGGTTGCCGAAACAGAGAAAAACCTCAGGCCAGGCTGGCGCCAGCAGTGATCCATTAGGATTTCTCATAGCAGGACTTGATTATTTAGCCACTGTGATGACAGGGGATGATGGGTGTGTCCAGGGGTATTGCAGCAAACGGCTCGGTGGAGGTCACCTGATGCCAAGGGCCAGTCAGGGTCATTGAGCGGGGGCCTGGCTCTTCAGTCCAAACAGCTCTGTATTCCAACTTGGCAGCTTCCCCACCCTACCTGCTTTCCAGATTGAACATAAGAGAACATAAGAGAAGCCAATGTTTAATCAGGCCAATGGCCCCTCTAGTCCAACACTCTGTCACACAGCAGCCAAAATATACCAGGGGCCATCAGGAGGTCCAGCAGTGGGGCCAGGGCACTAGCAGCCCTCCCACTGCTGCCCCCCCAGCACCAAGAATAGAGTGCATCACCTGCCCCAGACTGAGAGTTCCCATCTATACCCTGTGGCTCATAGCCACTGATGGACTTCTGCTCCATATGTTTATCTAATCCCCCTTGAAACTGTCCATGCTTGTAGCTGCCACCACCTCCTGTTTGCCCCCCCCCCCGATTGCTTGGCTCTCCAGAACAAAACCCGCACAAGTCGTGGGCGGCCTGCCTGGTCCCAGCCTCTGTCTTGCAAACCGTGCGCTCGGTTTCCCGTAGCCGAGAGGCTGGCTGCTGGGGAGCGGCCCTCTGCCAACCATCAGGGAGGGTTTGAACGGAGCCGACGTCCCTAATTTGCCCCCCTTTGCACACAGACAAAGAGGCCGCGGAGCGCCTGTCGAAGACGGTGGATGAAGCGTGTTTGCTGCTGGCGGAGTACAACGGGCGGCTGGCGGCAGAGCTGGAGGACCGGCGCCAGCTGGCACGCATGTTAATTGAGTACACGCAGAACCAGAAGGACGTGCTGACAGAGAAGGAGAAGAAGCTGGAGGTGAGTTTTGCTCAGAAGCGGCCCTTCCTGAGAGGTGGGAGCTTCCCGGGTCGACCTTGGCCTCTTCCGGACGCCAGCGTTCCTTCACCAGTTGGCAGGGAGACGGCGGTTCTTTCGGAAGGAGGAACTGCCGAAGCTTCCCTGGAAGGATTCTTTCTACCCTCCCAGAGAGATCTTCTGATTAGTTGCTGTGGATTTTCCGGGTTTGTGCAGCCGTTGTCTGGGCATCGTAGAACCTGATGTTTCGCCAGTAGCAATGACTGGCATCCTCAGAGGTATAACACGGAACGATGGATACTGAGAGCACTCCCTCTTCCTGTGTTGTACCTCTGAGGATGCCAGTCAGAGCTGCTGGCGAAACGTCGGGTCCTACGATGCCAAGATCATGGCCACACAACCCAGAAAATCTACAGCAACTAACGAACTCCGGCCGTGAAAGCCTTCGACCACAGATCTTCTGATGTTCGGTTGCTTTACTTGTAGAACAACTGTTTTGTGGTCCAGTCGCTCCTGAGAGACCAAGGCTGCCACTTACCATAACAGGCATCCGAAGGGAGCTCCGTAGATTCAAGTGCAGGGGCACCTTAGAGACGCCGACAAGATTTTTTGGGGGATGAGCTTTTGAGAGTCAGAGTCTCCCTTCCTCCAATACCAGATGTGTCAGATTTTGCTGACAAAGGGAGCTTTGACTCCCAAAAGCCAGTTTGGCATAGTAGTTAAGTGCATGGATTCTAATCTGGGAGAACCAGGTTTGATTCCCCACTCCTCCACTTGCAGCTGCTGGATGACCTTGGGCAAGTTGTAGTTTTGTTAGAGCTGCTCTCTCAGGAGCAGTCCTCGAAAGAGCTCTGTCAGCCCCACCTGCCTCACAGAGTGTCTGTTGTGGTGAGGGGAAGGGAAAGGAAGTTTGTAAGCCACTCTGAGACTCCTTTGGGTAGCGAAGGGCGGGGTATATAAATCCAATCTCTTCTTCCTCCGGAGAGCCAGGGCAGAGAGGCCGAGACCTGATATTGCCTCCTGGTTCTGGGATTCAGAGGATTAGTGCCTCTGAATGTGGAGTTTTCCTCTAGTCACCATGGCTAGTAGCCCCTGATAGACACCCCCCCCGCCAATGAATCTGTCTAATGGACTGCAGGTCACCACCAGTATGCTTTCGCAGTCACCAGAAGCTCCGTGGGGAGAGGTGGGCAGGGCAGGGCGCACCGCTTCCCGTTACACAGCAAATTCCGCCGTACTTCTCTTGTATGTAGATGTTCTTGGGTGGAACAGTAGAGGGCAGAGTCCCCTTGGAGGAGACCAGTGCTTGTGCAGGTGGGTTCCCTTTCCTGCCTCTGCCCCTCTGCAAAGCTGCCCGTTACTTTGAACTCAGTCCCGGACATCTTGCCTTCAGCCTGCTTCCCGTGTCGCCCAGCGGCTGTTTCTGGCACTGTCCTAGTAGCTGTTGATGCGGGAGATCTGGAATTTGCTGTGGAAAGGTACCCTTCGTGACCAAGGGCAGATGAGACATTTTCTGTTTCGGGATAGTGTTAAAATGGATCTTCTGTCCAGCTCTTCAGCATTCTCCTTACATGGGGGGCGCAGCAGGGGCTGAGCTGGGCCTGCTCCTCTTTCCCAGAACTGTGCCTGGGGCTCCTGTTCATTCATAAGAACGTAAGAGAAGCCAATGTTGGATCAGGCCAATGGCCCATCCAGTCCAACACTCTGTGTCACACAGTGGCCAAAAACACCAGGTGCCATCAGGAGGTCCAGCAGTGGGGCCAGGACACTAGAAGCCCTCCCACTGTTGCCCCCAGCAAGCACCAAGAATACAGAGCATCCCTTGCCCCAGACTGAGAATTCCTACCTATACCTTGTGGCTAACAGCCACTGAAGGACTTCTGTTCCAGATGTTTATCCAATTACCTCTTGAAGCCATCCATGCTTGTAGCCGCCGCCACCTCCTGTGGCAGGGAATTCCCTGTGTTAATCACTCTTCCTTTTATCCGTTCTAACCCGACTGCTCAGCAATTTCCTGGAGTGGCCACAAGGAGTTCTCGTATTGTGAGAAAGGGAGAAAAGGACCTCTTTCTTGACCTGCTCTATCCACACATAACCTTGTAAACCTCAATCATGGCCTTATGGGCTCCTCAGTGAGGCTACCCAACCCACCCAAGTCCCTCAGCATGTATAGGGCAGGGTCTGTTATTTTCTGCTGCAGGTGGGGCAGCCCCATTGGTCTGCAGCCACAGAACACGGTGTGAGTCCGGCGGCACCTTCAAGACTGGCCAAATTTCATTCAAGGTGTGACCTTTTGTGTGCATGCACACGTTGTAAGGTGATGCCCAGAATAAATCTTCCTTTGTGCTGTTACTTTCTGAGCACGGAGAGCTTTTACAGGCGCAAGAAGAACTTCTGCTGATCTTTCTTCCTGTATCTCCCCCCTCCCCCGAAATCCCCTCTGGCTGATTTCATCAGCCCATAATTGGGCGGATGGTAGATGCCTCGACCGGAGTCGTTCTCGGGCCCTCTTGTAAGAAGGTACTTTGCATGCGTTTCTACTAAAACAGGAGTGGGCAAACTTGCTCAGCGTAAGAGCCACCTCGAATAAATTTCAGATGGTTGAGAGCCGCAAGACATGAACAAATATTACGCGCACATTTTTATTTAGAAGATATGCAGATTTGCTTTTTATTACCATGAAATGAGACTGCCAAAAATAAAAACAAAAGGGGTAAGAACAGATATTGATAATGATATTTATTTGCCCAATGATATTTATTTGTCTAAGAGAGAGAGAGAGAAAGAGGGGGAGGTGGAAAGAAAGAATGAAAGAGGTGGAAAGAAAGAGAGAGAGAGAGAAAGAAAGCAAATAGATAGGAGGGATGGGGGGAGGGAGGAAGGGATCAAATGCAGGCCTCCCCTTCACTTCCCCAGCTGCCCTGCTGGGAGCCACACAATATGTGTGAAAGAGCCACACGTGGCTCCTGAGCCGCAGTTTGCCCACCCCTGTACTAAAACATTACGGCCGTGGGAGCATTTGGGGAGGAGGGGGCTGGCGGTAGAACAAGACGGCCGCCCTTGCTGTGCGTTCTGACCTTGTAAAAAACGTACGTGGGGAAGAGCATTATAGAAGCAAGACCAGCTTCCAGAGCAAGCTGGGAAGAGAAACCCATCTCTTCTCTAGCAAGCTGGGTCTGAGTTTATTCTGGTAAATCAGCAAGCCTCTGCAGTGCTGCGATCAAACAAGGGCGAGCAAACTGTGTACCTTCAGGGTGCTCCAGATTTCGAAACCACGTTTCGCCCATCGGGTAGCAAAAATAGTTCATCCCGGTTCCTGGATGAGCACCGTGGTTGTCTAAACATCATCTAAACATTCTGCGGAATGGTCTCTAGAGCCTGTCACTAATCATCCAAAGCAAATTCTGCCAATCCATCTCGTCCACAAATGTTTACTTTTCATGGGCCGTTGCCCAAGGAATCCTGAAATAGCCCCGTGAGAGCTTTTTACTGTGATCTGTCACACAAGCGGGCGTTGTAAGAGGAGGGTACTGAAGAGAGGCGATGGGGTGAAATGTTGTTGTCTCCCCGGCTGCAGAATCCACAGGAGAAGGGAGAAGATGCAGAGCTTCACCGTGGCTCTCTTGATCGCTGTGAAATCTAGCATGTGCGTTTACAGCTGTCTCTGAAGTTCTCGATACCTGCTCGGTCGCGTTTTCATTTTTGGGGGGATAGGAGTCCCCAAAAGTTTGTGTGCTGTGTCTTGTCTGATGGATTTATTGTGCTTTGCTAGTCAAAAGAGGTGAAGTTGGCAGCAAAATTTGCCGTGCTTAGTGGAAGAGCCTCTGCTTGGCCTGCAGAAGGTCCCGGGTTTGATCCCCAGCACCTCTAGTTAAAAGGATCAGGCGGCAGGTGAAACGAAAGGCCTCTTCCGGAGACCCAGAGAGCTGCCACCGGCCCGGGTAGAACAGATTTAGAGTCTGGTGGCACCAGGCAGACCAACAAAGTTTTTATTCAGGGTATGAGATTTCCTCTAGACAGTCCTGACCTTTCAAGAAGAGGCTGGACGAATATTCGTCAGGGATTCTTTAGACTGGTCCTGCATTGGGCCAGGGGGTTGAACGTGGTGGTCTGTATGGCCCCTTCCCACTCTATGATTCTATGACCTCGATGGACCAGTGTTCCCATTCAAGACGAGGCGGCCTCTTGTCTGAAGTTTCTACCGTGCCTTGATTTAAGATTCGATACGGTCTACTCCGACTTCCCGGTTCGCCGCACAAAAGTCACAGGCTGGTTTTCCCGGAACATTTTTTTTTCCCCCCAGAATAAGTTTTCCGAGTTTTAAGTCGGTCAGGAGTTCCGAGAAGCGAATGAGGCTGTAAAAAAATTAAAGCAGCAGAGAAATGGCGAACCAGGGTCATAATTCCTGCCACGCAAAAGCAGTGCTGGGTGTGAACTCCGCCGTGCGCCCGCAGAGTCACAGAGCCCCACCGCTTCTGGCCCGAGGCCTCATTGCACGGCCCCGTCCTCTCTGTAGCACGTTTTTGAAAGGCAGGGCCACCTTTTTATCTCCTCAGTGCGTTTCCTTCAATTCTAGCGATGCCTTTGAACATCTTCACCGGTTCTCACCTCGGCTACACTTGGGTGAAGCTCAATTTATGGATTGTGGTTTTTAGTTTGTCTGTCTGAGCCCGTTTGGCATGTCAAGTAAACGCTGAGCGGGGCCGCCTTTACTAAGCCTAGTCCGGGGTTTTCTTGTTTGTTTGGTTAACTTTTAAGCCCATGGCTCCAAGCTGTTCCCTTTTAAGGCCGTTTGTATCCCAGGGACGCAGACCCGCTCTCCCAGCGGAGTCCTGGAGTCCGTTTAGCCGTCCAGTAACTGTTGACCTTCCTCTGTATCATCCTTTGCGCTTCTTTGACGTTTAGAGTCTTGTTCATAACTCTGACAGGAGAGCCTGGCCGGTACAGCATCCAGCAGTGTTTATTCTGGTGCCGCCAGCTTGTCTGTCCAGAGGGGCCCAGAGAAAGAAACTTTGCCAGGGGAAGGCCATGAGCATGCAGAAAGCCTCTTTGGGATGGCCAGTTCTGCCTTTTGCACGCCGGCCGTGTGCAGCCCCTGCATTGCTCTTGCAGGACACCTAAGCAGGTTTCCTCCCAGCCAGGGGGCAGCGGCAGCTGTCTCTCCGCACCACTCAGGTAGTGGCTGGCCATTGCTGGGCTCGAAGCCGAAGTTCCTCTTGCCGAGTTCTCCCGGCCCTGCCGATGATCTTGTCCTCGCACAATCTCCTCACATCTTTAGTAATCTGAAATTTTGTCATCGGCGGCAAATGTTCCATTTAGCAAGGAGTGCTTATTGGAGGGGGGGGGGTGCCAAGGTGTTGGAATCCGTCTCACTCCAGTCAAGGTCAGTGTTCCCTCTAAGCTGAGCTTGTGTGAGCTGGCTCAAAGTTTTTTAGCCTCCGGCTCAGACATTTTTGTCTCGGCTCAGGAAGGATGGCTCCAGAGCCAACTAACTTACGCAGGAGCCAAATCGCTCGCTCCTGACTTTAATGAGCCATTTTGGTGTAGTGGTTTAGTGCGCGGACTCTTATCTGGGAGAACTGGGTTTGATTCCCCACTCCTCCACTTGCACCTGCTGATGTGACCTTGGGTCAGTCACAAGTTCTGGCACAGCTGTCCTTGAAAAAGAGCAGTTTCTGTCAGAAGTTCTCTCAGCCCCACCTACCTCACAGGGTGTCTGTGGTGGGGAGGGGAAGGGAAAGGAGTTTGTGAGTTGCTCTGAGACGCCTTTGGGCAGTGAAAGGTGGGGTATAAATCCAATCTCTCTTCTTCTTCTTCTTCTTCTTCTTCTTCTACCTCACAGGGTGTCTATTGTGGGGAGGGGAAGGGAAAGGAGTTTGTCAGCCGCTCTGAGACTCCTTTGGGCAGTGAAGGGCGGGGTATAAATCCAATCTCTTTTCTTCTTCTTCTAATGCCTGTAGCTCACAAAGTGGGATTTTTGCTCACAAGACTCCACAGCTTAGAGGGAGCATTGGCCAAGGCCGCTCAGTTCTCCTCTGCCCCCACCTCACTTTTGCCTTGTTTTTAGCTTGTTTTTTCCCCCACCATCCTCCCAAAAGGTACTTGGGTACTTAGAACTGTGGACAGTGGATTACATCTCATGGCTCCATGCCACTAAGAGCGCTTGCATCTAGGACAACGGATGGAGCAGATGCAGCAGATCTGTTCTCTCTCGCTCCGGATGGCAAGACCAGATCTAATGGGTGGAAATGACAAGGGAGTCGTTACCAGCTAAATATCAGGAGAAGCTTCCTGACTGTCAGAGTGGCTGAGCAGTGGGACAGCCTGCCTCGGGAGGAGGTGGTGGATGCTCCTTCCCTGGACGTTTCCAAGCGGAGGCCGGACGACCATCTTTCGGGGGTGTTGTAGGTCTGTCTTTCAGCTTCGCTCTTGCAGAGTGCAGGGAGTTGGACTAGATGACCTGCAAGGTCCCTTCCAGCGCTAACATTCTATGATTCTAAGCCAAGGAGACTTCTGTTGACTTGGAGTCAACTCTTGCATTGTCAGAAGGGTCCCGGTGCCGGAGGAGGAATGCTGTCAGCAGGGTGGATCCAAGAGATCCGGCCTCATGGGCCCCTTACAGCGGGGGTCCCCAGCGGGGTGCCCACGGGCACCACAGTCCTCACCAGCATCTTTCTCGGTGCCCACTCAGTGTTTCTGGAGAGGGTGTGGGGCCAGGTGGGGTTTTTGCCCAGCGGGACTTCTGATGGGCCACTGGAGATCTGATGGGCCACTGGGGATCTCATTGGCTGTGCAGACTAAAATAACACGGTTTTGTTAGCAGCTGCCAAAACAGTGTTGGTTTTCTTCTCTCTCATGCTCCTCTTCGCCAATGTAGGTTTTTTTTTTAAATTGCCGCTCTTCTCCCCCGGTGTTTGGGGTTTCCTCTGAGTGTGGGGCCCCCCCTCCAGCGGTGGCCGTTTCGTGGCTGTTTCCGCTTCCCGTGGCAGCCATTGTACAGTCGGTGCCACCACCCTGTGTTCCCACAATCTGAGAAAGGTTGGGGACCCTTGACGTACAGACCTCCCTCTGCCTGAGACCCTGGAGAGCTGCAGCCAGTCTGAGTGGGCCATACTGACCTTGATAGATTGGAGGTCCGACTCAGTACGAGACAGCGGTGTGTGTGCTCGAGTTCCTTAATCGCTTTGTTTTTAATTCATTGGCCCGCTGGCAGCCCGGCTCTCTCAGCCAGTTCTTAAACACTTTGAGGACCGTGTTGACCCCTCCCCCTTTGTGCTGCAGCCCCTTTCCCTGACATCTCACACGGACCTTTTCTTTCCTTTTCTTTCCTTTTTCCTTTTTTGGCTGAGATCTGGGAGGCTATAACTCGATAAACAGATGTTTTCTTTCACTTCAGGTCTTTTGATTTGGTGCAGGGAGGATGCAGGTGGAAAGATTCTCTTGGTAACCTCTCATTACCGGGCATGCTCTGGGTGTCTCTGGGTGGGCAGCCGTTGAGATTCAGCAGACATCTCCCGCTCCCCAATCCCCAATCACTGGTTGGCTGGTTCGGCATTAGGGACCAAACCGTGTTCCGCTCTCCAAGAGGCGGGGGGTGGGCAGGGAAGGCAGCAGTTGCAGAGAAATGCTGCGTCCCTCATTCCAGATTCTGACAGCCGTCCAAAGCAACCTTGGTTTGACACAGAAGGTCCTCCGTCTTTCTGGGTTTTCCCTCTGAGGATGCCAGTCACAGCCAATGCTCCTTCTAAGCTGTAGAGTCTTGTGAGCAAGAATTCTACGTCGTGAGCGACTGGCTTTCAAGTTGTGAGCGAGCCATTTGGCTGCTGCATAAATTAGTTTGCTCTGGAGCCCTCCTTCCTGAGCTGAGACAAAAATGTGTGAGCCGGGGGCTAAAAAACTGTGAGCTGGCTCACACTCACTCGGCTTAGAGGGAACGCTGGTCGCAGCCGCTGGCGAAGCGTCAGGTCCTACAATGCCAAGACCACGGCCAGACAACCCCGGGAAATCTACAGCGACTAATGGACTCCGGCCGTGAAAGCCTTCGACAACACATTCAGCCTTGGTTTATTAGCAAAAAAGGGGCATGACCCCTTGATTTAAAACATCAGCGCCAAATTAAAAACAGCGCTCCCTCGAAGCAATTACAACATATGACCGCAACCCATAAACACAGGCATTTCTCTTGGAACTTACTTGATCCAAAGCATTATAAACGGAGCCCATTTCCCTAACAAACTCCTCTGCGTAGGAGCGGCTCCCATTTCTCGTAAGTTAGTTCAGAGTGACCAGGCCAAGGCTCTCATCCTCCCCCCCCCCCAATATGAGACAGTGCTGCTGGGGCTTTTTTTGTTAACTGTTAACTCATTACAAGTCCCAGACCTGAATCGGTATAATTGAGCTCTTTAATGGACTCTGGTAATGGCAGCTGTGCAGAGGGGCTCCAAATGCAATCTCTTCCAGGCCCTAGGGATTCGTAGTGGTGATACGATTCTAGAAGTGACTAGTGTTGGTGCAGAGCCACTGCCTCTCTTTTCGGCATCCCCATAAAGCTATTCCAGAATGCTCCCGGGTCCCGCACTGGGCTCGACACCATCGGAAGTCCAGCAGGTCCTGGAGACCTTGCTTTGGTGTAGTTTGGTTAAGTGTAGCCAGTTTGGTGTCGTGGTGAAGTGCACAGACTCTAATCTGGGAGAACCGGGTTTGATTCCCCCACTCTTCCACTCACAGCTGCTGGGTGACCTTGGGCAAGCCACAGTTCTGACAAGAGCTGTTCTTGCAAAAGAGCCGTTTCTGTCAGAGCTCTCTCAGCCCCGCCTACCTCACAAGGGGTGTCTGTTGTGGGGAGGGGAAGGGAAGGGAGTTTGTAAGCCGCTCTGAGACTCCCGAGTGAAGGGCAGGGTATAAATCCAATTCTTCTCTCCTCTCGAGTGGGCCGGAATCCCCTGTTGAAACAGCCTACTGTGTTAATTACCCGAGAGGCGGGGTTGAAAAAGAGGGTCCCATCCCAGCCACGAGGGGCGTAGTCTTCAGTCAGGTTTTGGAGGTTCCCACACATCTCGAAGGCATCCCAGAGGGTCTTGCTGTTTTGAAATTCCCGTGGACGTCGTCATAAATTGAGCTAAACAGGGCGATGAAGTATTGCCCTCAAAAGGTTGTTCCTATTAATGCAGCCTGAGAAATTGCATTGGCCTTCTTGACCACCTCTGTTCAGATGGTGTTTCTCCATTCGGGCAACTCCACCAGGTCAGGTTTCCTGGGAATTCCAGAGATGCTGTTTCAATCTCGTGTTTTTGACGACTGTTCCTTTCTTTAGTTTTCACTGCTTCGTTAGGGAATTAACAAGCAATAAAAAGACAATGAGACGTAGGAAAGCTGCCTGATACTGAATCGGACTCTCCATCGGTCGAATTTGGGCTTGTTGACTCAGACCGGCCGAGGCTTCCGTCCTGCCTGGTCTTTTTAGCTGTAGATGTCGGGGTTTGAACCCGGGACTTTCTGTGTGCCAAGCAGAGGTTCTTCCACTGAACAGCAGGGCCCCCTCCCCTTTACCTAGAAGAAGTGGTCCCAAAATCCACGGAGTGTCTTCTCTCGTCCTCCACCCTCTCCTTAGCCTGACCTCTAAAGCAAGGCTCCCTCTAAGCTATGGAGTCTTGTGAGCAAAAGTTCTACTTTGTGAGCTACGGGCATTAAAGTTGGGAGCGAGCAGTTCGGCTGCTGCATAAATTAGTTTGCCCTGGTGACATCCTTCCTGAGCGGAGACAAAAATGTGTGAGCCGGAGGCTAAAGATCTGTGAGCATGCTCACACTAACTCAGCTTAGAGGGAACACTGCCCTAAAGTGAATGCAAGGGGCTTATCATGCCACGGCCCCACACTTTGGCGTCGTGGTTAAGTACGCGGGCTCTAATCTGGGAGAACCGGGTTTGATTCCCCACTCCTCCACTTGCAGCTGCTGGATGACCTTGGGCGAGCCATAGTTGTGATAAGAGCTGTCCTTGAAGAAGAGCAGATTCTGTCAGAGTTCTTTCAGCCCTGCCTACCTCACAAGGTGTCTGTTTTGGGGAGGGGAAGGGAAAGGAGTTTGTAAGCCGCTCTGAGACTCCTTTGGGTAGTGAAGGGCAAAGGGGTATAAATCCAATCTCTTCTTCTACCTCACAGGGTGTCTGTTGTGGGGAGGGGAAGGGGAAGGAGTTTGTAAGCCGTTCTGAGACTCCTTTGGGCAGTGAAGGTCGGGGTATAAATCCAATCTCCTCTTCTTCTTCTTCTTCTTCTTCTTCTTCTTCTTCTTCTTCTTCTTCTTCTTCTTCTTCTTCTTCTTCTTCTTCTTCTTCTTCTTCTTCTTCTTCTTCTTCTTCTTCTTCTTCTTCTTCTTCTTCTTCCTCTTCTTCCTCTTCTTCCTCTTCTTCCTCTTCTTCCTCTTCTTCCTCTTCTTCCTCTTCTTCCTCTTCCTCTTCCTCCTCCTCCTCCTCTTCCTCCTCCTCTTCCTCCTCCTCCTCCTCCTCCTCCTCCTCCTCCTCCTCTTCTTCTTCTTCCTCCTCCTCCTCCTCCTCCTCTTCTTCCTCTTCCTCTTCCTCTTCTTCCTCTTCCTCTTCCTCTTCTTCCTCTTCCTCTTCCTCTTCCTCTTCCTCTTCCTCTTCTTCTTCCTCCTCTTCCTCTTCTTCTTCCTCCTCTTCCTCTTCTTCCTCTTCCTCTTCCTCACAGGGTGTCTGTTGCGGGGAGGGGAAGGGGAAGGAGTGTCAGCCACTCTGGGACTCCTTCGGGTAGTGAAGGGCAGGGTATAAATCCAATCTCCTCTTCTTCTCTTCCCTCCTCCCTGGTATGGCACGTGGGGGGCGGCTCCAGAAACATCAGGATCTACCTTCTGAGCATGAATGCCGTGGGTTTGGCCACAGAATATTTAGCATTTCTGGTGCTTGTAAGCCTTTGCACGTGGCATGCTGATCGTCTCTTAGACTGCTGTTTTTTGAAGACCACGGATGGCCGAAATCACCCTCTTCCAGGCAGTTTCCTGTCACTTGTCCGTAAACACGGATTTCAGAGCAGGAGCTGTTCCAGTTGGCCAGGGTAGAATAAATGCTGGAAAAGTGAAATGTCCTCCAGACTATATTAGCCATTGGATTCCCACAAATAGTGAGAACAGATGGGGCCCAGAGCAAGTGAACCTGTTTAAGAAGGCAACTCCTTGCTCACCTCCCTGCCTTACTCTTGTGTTCTTTTTTTTGGGGGGGGGGGATGTTTCATAGAACCATAGAATGTTAGAGTTGGAAGGGACCTTGCAGGTCATCTAGTCCAACCCCCGGCACTCTGCAGGAGCACAGCCGAATGATAGCCCTACTACATATCCGAAAGATGGTTGTCCAGCCTCCTCTTGAAAGCATCCAGGGAAGGAGCATCCACCACCTCCCGAGGCAATCTCTTCTACTGCTCAACCACTTTTACAGTCAGGAAGTTTCTCCTGATATTTAGCTGGTAATGACTGCCTTGTAATTTCCACCCATTAGATCTAGTCTTGCAATCCGGAGCAAGAGGAGAGAATAGATCTGCTCCATCTTCTACACGACAGCCCTTCAAATACTCGAAGACTGCCGTCATGTCCCCTCTAAGCCTTCTCTTTCCCAGGCTAAACATACCCAACTCCTTCAGCCTTTCCTCCTAAGACTTGGATTCCAACCCTCTCACCATCCTGGTCGCCCTCTTCTGGACACGCTCAAGCTTCTCAACGTCCTTCCTAAAGTGTGGTGTCCAAAATTGGACACAGGACTCCAGGTGAGGCCTGACCATAGCAGAATAGAGCGGAACCACCACCTCCCGTGATCTGGACACAAGGCTTCTGTTCATGCCTCCTAAGATTGCATTAGCTTTCTTCGCAGCCACATCGCACTGCAGGCTCATGTTGAGCTTGTGATCAACCAGAACACCCAGATCCCTTTCACCTGTGCTGCTCTCAAGCCAAGTCCCTCCCATTCTATATCTGTGCCTGTGATTTTTTGTGCCCAGGTGTAGGACTGTGCACTTACCTCTATTGAAATTCATTTTATTTGTCTCATACCTCACCTGGAGTACTGTTTCCTTTGGCTCCTCCGACCTGTGCTGATGCCAGGAGGCCCTTCGGAACGGGCATCGTCGTGCTTCCAAGAATGAAGTCTCCCTTTCTCAATGTTCCTGAAAGCACCACCCTTGTCCCGTGCGTTGAACGGACTGTTCTCTCCTGCTAAGAATGGGTCTTCTCAGGATTTCCAGAGGTCCCTTAATCGGCCGGCTGGCCTGGCTTATCTTCCCTGAGACTGGAGAAGGAATCCACCGTCTCTGCCTCCCCCGGCATTCTTGGGCAAGGGAGAGCAAGGTCTGACCCATTCCTCTTCCCCCCACCTCCATCCCCACAGCATCCATCACCGCCTGTCCATTTTCCGGGAGCGCCTTTTTGGCTCAGCTGTATCGGTCTTCCATCCCAAGTAGGACCCCGGGGCTCAAGGGCCTGGGGGAAGACCCATTTCTGTCTGGATCCGGAGGCCGGCTAGAAGGACTTGCCCGTTAACTATAAAGCTGCCGGTCCCCGCTGTTCTTTCAAGCAGGGCTTCTGCAGGGCCTGCAAGACAGAGCTCTTCCGCCAGGCTTTCAGCTAGGGAGCCGCCATCATCTTAGAGCCCTGGCCCTTGATCTTGGGCTCTAGCACCTAGCCTGGGCTGCAGGAAGATCTGGAGGAGAATGACTCTAGAATCCTAGAATGTTAGAGTTGGGAGGGACCTTGCAGGCCATCTAGTCCAACTCCCTGCACTCTGCAGGAGCATAGCTGAAAGGTAGCCCTACAACATACCCGAAAGATGGTCGTCCAGCCTCTGCTTGGAAACATCCAGGAAAGGAGCATCCACCACCTCCCGAGGCAGGCCGTTCCACTGCTCAACCACTCTCACAGTTAGGAAGTTTCTCCTGATATCTAGCCAGTAACGACTCCCTCGTCATTTCCACCCAGATAGGAACAGGGGGCCCTCCAGGAAATACTGAAATGCGCCATTGTAAGAACTATCTCAGCCCTTTAAGAAACTGTATTAACGACAATGGAATTGTTTTTAGATGATTTTATGGGGTTCTATTTCTGTTTATGTATTGCTCGTGAGCCGCCCTGAGCCTGCATTGCAGGGAGGGCGGTGTATAAATATGATAAATAAATAAATGGGGCATCCACCGCGGTGTTGTTGGTGCACCAGTGGTGAAATGGTTACTCTGGTTGATCGTAGATTTGCAGAGCTGGACGGGGCCCCTCCCAGGAAGTCTGGAATGTTGTGATTTATGCCGGCAGCAGTGGGAGGGCTTCTAGTGTCCTGGCCCCACTGCTGGACCTCCTGATGGCACCTGGTATATTTTGGCCGCTGTGTGATCCAGAGTGTTGGACTAGATGGGCCATTGGCCTGATTCAACACTGGCTTCTCTTATGTTCTTATGACTGGGAGGGCCCCTGTGCCTGTCTAGGAGAGCGGGAAGAGAACCTTCAC
Organism: Gekko gecko; assembly: GCA_029375565.1. NCBI lineage: Eukaryota > Metazoa > Chordata > Lepidosauria > Squamata > Gekkonidae > Gekko > Gekko gecko. Next base: position 189,046,494 of record JAPDNY010000006.1, read on the forward strand.
CCACCTGCCCTCTGTGGTCCTTGTGTCCTTTCAATCCCTCTGCCCTTCAGAATTCTTTAGTAGAGTGCTCTGTGTGTGTTTGTAGCTTCCCTGGGCCATGTAAGAAACAGGAAAGCATAATAAGGAAGTCCTTCTTCACCCAGAGAGTGATTAACACGTGGAATTCACTGCCATGGGAGGTGGTGGCAGCTGCAAGCATGGACAGTTTCAAGAGGGAGTTAGATAAACACATGGAGCAGAAGTCCATCAGTGGCTATTAGCCACAGGGTATAGATGGGAACTCTCAGTCAGTTTGGTGTACAAGCCAGTTTGGTGTTGTGGTTAAGTGCGCGGACTCTAATCTGGGAGAACCGGGTTCGATTCCCCCACTCCTCCACTCGCACCTGCTGGGTGACCTTGGGGAAAGCCATAGTTCTGACAAGAGCTGTTCTTGAAAAAGAGCAGTTTCTGTCAGAGCTCTCTCAGCCCCGCCTACCTCGCAGGGTGTCTGTTGTGGGGAGGGGAAGGAAAAGGAGTTTGTGAGCCGCTCTGAGACACCTTTGGGTAGTTGAAGGGCGGGGTATAAATCCAATCTCCTCTTCTTCTTCTTCTACCCTCACAGGGTGTCTGTTGTGGGGAGGGGAAGGGAAAGGAGTTTGTGAGCCGCTCTGAGACTCCTTTGGGTTGTGAAGGGTGGGGTATAAATCCAATCTCTTCTCTTCTTCAGTCTGGGGCAAGGGATGCTCTGTATTCTTGGTGCTTGAGGGGTCAACAGTGGGAGGGCTTCTAGTGTCCTGGCCCCACTGCTGGACCTCCTGATGGCCCCTGGTATTTTTGGCCACTGTGTGACACGAGTGTTGGACTGGATGGGCCACTGGCCTGATCCAACATTGGCTTCTCTTATGTTCTTATGTAGGAACTCTCGGTCTGGGGCAAGTGATGCACTCTATTCTTGGTGCTTGGTGCTGGAGGGGGCAACAGTGGGAGGGCTTCTGGTGTCCTGGCCCCACTGCTGGACCTCCTGATGGCACCTGGCATTCTTGGCCACTGTGTGACAAGAGTGTTGGACTGGACAGGCCATTGGCCTGATCCAGCATTGGCTTCTCTTATGTTCTTATGTTTAATAATAATCATCGTATGGCCATAGGTGTAGTACAGCCAGGATTGTTTGTCCAAAGATTCTTCGGCATGGCTTCTTTTGCGGCCCAGCTGGCTGCTTGTGGAGGTGTGAGGAATCGAACCCGGTTCTCCAGTTTAGAGTCTGCTGCTCTTGACCACAACACCAAACTGGCTCTAGAGAAGCATAGTGAAGTCAGCAGACAGGTGTTCTTGGGTGTCTCCCTGCACGGCATGTTTGAATTACTCGTTCTAGGCCAGTCTGGTCAGACTGCTAAAGACTCTCCGGAGTCTCAGGTCGAGCTCTTTCACATTACCTACTACCCGATCCTCGACTTGGAGATGCCGGGGATTGAACCCGAGACCTGCTGCATGCCAAGCAGATGCTGTGCTACTGGAACTCCTTCTACACATCACGGACACAAGCAGTTCCCCCCTCCCCAAGCTGTGGAGTCTTGTGAGCAAAACTTCTACTTTGCGAGCTACTGGCCATTAAAGTTGTGAGCGAGCGATTTGGCTCCTGCATGAATTAGTCTGGAGTCCTCCTCCCTGAGCAAAGACAAAAAATGTATAAGCCGGAGGCTAAAAAACGGTGAACTAGCTCACACTAACTCAGCTTAGAGGGAGCACTGGACACAAGGATTTTTGGTTTTGGTATTTTTGCATCTGTGTGCGCGCCCATGCCTGGAAGTCACGGTGACCTCTGGCGACTCCTACTGGGGCACGGAGGCCATTCAGAGGCTTGATCGCTTGCCTCTGGCCTCCCGACCCTGGTATTCTCTGGAGGTCTCCCATCCAAATGCTTGCCAGGGTCGGCCCTGCTTAGCTTCCGCGACCTGACGAGATCGGGCGTGGCTGGGCCTATCCGGGTCAGGGCCCTGACTCAAGAACTTTGTATGACACATCCATCAGTGGCCCCTATTAGCCACAAGGTCTAGATAGGAACTCTCGGTCTGGGGCAGGGGATGCTCTGTATTCTTGGTGCGGGGGGGGGGCAGCAGTGGGAGGGCTCCTAGTGTCCTGGCCCCACTGCTGGACCTCCTGATGGCACCTGGCATTTTTGGCCACTGTGTGACACAGAGTGTGGGACTGGATGGGCCACTGGCCTGATCCAGCATTGGCTTCTCTTAGGTTCTTATAAGAGGGAATTGGATAAACATCTGGAGCAGAGGTCCATCAGTGGCTATTAGCCACAAAGTCTAGATAGGAACTCTCGGTCTGGGGCAGGGGATGCTCTGTATTCTTGGTGCTTGGGGGGGGCAGCAGTGGGAGGGCTTCTAGTGTCCTGGCCCCACTGCTGGACCTCCTGATGGCACCTGGTACTTTTGGCCGCTGTGTGACAGAGTGTTGGACTGGATGGGCCATTGACCTGATTCAACACTGGCTTCTCTTAAGTTCTTATGTTCTTACATCCAGTGGGAGTTCTGTGCCTTCCATACACACCGGCTCTTTTCTGTTTGCAGAAATGTGAAAACAGGACACGGGGAGGGTGGACTAAGGCCACTTCTCCCTGCATGCTATGGTTGCGACAGGAATGAGCTGGTGTGCATCTGGGAGGCACGGGTCCCATTGCGCACATGACACAAAGTCCTCATGTCCTTCCCCAACAAACCTGAGGCCTTTGGAATGTGTAGCTGATGCAAGACATAACACTGTTTGCTTTTTAAAAAAAAACAGATGTGCTTTTGTAAATGTGGAGGCCGGCCCAGTTAAGTTCCTCTGTTGATCTCTGCTTGCCCCACAGATAAACTGGGCAGTGAGTGAAACCTGGGGGGCATTACTTTTTGCTGACTGTAACACACGTGCACATACCGATTGGGAGGCAGGTCCAGGTTTCCCCCTGCATAAGGAGGAGCGCAAGGGCCTTTGGAAGCCAGAGGTGGGCCGAGCCAGACTTGCAGGCTGAGATCTGTGCGCTCCTTACCCCCCCACACACACACACCTGCCATGCCCTCTTTCTCCCCACCCCCCCGCGCATGCCCTGAAAGAATGCCCCTTTGCGTCCTGGTTTCCCCACTCCGTGACCACGTTGGAGACCCGGTTATTTCCTGTGTCATCTGTAGACTTTTCAAGGCACTCCCGTCTTCCTCGCTCCTCCCTCCCAACCCAGTTTCCCTGCTTGTTTCCACGTCTTTTTCCGTCCCGTGCCGTTTGTGCGGAGTTAGTATCCGGCATGAGTGATGTTGACTTTAAGCCATTTTGGTGCAGTGGTTAAGTGCGCAGACTCTAATCTGGGAGAACTGGGTTCGATTCCCCTCTCCTCCACTCGCAGCTGCTGGATGACCTTGGGCAAGCCCTAGTTCTGATAAGAGCTGTTCTTGAAAAAGAGCAGTTTCTGTCAGAGCTCTCTCAGCCCCACTGACCTCATAGGGGGTCTGTTGTGGGTAAGGGAAGGGAATTCTGAGACTCCAAGTGAAGGGTGGGGTACAAATCCAGTCTCCTCCTCCTCCTCCTTATATAGGATGGAAGGAAGAGAATAGATCTTCTTCTCCTTCCTCTTTCTCCTTCTTCCACCTTCTCCTCCTTCTTCCTCCTCGTCCTCGTCCTCCTCCTTCCTCCTTCTTCTTCCTCCTCCTTCCTCCTTGTCCTCCTCTTTCTTCTTCCTCCTTCTTCTTCCTCCTTGTCCTCCTCCTCCTTCCTCCTTCTTCCTCCTTCTTCTTCCTCCTTCTTCCTCCTCCTTCTTCCTCCTTCTCCTTCTTCCTCCTTCTTCCTTCTTCCTTCTTCCTCCTCCTTCTGTTGGCAGTGGCATTCACAGTCGGTGGGCGATCTGAGGGGGCCAGGGGTCTGCCAATCGTGTTCCCGGTAGCCCCTCTCATTTTGCAGCCAGAGCGGTGGGGTGGGAGGAAGAGGCACTCCCTAACTCTGTCCTCTGCTGTGTTTTGGTTCCCGCAGGAGTACAAGCAGAAGCTGGCCCGGGTCACGCAGGTCCGCAAGGAGCTCAAGTCCCACATCCAGAGCCTGCCCGACCTGTCGCTCCTGCCCAACGTGACGGGAGGGCTGGCGCCCCTGCCGTCCGCCGGGGACCTGTTCTCGACTGACTAGGACCCCTCGTGGGGGGGGGGTGTCTGCGTTCCCCCCCGTTCCCACCCCTCCTTCCAGCAGAATTCCTCGGGACGACTGGAGATCCTCCTCCTCCTCCTCCCCGCTATCCGGCACAGGAAGGAACGGACAAGACGCCCTTCTCTGACCCTCTCTGCTGCGCGTGCCGCCCCTCATGTTGACGGGGCGGGGGGCGGCTACCGGTTCTTCGGAAGAAGGCCAGCTCTCTCACATTTGGCACACACACACACAAAAAAAAATCACGTTCCCACGGGGCTCCCTTAGTACATCCAGTTTCTACAGCAGACCCTGCGGATCTTGTGTGTGTGTGTCTCTCTCTGCTTCTACTTTTTTCAGCCAAAAGAATGTTGATTTCTGCTCCCCCCGCCCCCCCCCCCCCGGTATATAAAAAAACCCTGGGTGGTTTTCTGAATCGGTTTTGTGGCGTGTCAACCTTGATTTCGGACACGGGGGGGGCCCTCACTTCTTGTGTCAGGAGCATCCCTGAAGGGGCGGGGCTTCTGCTTCACGGACGGCCCGGCTGGGCGTGGCTCGTGTCCTTTTGCATTGCAACCAAAACACGTTGCCCCCCCCCCCCGTGACCTCGAGGTGAGTGTGCGCCCGTGGGCTCGCGCTCCTCTACGGGTGGCCTCGCTCAGCTGCCCCCCGGTCTGCGTTGGTGCCACAGTCGTCCCTTCTCACCGTCTCGATCTGCCGCAGCCGTGCGCCCGAGCGCTAAAGAAGGCCCGCCTCCGGAGTAGCCTAAATTTAATCTGTAGGCCTTAGCAGAAGGCCAGTTGTTTGTTGCCACGATCCTCAAAAGGGCCGAGGGCCCAGCCCCGCTGGAACGCGCAAGAGGGCGTGGAGGAGTTTCCCAACAGGTGAATGCCCACGATTGGTCGGTGCCCCTCCGGCTGGGTTCACGGTGGCTGTTCCGCTCCCTTGACCAGCCCGTAGCAATATCTGCGCGCCTGTATTTTTGTGTTACGTTCACACCCACGGAAGCTGGTCATGCTTTAACTGGGGCTCTCCCCTTCTGAGGTTAGGGAAAAGCTGCCACCAGGCTGCCCGTTGCCAGGGCCGTCCCAGCATCCTCTGGCTCAGGAGGAGGGAGTTGACCTCTCCCGGGCACGGCTGCGATCCGATGGGCTTTTCCTTCGTCGTGCCCGCAAAGCGCCCGTCAGTCTGGGTCGAGTTTTGCCAAATGCCGCTGGGGCGATGTGTTCCTTCCCAAGGCCTGGCACATTCAGTCTTTTTGAGTTTTAAACTGAAAATTTCCCTCCCAGTTGAGGCCATCGGCCTTCACAAGACGCACGTCTCCTCTGAAGAAGTCCGCCCAGGTTGGTTTCAGGGACACGGTGCCACCGTGTCGTCCAGGGGTTTTCGTGAAGCCGTCTTTCTATCCGGGGGCTCCAAAGGTGAGCCTCCAGCCTGCAGCGGTCCCCCATGAAAATTGCCTGTTGTGACTCAGCCCCATTTCTAGACGTTTAGGGCAGAGAAACGGACCCGGGCGTCCCAAGTGGATAGTTTGAGTGACTTTTGCTGTGAGTACAATATTCGGAGTTTGAAGAAATCGCAGTGGCTTGTGGGTTTCTCCCCCTCCTCGCCTGCAAAATGTTTTTATGCTTTATCTTAACATAACTGAAACCTTGCAGATTTAATTTGATTCACCAGGTCAGGGCGGGTGTGCCAGGGCACTCGGGGGGGGGCGGGGGGGTGTCTCAGGATCAAAGCGTTTTCGTAAAATCTCTATGTGAATTGATTTAGAGACAAACCTAGAGGTATAGGCTGCCATTGAAGCAGCAGTATATTCTGAAATGTCTGATAAATATATTTTTGAATAAAGAGGGTGTCGTTGAGTGGGTGTGCGGCCCTTTATTGAAGAGCAGGGAGGCCCTCCGTCGCCGCCTCTGAAAGCGGACCCTGCTGTGAGAGCAGAGCCAAAAATACAGGCAGAGTAGCAGCCGTCACGCTTGACCTTTAGCCGCGGGACTTCTGCCATTCAAAGCGTCGACCCAGTTCAAGAATACCTTGATCCAGCCCTGACCTGGATAGCCCAGGCAAGGCAGAGCTCGGGGAAGCTAAGCAGGGCCGGCTCTGGCTCGTGTTTGGATGGGAGACCTCCTTGGAATACCAGCCGTTGGGAGGCGGGGGCAGGCTCTATTCAGCCACCCCTCTGAATTTCCTCCAGGCCTCCCATAGGGGTCAGTCACCAGAGGTTGCCATTTCTTCCAGGCGCGTGCGCACAGACGCACATGTGAAAAGTACCAAAAAAATAACCCCCTTGATCCTGGCTTGTCCCAGGCAATGCTCCCTCTAAGCTGGGGCGTCTTGTGAGCAAAAATTCTACCTTGTGAACTACGGGCATTAAAGTTGTGAGGCTGCTGCATAAATTAGTTTGCTCTGGAGCCATCCCTTCCTGAGCGAAGACAAAAATGTGTGAGGCAGAGGCCAAGAAACTGTGAGCTAGCTCACACTAACTCAGCTTAGTGGGAACACCGGTGCCAATGCTCCCTCTGAGCTGCGGAGTCTTGTGAGCAACAATTCTACTTTGTGAGCTGCTGGCATTAAAGTTGTGAGCGAGCGATTTTTGGCTGCTGCATAAATTAGCTTGCTCCTGGAGCCCTCCTTCCCACACTGAGACAAAAATGTGTGAGCTGGAGGCCAAAAAACTGTGATCTAGCTCACGCTAACGCAGCTTAGAGGAAACAAATGCTCCCTCTAAGCTGCGGAGTCTTGTGAGCAACAATTCTACTTTGTGAGCTCCTGGCGTTAAAGTTGTGAGCAAGCGATTTGACTACTGCGTAAAGTAGTTTGCTCTGGAGCCCTCTTTCCTGAGCTAAGACAAACAATGTCTGAGCCGGAGGCTAAAAAACTGTGAGCTAGCTCACACTAACTCAGCTTAGAGGGAACAATGGCCGTGGCCCCTCCTGACACACATGAAGCTACCTTCTACTGAATCAGATCCCACCCTTTGGTCCAGCAAAGTAAGTACAGTCTACTCAGCCTGGCAGTGGATCTCCCAGGTCTTAGGCAGAGGTCTTTCCCATCACCTCCTACCTGGTCCTTTCAACTGCAGATGCCAGGGATTGAACCTGGGAATTTCTGCAGGCCAAGCAGAGGCTCTGCCAGTCAGCCACACCCCCTCCCTTTCCTGGTGCTCACCTAGGGTTTTTAGAAAGTGGGCAGGCCCATTTGGTGCTTTTACACAGCAGGGCTTCTGACTGGCTGTGCAGATATTTAAAAACATTGGATGGGCGGCAGCTGCCGCTTCCACGGTGCATAGATCTTCCGTTGTGTAATCGAAGGTAAGCTGTGTGGATGTAAAATCAAAAACAATATGTTCATTTTAAAAGGCATCCTAGAATCATAGCATGTTAGAGTTGGAAGGGACCTTGCAGGTCATCTAGTCCAACCCCCTGCACTCTGCAGGAGCATAGCTGAAAGATAGCCCTACATACACGAAAGATGGTCATCCAGTCTATGCTTGAAAACGTCCAGCGAAGGAGCATCCACCACCTCCCGAGGCAGTCTGTTCCACTGCTCAACCACTCTTACAGTCAGGAAGTTTCTCCTGATATCTAGCCGGTATCGACTCCCTTGTAATTTCCACCCATTAGATCTAATCTTGCAATCCGGAGCAAGAGAGAACAGATCTGCTCCAGCTTCTACATGACAGCCCTTCAGTTACTTGGAGACTGCAATCGTGTCCCCTCTAAGCCTTCTCTTTCCCAGACTAAACAGACCCAACTCTTTCAGCCTTTCCTTGTAAGACTTGGATTCCAACCCTCTCACCCTCCTGGTTGCCCTCTTCTGGACACGCTCCAGCTTGTCAACATCCTTCCTAAAAGGTGGTCCCCAAAACTGGACACAGGACTCCAGGTGAGGCCTGACCATAGCAGAATAGAGTGGATAGAACAGAGCTTCTGCCTTTAAATGGAATGCAATTGTTAAAGAATCATTAATCTTTAGGACAAAGTTTGAGCCCAGTGGCACCTTTTAAGACCAGCATTCACTCTTACAAGTGCTACTGGACTCAACCTTTTTTGTCCCTTCAGACCAGCCTAGCTGCATCTAACTGTTCTCCATCATCCATCTTCCTCACTGAAACTCAAGGCAGAGAACACACAGTCGATGGCAATCAGTAGCAGATGACAGAAGTCTGAAATCTTGAAGCTTCACTATTAGAGTCATGCATAACCTTGTTCCTTTCCGTTTGGGCGTTGGCCCCCGTCTCCTGTGGTGGCCCCTACTGCTGTGCCAGAACTTGAACTCTGCCCACAAGTTCCCCAAAAAAACGGTTGGGGTCTACTGGCCATCATCTGTTTCAGAGGTAGCCGTAGAGTCGGATTGGAGTCCAATAGCATCTAAAGATTCTCAGGGTCTGGCTTCCAAGAGTTTACTCTCAAAAGCTTATCCCTCGAACACCTTGTTGATCTCTAAGGTGCCACGGGACTCAAATCTGGCACCAGGCACCCGGGTTGCGCTCATGCCAGAGCAACAGTGCATGCATGCATGCATGGACACAAATTGAATTACCGAAGAAGAGTCAAGATGTTTTCTGCAAAGGGAGGTTTGGATTGGAGAAATATTTACATAAGAACATAAGGGAAGCCAATGTTGGATCAGGCCAATGGCCCCTCTAGTCCAACACTCTGTCACACAGCGGCCAAAAATACCAGGTGCCATCAGGAGGTCCAGCAGTGGGGCCAGGACACTAGAAGCCCTCCCACTGCTGCCCCGTCCAGCACCAAGAATACAGAGCATCACCTGCCCCAGACTGAGAGTTCCCATCTATACCCTGTGGCTAATAGCCACTGATGGACTTCTGCTCCATATGTTTATCTAATTCCCTCTTGAGACTGTCCATGCTTGTAGCTGCCACCACCTCCTGTGGCAGCGAATTCCATATGTTAATCAATCTATTTGGAGCAGAGGTCCATGAGTGGCTATGAGCCACAAGGTATAGAGGGAACACTCTGTCTGGGGTGGTGATGCTCTGGGTTCTTGGTGCCTGGGCGGGGGCAACAGTGGGAGGGCTTCTGGAGTTGTGGCCCTGCTGGTTGACCCCCTGATGGCCCCTGGGCTTTGGCCACTGTGTTGGCCTGGATGGGCCACTGACCTGATCGAACATGGCTTCTCTTACGTTCTTATGAGGAGATTGGATAAACTTATGGAGCAGAGGTCTAGCAGTGGCTGTTAGTCACAAAGTATAGATGGAACACTTTGTCTGGGGCAGTGATGCTCTGGCCTCTTGGTGCTTAGAGGCCTGTAGTGAGGAGGGCTTCTGGAGTTCTGGCCCTACGGGTGGACCTGAGTTATTGGCCACTGTGTGACACAGACTGTTGGACATTGGCCCGATCCAACAGGGCTTATCTTATGTTCTTATATGGAGCAGAGGCCCATCAATGGCTTTTAGCCACAACGTATAGACAAAGCACTCTTGCCTGGGGCAGTCGTGCTCTGTGTTCTTGGTGCTTGGGGGGCAACTGGCCCCACTGCTGGACCTCCTGATGGCACCTGGTATATTTTGGCCACTGTGTGACAGACTGTTGGACTAGATGGGCCATTGGCCTGATCCAACATTGGCTTCTCTCATGTTCTTATGTTCTTAATAGTGTGGGAGGGCTTCTAGAGTTCGGGCCCCACTGGGGGACCTCCTGACAGCCTCTGGGTTTTGGCCACGTTGTGGCACAGAGTGTTGGACTGGATGGGCCATTGGCCTGCTCCAGCATGGCTTCTTCTGTGTTCTTAAGTTAGCAACTTTTTGGAGCTTTTCAGCTAATAGTTAACCGACAGGAACAAGTGTGATTAGTTGACATTAGGTACTTGGACTTCCTAAACCCATTTGGCAAAGCCCTCCACCAGAAGCCCCTGAGTATACTGGAGTCCAGCCATTTGGTGCGCACAGTTCCCAGCATTTTTTATATATATATAAACACCTTACGGAGCATGAGGAGCATAATTTAGAACTGGGAGCAAGGAAAGCAGAAGAGGAGAAGGAGATTGGATTGATACCCTGCCCTTCACTACTTGAAGGAGTCTCAGAGCAGCTTACAAACTCCTTTCCCTTCCCCTCCCCACAACAGACTCCCTATGAGGTTGGTGGGGCTGAGAGAGCTCTTTTGAGGACTGCCCTTGAGAGAACAGCTCTGCCAGAACCATGGCTTGCCGAAGGTCACACCAGCAGCTGCAAGTGGAGGAGTGGGGGAATCAAACCCAGTTCTCCCAGATTAGAGTCGGTGCACTTAACCACTACACCAATCTGTTAAGCCCTGCTGCCTGTTGTTTTCCCAAGTTAAAACGGCTCCAGGGAGCTGAATTTTGTGGAAATGTAGGAGTTTGCCGGTCCGTGAAGTCTTCCAGCACCTGCTGCCTTGAAAGTATAAAATAATAAAGGGCGGGGGGGGGGTCTTGCACGAGGAAAGCAGGTGCTCTGTCGCTGAGCCCTGGCCCCTCAAGACTCCCCTTCCTTCCCCCACCCCACCCCACCCCACCAAGCCCTCGATCAGTGCAACTATTTCTGGTGTCCCCGGAGGCCAGCATGCCAGCAGGCATCACTCTGCAGGGCAAGATCTTTCCACAACTTCCATCAACGCCTTTGTCCTCCGTCCCCTACAGCAGCAGGCCGCCCCGCCGCCCCACACCTGATAGCTGGATGCGGCTGACCTTCAGATCTGCCTGAGCCAGTGTTTATTTTATCCAGATGGGGCTCAGAGCAGGAGGGGGGTATGTGTGTGTCTATTTTTGTAGCCTGGGATTAGCAGAGTGGTTGGTATCGGATGTGGGTGAGAGGGCACTGCGGCGCACTGCACAAGGCCTGACCGCAGGAATGCATCTGAGATGGGGGAGGAGAAGAGCCAGTGGGCATGTCCGGTTGCCCGGCTTTTAACTTCATACGGAGGCCTTCCCCCACTCGGCATATATACACACCCAAACACAGGGCTGTTTTTGTAGGAAAAGCCCAGCAGGAACTCATTAGCATAATAGGCCACACCCAACAGCAGAAACTCATGAGCCTATTAGGCCACACCCCTGACAGCACGGCTCATTAGCATATTGGGCCACACCCCACACTACCAGAAGTGTGGTCATCCAGCCACACCCACCTTTTGCTTCTTATTCTGTTGACCTTGTTTGTTGTCAAAACCCAAAACAGCCACGCCCCAGACACACACACACACCGTGATTGGCTATTTACAGTATCCCATCTCCCATAGGACCCGTCTCGGGTCTGGGCACTCCTATTGGTCCGTTTCAGGATCCTAGGTCTATTGTTCCTCCGGGTCGAAGGAATGTGCATTCGCTTGACCACGTGCGAATCCAACCACGTGTTCAGTCTTGAATGGATACATCTTTGTTTCTTAACCCTCCCCTGGGGCTAGCCACACGTGGTTTAGACTTTAGAGAGTCAAGATGTAGGTGTAGTGAAGTCAGAGAGGATGTTAATCCTTGTGTTTTGTTTCTAGCATTTCCCAGGGACCCTTCCCCCATTACTGAAGTCAACTTTCTTGTTTAAAAGCAAATCCAAGTGTCCTGCGGCATTTATTATCTCTGCTTTTCACCTGAAATTGTCTCTGGAGGGAGGAGAATTTAGAAAAATGCATGGCTCTGAGGGAAGACACAATAGAGGTTTATAAAATACAAGTGGAGACCCGCAAGAAACTTGCGGGATGGTCATCCCATTCCTCACACCTTTGCTTCCTCCCCTCTACCCTTACCTATCTCACACTCTTTCTCCCTTCTGGGGGTGGAGCCATAGACTCAACCCTCCAAAGCAGCCATTTTATCCAGAGGAACTGATCTCTGTCACCCGGACAACAGTTGTAATTCTGGGTGATCTCCAGCCCTCACCCAGATGTTGGCAATGGTAGTTCTCATGGAGGAAATGGCTGGTTTGAAGGGTGGAGTCTATGGCATTATACTGGTCTGAAGTTCCTCCCCTCCTCAAACCCCACCATCCCCAGGATCCACCCCTTGAATGTCCAGGAGTTTCCCAATCCAGAGTTGGCAACCCTATTTCCTTCCCACCCAACAGCCAACTTAACCTTTATCTGCCTTTGTCTGTCTTCAGCTTTTTGTCTCCACCCCCTCCCCCACAGCTTCTACCAAGGAAAATTACAGTCTTTCTCCACAGTGGGGACCAAAGCAGCTTACATTATTCTCACCTCCTTTTTATCTGCACAACAACCCTGTGAGGTTGGTTAGGCTGAAAGTATGTGACTGGTCCAAAATCACCCAGTCAGCTTCCACCGCAATATGGGGATCTGAACCTGGGTCTTGCAGACCCTACTCTGAGGCTCTAACTGCTGCACCACTGCTGGCTTTCATAGGGTGGCTGCTGAACAGCAGCAAGCAGCCAGGCCAAGTTGAGTCATGCAAATTAGGTGGCATCAAGTCACCCAGAGGGTGCTGCCTAGGGATGCCAGCCTCCAGGTGGGATCTGGGGATCCCCTGGAATTAGTGCTCAGCTCCAGACTACTGAGATAACTTTCCCTGGAGAAAATGGATGCTTTGGAGGGTGGACTCTAGGGCATTGTACCCCACTGAGGTCTCTGTCTTCCCCAGGCTCCATCCCCAAATCTCCAGGAGTTTCCAGACCTGGAGCTGGCAACCCCACTACCCCATCCCCTGCCAGTGCCCGTGGGGGGACCTGGCAACCCTAGACTGCTGCCAGGCCTAGGGTTGGCAACCTCCAAGTGGGGCCTGCTGGAGAGTGAACTCCAGAGATCTGTGAACAACAGAGATCTGTCTCCCTGGAGAAAATGGCTGCTTTGGAGGGTGGATTCTGTGGCATGATGCCCAGCTGAGGCCCCTCCCTTCCCCAAATCCTGCCCTCCTTGCACTCCACCCCAAAACCTCTAGGAATCCCCCAGCCTGGCCCCAAGGCTCCCTCCCTCTCCCCCCCTCGCTCCCTCCAAGGCCGAAAGAGGCCTGGAAAGAAAGGGCCCTCCCCCACCCTTTGACTGACAGAGCCAGTCAGAAGCCTCCTCTCCCCCTCCCCTCCAACGTTCTAATCTCTCACCCTTGCTGCCTGGAGTCAGGTCCCTGCAGAGGCCATTTCAAAAGGCTTTTGGGGGGAATTCAACCGTCCCTGAAGGGATTTCCTCACTGTTTGGATTTTTCTACAAACCCAGGAAGTCTACTGACTATGTAGGAAAAGCTGTTGGGGGAGAGTGAGGCCCCTGTTGGAGGGAATAGGTATCCGCACAGAAAAAAAAAGTCTGGAATTAGAATAAGGATAAGTTGGAGAAAGTGGATAGAGAGAGCTCCCCCCCCTTACTACTGGAACTTGAAGTTGATGATGGCAGAAGAGAGGAAATACTTTTTTACTCAACGAATAACTAAACTGAGGGCTTCATTGCCAGATTGCAGAGATCAGTTCGCCTGAAGAAAATGGCTGTTTTGGAGGGCGGGCCCTGAGTGAAGGCCATAAGATTCGTGGAGGGGAGAAGCCGATCAAAGGCTACTAGCCATGGGGACCAAACGGAATCTCCGTGTCCAGGGCTGGTGAACCTCTGAAACCCATTGGAAGAAAGCACCAGAAAGGGGAAGGACTCCTTTTCCTCTGCGCCCGGTCCAGTGGTCCTCCAGGGCAACTGGTCAGCAGCTGCATGGAACAGATTTCTGGACAAGACAGACTGATGAACATAAGAACATAAGAGAAGCCAATGTTGGATCAAGCCAATGGCCCACCCAGTCCAACACTCTGCCGCACAGTGGCCAAAAATACCAGGCACCATCAGGAGGTCCAGCAGTGGGGCCAGGAGTCCAGGACACTAGAAGCCCTCCGACTGTTGCCCCCCACCAAGCATCAAGAAAACAGAGCATCCCTTGCCCCAGACCGAGAGTCCCTCTCTATACCTTGTGGCCAATAGCCACCGATGGACCTCTGCTCCATATGTTCATCCAATTCCCTCTTATAAGAACATAAGAGAAGCCAATGTTGGATCAGGCCAATGGCCCATCCAGTCCGACACTCTGTGTCTCACAGTGGCCAAAAATACCAGGTGCCACCAGGAGGTCCAGCAGTGGGGCCAGGACACCAGAAGCCTTCCCACTGTTGTCCCCCCCAAGCACCAAGAATACAGAGCATCCCTTGCCCCAGACCAAGAGTCCCTATCTATACCTTGTGGCTAATAGCCAGTGATGGACTTCTGCTCCATATGCTTATCCAATTCCCTCTTGGAGCTGTCCATGCTTGTAGCCGCCGCCACCTCCTGTGGCAATGAATTCCAAGTGTCAATCTCTCTCTGGGTGAAGAAGGACTTCCTTTTATCCGTTCTAACCCGACTGCTCAGCAATTTCATGGAGTGCCCACAAGGAGTTCTTGTCTTGTGAGAAAGGGAGAAAAGCACCTCTTTCTCTGCCTGCTCTATCCCATGCAAAATCTCATAAACCTCGATCGTGTCACCCCTCAGCCGTCGTTTCTCCAAGCTAAAGAGCCCCAAACGCTTTGGTCTGACCCATCAGGCCTCGGCTCATGTTCTTATGAGGAGACACGAGCAGGTCAGACCAACAAAGCAGGCGTTTCCTCACAGACGAACACCTCGGATGAAAGTAATGACACGCTCATCACGCCTCTTCACTCCAGTGAAGGCACGAGGTGGGTCTGCAGTTCTTCCTCTTTGTGGGTTTTTTTTTTGCAATAGTTTCTCGTAGCTGTGACCAGGGCTATTTTGGGGGCAGGAACGCACAGGAACACAGTTCCTGCTCCAAAAAAAGCCCTGGGTTTTGACAACAGAGTTAACAGAATAAGAAGCAAAAGGTGGGTGTGGCTGGATGACCACGCTTTTGGTAACATGCGGGTGTGGCCTAATAGGCTAATGAGTTTCTGCTGCTGGGTGTGGCCTATTATGCTAATGAGCTCCTGCTGGGCTTCTTCTACCAAAAAGCCCTGGCTGTGTCCTTCACTTTTCGTTCACTGCCTTATTGGGCAGAGGCCCGTCGCCTGCTCCCAAATGCCCAGTAAAACAAAGTCCTGCTTGTCCAGTTTGCTTCGGACAGTTTGTTCTGCACATCTGTTCCCTGGGACTCCAGAGCCAGGGTCTCTCTCCCAGACTGGGGTGCTTGCAGTTGAATACTTCATGTGCTGGGGGTGGGGTGGGGCCCAGCTGCGTAAGGACCTCGGCATTCCGTCAGGCTGAGTGGGCAGGAACTGCCTGTGTCTTTTGGGCATGGATTTGCATTCTGGTGGGGAGGGGACAAGTTGGGTGGAGCAGAAAAGCGGGTTCTCCCCAGCAGCTGGAGAACCCTGGCTGGGCACTCACACGACACACTGCCCTGTTTTATATCCGCGTTTTCCCACGCTGCTGGCCCGTTGCATTTCTTGAGGCTTCTGATAGTTGAACGTAGGGTTGCCGACTCCAGGGTGGGAGATACCTGAAGATGTGGGGGTGGGGCTTGAAGAGAGGAGGGATCTTAGCAGAGGGTCATGCCGTAGAGCGGGGGTGTCAAACTCATTTGTTATGAAGGCCGGATCTGACACAAGTGAGACCTTGTTGGGCCGGGCCACGTGTGTGTCATAAAACGTAATGCTAGGCAGCGGAGATATAAACTTTATAAAGGACACAAACACAATTAAAGATTTTTTTAAAAACTTTGAACAAAACATGCTCAAAACACTGGCACCCTTGCAATATTTTGTCTATTTAACAGTCTCTGATAACTGACCCCTCTTGCTCTGAGTTGCTGTGGCAGCAGAACTGGATAAAGGAAGCAGGAAACAGCCAGGGCCTTTCGGGCTGGATTGCAGCCCTCCAAGGGCCTGATCCAGCCCCCGGGGCCGCATGTTTGATACCCCTATAGAAGGATATAGACAAGCTGGAACATGTCTGGAGGAGGGCGACGAAGATGGTGAGGGGTCTGGAGACCAAGTCCTCTGAGGAAAGGTTGAAGGAGCTGGGTGTGTTTAGCCTGGAGAGGAGACGACTGAGAGGTGATAGGATGACCATCTTCAAGAACTTGAAGGGCTGTCATCTAGGGGATAGTACGGAGTTGTTTTCTGTTGCCCCGGAAGGTCGGACCAGAACCAAGAGGTTGACATTAAATCAGAAGAGTTTTCAGCTAAACATGAGGAAGAACTTCCTGACAGTTGGAGCAGTTCCTCAGCGGAACAGGCTTCCTCGGGAGGTGGTGGGGCTCTCCTTCTTGGGAGGTTTTCAAGTAGAGGCTAGGTGGCCCCATCTGACAGCAATGTGGATTCTGTGAACTTAGTCAGAACAGGAGAGGGTGGGCAGAAAATGTCTAGACAGTGTGTAGCTGCAATAAAGAAGGCCAACGCTATGCTGGGGATTATTAGGAAGGGAACTGAAAACAAATCAGCCAGTATCATCATGCCCCTGTATCAATCATTGGTGCGACCTCATTTGGAATACTGTGTACAGCTCTGGTCACCACATCTCAAAAAGGATATTATAGCACTGGAAAAAGTGCAGAGAAGGGCACCTAGAATGATCAAAGGGTTGGAACACCTTCCCTATGAAGAAAGGTTAAAACGCTTGGGGCTCTTCAGCTTGGAGAAACGATGGCTGAGGGGTGACATGATCGAGGTTTATAAGATTATGAATGGGATTGAGCAGGTTGAGAAAGAAGTCCTTTTCTCCCTTTCTCACAATACAAGAACTCGTGGGCACTCCATGAAATTGCTGAGCAGTCGGGTTAGAACAGATAAAAGGAAATACTTCTTCACCCAAAGAGTGATTAACATGGAATTCACTGCCACAGGAGGTCGTGGCAGCTGCAAGCATGGAGAGTTTCAAGAGGGAATTAGATAAACATATGGAGCAGAAGTCCATCAGTGGCTATTAGCCACAGGGTATAGATGGGAACTCTCAGTCTGGGGCAGGTGATGCACTCTATTCTTGGTGCTGGAGGGGGCAGCAGTGGGAGGGCTTCTGGTGTCCTGGCCCCACTGCTGGACCTCCTGATGGCCCCTGGTATATTTTGGCCGCTGTGTGACAGAGTGTTGGACTAGATGGGCCTTTGGCCTGATTCAACATTGGCTTCTCTTATGTTCTTATGTTCTCTTATGCCTCCATGCTTAGTTCTTGTGGCCCTTTCTTACATGCCCAGGGAAATGCTGATGGCCACTTTGGGGTCAGGAAGCAATTTTTCTCCAGGCCCATTTGGCTGGAGATCCTGGAGGTTTTTTTGTCATCTTCTGGGCGTGGAACAGCGGTCACTGGGAGTGTGGAGGGGGAGGGGATTTGTGTATTTCCTTTATTGCGCAGTGGGTTGGACTAGATGACCCTGGAGGTCTCTTCCAACTCTATGATTCTCTGAGCATAGGCAGCTTCAAGAGGGGACTGGATAAACATATGGAGCAGGGGTCCAAGAGCAGCGCTTAGCCACAAGGTCTACGAACCAGGGTGCCCCCTGTAGCAGTGAACTTAAGCCGGGTTTGTGTTCTGTGACGAAGCGTCTTTACTGCTACAGGTTCCACCGTTATTTCCTTTTCCTCGTGAGCACAATGAAGGGCAAACGCTTGAACACGCCTTGGCACAAAAGGTCATTCGGCCCATTCGCTGCCAGCCGGCTGACGCTGGACTTTCCTTCTGGACTCAGCCGTTGCGCCGAGGGGGGTAGTTCAGGCCTGGGCCGTGGACGGCCACCCGAGAAAGGCGAGACGGCCTCTTTGTGCTCCTCGCCCCCCAACCGAACCTGCCCGGCTGCCGGAGGCATCGCCCGGTTACCCCTCCGGCAAGAAGAATAAACAGAACGCGACTCAGGAATTCAGATGTGTTCCGGGAAGCGAATGAAAGGCTTTTCTGGCGTAGGAGCCGGAGTCCAGATGGTGGGGATGAGCAGCCAACGCGCTCCAGGTCACCAAATACTTGCGGTCAGAACATGGACAGGAAGGAAGACAGAAGGCAGGCGCAGGCGGAGGATTTCTGCTTTTGGTTTATTGATTTTGGGGGGAGATTTATACGGCCTTATCTAACCGCCCCAGGCAGTGCACAGAAAGAACAACGGAATCTGTAAACTTCAAAACAGGAACATGGTGTATTAATAATAAACCCCACACAACATTTCAATTAAAAAATAATAATAAAGACAGGGAAATGAGTATTGGTGCGCTGTTGGCCAACGAAATCCAGTTTTGCATTACCTCTGAGAGGCAGCAAGGTAGGAGGGCCGGGAATTGAACCTGGGACCTTCTGCATGCCAAGCAGGTGCGCTACCACTGAGCCACCGCCCCTCCCTGCTGGTCTAAGATCATGCAGCGAGTTCATGACAGGGCAGAGATTTGAACCTGACCTTGCAGGGTTGCTGGGAGGAGAAACCCCTTCCTCCCAGCAGCGCGGTCCTTCCTTCCCTGGTTTCTCCTCACAGCAACCCTGTGAGGTAGGCCGGGTTGAGAAAGAGCAACTGGTTGTCCTGAACACACACGGAGCTGCCTCGCACTGAATCGGGCCCTTGGTCCATCAGGGCCCGAATGGCTGACTTAGATTGGCAGCAGCTGTCCAAAGTCTCAGGCAGAGGTCTTTCCCATCATCTACCGCCAGATCCTTTAAATGGAGATGCCGGGGATTGAACCCAGGACCTTCTGCACGCCAAGCAGGTGTGCTACCACTGAGCCACGGCCCCTCCCCACTGGTCTAAGATCATGCAGCGAGTTCATGACAGGGCAGAGATCTGAACCTGATCTTGCAGGTCCTACATTAATTCTCTAGCCACTGCACCACACTGGATGCCCATAGGTGCCCTTTCCACCTCCCACAGGATATGTGCTGGCTCAGGAAATCTTCTGCTACTATAAATGTGTCAGTTTTTAAGGTGTCACAAGGGTCTTCTCCTTCTCCATCAGACTTAACAGGGCTCCCTCTGGATCTGAGATCATCCTGAACTGCAGTTTGGAAGGACATAAGAGCATAAAGGAAGCCAATGTTGGATCAGGCCAGTGGCCCCTCCAGTCCAACACTCTGTGTCACACGGTGGCCAAAAAATACCAGGTGCCATCAGGAGGTCCAGCAGTGGGGCCAGGACACCAGAAGCCCTCCCACTGTTGCCCCCCCCAAGTACCAAGAAGACAGAGCATCCCTTGCCCCAGACCGAGAGTCCCTATCTAAACCTTGTGGCTAATAGACACTGATGGACCTCTGCTCCAGATGTTTCTCCGATTCCCTCTTGAAGTCGTCCATGTTTGTAGCTGCCACCACCTCCTGTGGCAGTGAATTTCATGTGTTAATCACTCTTTGGGTCTCTAAGCCCTGGAGACCATAAGCCACCATGAACTAGACTCCTCCCCTCCTCCAGTTTGGTTGAGTGGTTAAGTGCGCGGACTCTAATCTGGGAGAACCCCACTCCTCCACTTGAACCTCCTGGATAACTTTGGGCAAGCCATCATTCTGACAAGAGCTGTCCTTGAAAAAGAGCAATTTCTGTGAGATTGGATTTATACCCCGCCCTTCAGTACCTAAGGGAGTCTCAGAGCGGCTTACAAACTCCCTTCCCTTCCCCTCCCCACAACAGACGCCCTGTGGGGTAGGTGGAGATGAGAGAGCTCTTACAGAAACTGCTTTTTTTTCAAGAACAGCTCTTGTCAGAACTGTGGCTTGCCCAAGGTCACCCAGCAGCTGCGAGTGGAGGAGTGGGGAATCAAACCTGGTTCTCCCAGATTAGAGTCCGCGCACTTAACCACTACACCAAACTGGAGGAGGAGGAGGAGGATTCTAGTTCATGGTGGCATCACCCTGTCAACAAAAGTCCGCATAGTCAAAGCAATGGTATTCCCAGTAGTAATGTATGGCTGCGAGAGTTGGACTATAAGGAAGGCCGAGCGCCAAAGAATAGATTCTTTTGAACTATGGTGCTGGAGAAGACTCTTGAGGGTCCCTTGGACTGCGAGGAGATTGAATCAGTCAGTCCTAAAAGAAATCAGCCCTGACTGTTCCCTGGAAGGCCAGATCCTGAAGCTGAAGCTCAAAGACTTTGGCCACCCAATGAGAAGGGAGCCCTCACCCTGATGCTGGGAAAGACTGAAGGTCAAAGAAGAAGGGGACGGCCAAGGATGAGATGGTCAGACAGTGTCATCAAGGCAACGGACGTCAAATTGAGCAAACTTCAGAGGACAGTGGAAGACAGGAGGGCCTGGCGTAAGGCGGTCCATGGGGTCGCGGACTCAACTGTGCGACTGAACAACAACAACAACAAGCTCACCCTAACTCAGCTTAGAGGGAACACTGGTCACAACTCCCTCCCCCTCCCTCCCGCACTGACCCCCTGCTCCACGGCCAAAGAGGAAGGATCCCTGGGCCAGTCTGGCTTGGAGGGAGAATTCTTTTCTGCCCCCAAAGTGAAGGGATTTCTCCTCCAGGCCAGGAGACCGTGAGCCATTGGATGGCAGGCCAGGGCAGGGGAGGGGGGATGCCCTTGTCACACACACCCCATCAAAGACTCAGCCAGTGATGCTCTCCTACAATGCACCCGGAGAGGGCCCGGGCTCATCAGCACTTCTGGAGCGAGGCTCAGGGCAGCGAGTGGGACAGAGCGGCGTAATTTCTACAGAACGGCTCGAGAGGTGGGTCGAGGGCGGGGCGGCCCAAGCAGGCGTGATGCAGGGGGCTGGACTGTTGGGTGTGATGGGGGGCTGGCCTGTGGGAGACCAACACCTACGAGGAAAAAGGCTGAGGGGCTTCTTGGGAAGGTTCAGTCGGCAGGAGATTGCTCTCCTGAAGTCTTTGAAGGGCTGTGTCACTTAGAGGAGGGCAGGGA
The DNA here is from genome assembly GCA_029375565.1 of Gekko gecko. NCBI lineage: Eukaryota > Metazoa > Chordata > Lepidosauria > Squamata > Gekkonidae > Gekko > Gekko gecko. Next base: position 189,067,344 of record JAPDNY010000006.1, read on the forward strand.
GCCGTTCTTGTTGGCAGCAGAGGAGAGGACTTGCCATAATGGGTTTAAATTGAGGGCGGGAAGGTACCGGCTGGATCTTAGGGAAAACTTTTTTTACAGTCAAGAGCTGGGCAAGAGTGGAATCAGCTGCCTAGGGAGGAGGTGAGCTTCCCCTCCCTGGCAGTCTCCAAGCAGCAGCTGGACAAACAGTTGTCGGGGATGCTCTGTTGGCAGGGGTCCCCCGCTTTGGGGGGGTTCTGTCCTCCCCCATGCCCCAACACCCACAGCCACCCCTCTCCCTTCTCTCTTGAAGGGCTCCCTTTAAGTACAGGGAGCTGGCGTTTCCCCGCGCGCATTGGGCGTGCAGCCAGGGGGCAGGCGGACGTCCCCAACGTGACGTCATCACATCTGGGATGCCCCATCCCCTCCAGGAATGCCCCACAAAGTCCCTCACTGGGGGTGAAGCTGGGACTTGGCAACCCTAGTCGGAACTGGCCCGTCCAAGGTTCTTATCTGGCCTGCGAGTAACTGGTGCGAGAGAGGGAAGGCCGGAGTCTGCTGGGGAGGGGAGGAAAGGGCAGGTGGGCACAAACAGGGAGGTGTGCATGGTCAAACTTGTCAAGAAACCAAAGGAAATGGCTGGGGGCGGGCAGGTATGGTAACCCATGGGGGAAAACCCCTAGTCTTGCATAAGATTACATACATTTACTGGGGCCTTTGTGGATTCCCCAGTAAACTAATTGCTTTCACTCCTAGGAATCAATTGCTTTTGTTTGTGTTTTAAGTATATATATGTATGTGTGTATGTGTGTGTATATATATATACATATATATATGTAGGGTTTGCCTGTGTCGTTTATTAAGTTTATACCTCCGGTTATCTGGCATTTCGTTTTATGGCAGACATGGACCAGGCCAACAGAATAACTCTTGTGTCAGATCGGGCCCCCATAACAAATGAGTTTTTCACCTCTGCTCTGGGCTGGTCCTGCATTGAGCAACGGGTTGGATTAGAACAGCCTGTGTGGCCCCTTCCAGCTCTGTGGCCCTGTGATTTTATTATTCTATTATTCATGTGTCACTCTGACCAAAATGGTTACACATCCCAGCAGGCCCTGTCAAGAGTGGGATCAGCCGCCTCGGGAGGTGGTGAGCTCCCCCTCGCTGGCAGTCTTCAAGCACCGTCTGGACAAACACTTGCCAGGGATGCTCCAGGGGCTGATCCTGCATTGAGCAGGGGGTTGGACTACGTGGCCTCTAGGGACCCTTCCAATTCTGTGATTCTACGGTTCTATGATTCTTTGAGGAACGACTAGAAATTTTGTAATTGGCTTGCTCCTGTTCAAGTACTTGCAACGGAACTGAAAGTAAGTTTAAAACTATTCTAGCTAAAAATGATAACAAATGCTATTCCGTTCAGCTTCATGTCTTTTTCCACTCCTTATAACTGTGCTTTTTCTAGGAGAAATTGAATAATGAAGAAAACAAATAACGAAGCTATACTGTTTTAAAAAGAAACTAAGCTGAGTCAAGAGGTTGACACCTCCCAACTTTATAAGACTACTCATGAGGAAGATTGGTGAAACGAGTGCAAAAACCGGTGTGCTCGTCGAGGGTATGATGATGTTGGGCTTTGCTTTGTTAATGTCAGAATTTCCGAACTATAGTGTAAGACTGATAGCTTCACAGATTGATGCTCATAGAATTATTAAATGTGTCATTGTTAATTTTATCACAGTGGTTCTTTGTTTGTTGGCATGAATCTGCACATTGTGGTCCCTTCTCTGGCTTTCTTGACTTGGCATAGCCCAGTAGCATTTATTTGCTCTTCTTCTAGTGGTGCATTTGGTTAAAACAGCAAAGTGTTGCCCAGCCATAGAAGCGTGACACTGAGTGCAGTAAAGCTGTCTCCCAAGACGTATATTGCGAAAAAGGTAAATTTACATGTATGCAGGTAGATCCAGGTCACGTTCAGGTTGCAGTTGAAAGGACAGAGAGAGAAATCCCATCTAAAGAGGGCTTTCCCCGTCACAAACGGCCAGCTTGTCCAGCATCATGTATGGAGGAGAATGAGGGCACTGGCTCCACCAGAGAGACCTGCAGAGACATGTGCCTCCATGGAAGGCCATGTGCAGAGAGGGGGAGGACAATGAAAGAGAGAAACAAGAGAGGTCAGAGGGCAGCTCACAGGTTAAGACGAAGAGGGGCATCCCATTCAAGGAGGAAACGATACACACTTAGGCCATGGTCACACGGTCATTTTGATCGGGTTTCACCGCTGTTCCCTCTCGCGTTTAAAATTGCTGATCAGACGGCTGCATCCGTCTCCCACACCGAAATGGATTCACTCTCACAATCCTCCCGGTTCCCTAGCGAGTTTTCCTACACCCAGAAAATCAAGTACTTTCCAGATATCTGTGCTTTAACCGGCGGTTTTGCCAATCTGGACAGCCATCTCTTGCAATGATCATGTTTAGTTCATCTGAATGTCCTTCTCACTGTGTTGGTTTTTCTTACAAGCTTCCGTCATTGTGTGCATGAGCAATCTTGTGCTGAATAAAATGAATGTATAAACGTTCAAGGGCACAAATAGACTTCAGAACTCAGTTGTATGTCACCGGTTAATTTTGTTTGCTGTTGGGGAAGGGGAACCTGCAAGAACAAGTCCCAGTGGAAGTGATGATTCGCCGATGTGTATATGCACATGAGCAAAGCCATTTTTTTTAAAAAAAAAAACAAGCCATGCTGCCCAAGTGGCGGCGCGTTTATCTGAACGGTGCCCGGAGCTTCATTGCACGATGCAAGCAGTTCAGGGAGGGACAGGTGGTCAACCCAACCTTTAAAAAGATATATTCCCAATCATGTAGAAGATGGAGCAGATCTATTCTCTCTTGCTCCGGACGGCAAGACTAGATCCAGTGGGTGGAAATTACAAGGGAGTCAATACCGGCTAGATATCAGGAGAAACTTTCTGACTGTAAAAAGAGTGGTTGAGCAGTGGAACAGTCTGCCTCAGGAGGTGGTGGATGCTCCTTCCCTGAACGTTTCCAAGTGGAGGCTGGACGACCACCTTTCGGGTATGTTGTAGGTATGTAGAGCTATCTTTTGGCTGTGCTCCTGCAGAGTGCAGGGGGTTGGACTAGATGACCTGCAAGGTCCCTTCCAACTCTAACATTCTATGATTCTATGATATGATAAATCTACAGCGGGAACAAATCGCGGTAAGCTTGCCGTGTCACCACACCCTTAAGAGTGATGTAGCGACCCGATGTCCAGGCATGCTTAGTTGCTCACTCCAACAGTTTGTGTGCTTTTAATTGAATTTTATATCTCAACCGTATTTTCATCATTTGATTTTTTTTCTTAAATTATGTTTGCCACCTTGTGGACCCTGTTTGGGTGGAGGCAGCATAAGAGTCCTTTAAAGGAATAAATCCCTGGAGATTTTGGGGGGCGGCCTGGGCAGAGGCCTCAGCGGAGTGCCCCCTCCAAAGCAGCTGTTTCCACCAGGGGTTCATGATGGGAAAAACAAAATAAGCTCACCGAAGAAAAAACACTCTCCTATGACCAAGATGGACCAAGAGAGAGATCTTGGAGTCGTAGTGGATAACTCGCTGAAAATGTCTACACAATGTGCAGCTGCAATAAAGAAGGCCAACGCTATGCTGGGGATTATTAGGAAGGGAATTGATAACAAATCAGCCAGTATCATAATGCCCCTGTATAAATCATTGGTGCGACCTCATTTGGAATACTGTGTACAGTTCTGGTCACCACATCTCAAAAAGGATATTATAGCATTGGAAAAAGTGCAGAGAAGGGCAACTAGAATGATAAAGGGGTTGGAACACCTTCCCTATGAAGAAAGGTTAAAATGCTTGGGGCTCTTTAGCTTGGAGAAGCGACGGCTGAGAGGTGACATGATCGAGGTTTATAAGATTATGAGTGGGATTGAGCAGGTTGAGAAAGAAGTACTTTTCTCCCATTCTCACAATACAAGAACTCGTGGGCACTCTATGAAATTGCTGAGCAGTCGGGTTAGAACAGATAAAAGGAAATACTTCTTCACCCAAAGAGTGATTAACATATGGAATTCACTGCCACAGGAGGTCGTGGCAGCTGCAAGCATGGACAGTTTCAAGAAGAAATTAGATGGACATATGGAGCAGAAGTCCACCAGTGGCTATTAGCCACAGGGTGTGGATGGGAGCTCTCAGTCTGGGGCAGGTGATGCACTCTATTCTTGGTGCTGGAGGGGCAGCAGTGGGAGGGCTTCTGGTGCCCTGGCCCCACTGCTGGACCTCCTGATGGCCCCTGGTATATTTTGGCCGCTGTGTGACAGAGTGTTGGACTAGATGGGCCATTGGCCTGATTCAACATTGGCTTCTCTTATGTTCTTATGTTCTTATGTTATGACCTTTTAACACACTTGGTTGTACTCTTTATAATGTTTATAGTGCAGATTTCTTCGCAATCATCCTTACGTAAAGTACATGCCATGTGATAGAGCTATGAAGTGGAAAAGTAGACTAAAAAGTCTTTTGTTTTCCAAGCTCCTGAACGCTATTCTGAATGCCTTGAAGAGAAAAACTTCCAGGAACGGAGCCTAAACAACCTCAAGAACGTTTGCATCAAGCTTTTGTGTTGTACTCACCCCTTTATCTACTGGCTTTGTCTATGTTTATAGCATGTGCTTTGCATAAGGATGATTGTTAAGAAATCTGTACTATAAACATTATAAAGAGTACAACCAAGTGTGTTAAATTAATGTCATAGAAGAGTGTTTTTCTTCGGTGAGCTGATTTTGATTTTCACCAGGAGAGCCGGTCTCCGCGGTCTGGAGATTAGTTGAAGTTCTGGGAGGTCTCCAGGCCTTACCTGGACACTGGCAACCAGTGGTCCCTCTAAGCTGAGTTAGTGTGAGCTAGCTCACACTTTTTTAGCCCCCAGCTCACACATTTTTGTCTTAGCTCAGGAAGGATGGCTCCAGAGCAGATGAATTTATGCAGCAGCCAAATCACTTGCTCACAACTTTAATGCCAAGAGCTCACAAAGTTGAATTTTCGCTCACAAGACCCCACGGCTTAGAGGGAGCATTGCTGGCAACCCCAATGTGACACCTTAAATTCTAATGACCTTGATTCCAGCAGGAGCAGCTACAGTGTGTGATTAAAATAATTGTATGTCGTCTCCCTGTCCCCCCAAAATTGTTAGTCCATGTCTCTGAGTAACTGTAAATCGCTCTGAGCCTGCGTGAGTGGGAAGAGCGATTAATAAATTGAAAGTATTATCATTATTATTCCTGAGCCGCTCCTTCAGACACAATGATGGAGCTTCTCTTTGAGGTGCCACCGGTCTTCTCTTTTATTTTCCTGCAGTAGATTAACTGGGTTAAGAGCAGAAAGGGGCCCAGGAAAACTTGGGGGAGGGGATACAGCTGCACTCCTCAGAGAAAGTTCTGAAGGTATTCGACTTCCCGCTCCATTTTGTGTCGAGTGCTTGTGTGTATGGGAGAGCCACCAAATCTGCAATCACGTCTAGGATTAGAACTCAAGACCTCACATCCAGTCCTGTGTTCAGGCCATCCGTCTGCACCTTACCCGGGTCTCTTGTGAGAGGGCAATTTGGATAGATTGTCCTGGGGCACCCCACCATCAAAGTCCTCCTTCACAATAGGGTTGCCAGCTCCGGGTTGGGAAATACCTGGAGATTTGGGGGGGGGGGACCCCGAGGAGGCAAGGGTTTGGGGAGGGGAAGGACTTCAACCGGCTATAATGCCATAGAGTCTGCCCTCCAAAGGAGCCATTTTCCCCAGGGGAACTGATCTCTCTCGCCTGGAGACCAGTTGTGATCCCAGGAGAACTCCAGCTGCCCCCTGGAGGTTGGCAACCCTATTTGTGAGGACCTGTCAGCCAAACGTGGCTCTGCTCCTTCCTGATTTCAGAGGGGAGAAAGGTGTACGGGCCCAGAGGCCAGGGTGAGGGGCAGAAGGCGTCTGGGTACGGAACCCTCATCCAGCCCCAACATTACAGGGACAGAAGGCTCATTCATTTCACAACCCTACAAAAACGCAGGGGGGGGGAAACAACAACTTTGCCCTTTCCAGTGAAAAATAAACTTTTTATTCAGTGATTGGTATTGTTTGATTCTCTCAGCGTAACTTCCGCCTCTCAGAACAGAGCGTTTGCAAAGAACAAAAGCAAGAAACGGTTAAGGAGGCAAAGAAACACCCTAACCCTAACCCTAAACCTAACCTCCCCGTACATTCAAGGTTATATATGGCATCTTAGCATATAAATTAAAAAAACACCCAGGTTTTAACACACATTCTTTCTTATCCGAGGGCAATGGGGCTTCCCTAGCAGGATGCAGATCTCTGCAAGCTGAGCAGAAAGAGCGATGTGAGTTTTGTGGCTCAGGTCAACAGCGTTGTGGCTTTGTACCACCAACGGGGTTTGGGGTGTGGGGGGATTTGTCTCTTTCAGGATTGGCTGACCTTTCTGAGCCTGTGGGCACCCCTGGAATTCTGACAAAGGTCGGTGGGTGCGGCCACAAAATGGCTGCCATGAACATGGCCGCCACAGGAGGCAGAGCCGGCCACAAAATGGCTGCCATCAACATGGCCGCCACAGGAGGCAGAGCCGGCCACAAAATGGCTGCCATCAACATGGCTGCCACAGGAGGCAGAGCCGGCCACAAAATGGCCACCATCAACATGGCCGCCACAGGAGGCAGAGCCGGCCACAAAATGGCTGCCATCAACATGGCCGCCACAGGAGGCAGAGCCGGCCACAAAATGGCTGCTGCAGCTTATCCGTCAGTCACACAGCGAAGCTTCTTGTGTCATGGCAGCAGCTGCTGCCAAAGGAACGTTTTTAAAAAATCTGCCCAGCCAATCTGATCTCCATTGGCCAGACAGAAACCTTGCTGGGCAAAAGCCCCGCCAAGTTTCTAAATACACTTGTGGGGCACCAGAAAAGGTGTCGGAGGGCATCGCATTGGGGAACCCTTGACTATTTGGAGCATGGCAGCGATTTGCTCAGCCCTCCAATGAGGAAGAAGTGCCCGAGACACCACAGTGCAATGCCTCTGCCAGACCACCCCAGCACACTCCCCCCCCCGCCGCCCTCTGTACCACCCAGCCGGTTGGCTTTGCCAACCACCACAGACAGACCACTGGACACCTGCCTGTCACTGAACATGGGTCACGGAGGAGGAGGACGGGACAGATCCAACTTCTCCTGTGGTTGTGAGGCAGGATGCTGGATGAGGTGGACCACTGGTCTGATGGCAGAGCTCATCAGAAGCTCTTCTGAAGGCCTCAGCCTCTATGCCCTGTTATTGGTCCTCGAGAGGCACTGGTTGACCACTTTGCGAGACCACACAGACCAGTGGTCTTATCCAGCAGACCTCTTCTGAAGTGCCTTGGTCTCTGTGCCCTGTTGTTGGCCCTCCAGAGGAACTGTCTGGCCTCTGTGTGAGACAGGATGCTGGATTAGATGGACCACTGGTCTGATCCAACAGGGCTCTTCTGATGTTCTTATGAAGACCTCGGCCTCTCTGCCCTGTTGCTGGTCCTCCAGAGTAACTGGTTGGCCACTGCGTGAGACGGGATGCTGGACAGCAAGGACCAGTGATGTTCTCCTGTGTGCTTCTTTCCTTTCCTGGAAGCTGTCTTCTCAGCAAAGCCTTCTAACTCTGCCTCAACCGGCCCTCTCTCTACCCAGCCTACTGCTAAGCTCTGCTCTCAGGCTCTTTTCCTTAGAGGGTTTGCCAACTTGGTCACCTCCACCCCCCCAAAAAAACCACCCAAGGAGCAGTGTCCCTTGCAAACTTTCTCATTGCCTGGCAGCCCCAGAGAGGAACCTTGGCTGGTATCTATTTCTTTTTTAAAGACAGCAATGGCCCTACAGCAACTGATGCCCTGGGGGGCAAAGAGCCTGCCCTGCATCAGGTACCTCCACAAAACTCTTCGGGGGGGGAAGGGTGGGGTTGGGGCTCTGAATTGGGAAATACCTGGAGATTTGGGGGGCGGGGCCTGAGGTGGGCGGGGTTTGCGGATGGACTTCAATGGGGTCTAATGCCATGGAGTCGACCTTCCAAAGCGGCCATTTCCTCCAGGGGAACTGATCTCTGTCGCCTGGAAATCGGCTGGAATAATGGGAGATTATAATACAAAAACGGAGGGTCACAGTGTTAGGAAGATACGGAAAAGTATATAGCACTGTGTTTAATAGATCTATGCTTAAGGTAGCTCTATCTTGCGCTTTTTATTTTCCTTTATTTCCTTAATTTTTCTACACTGTTACATAAATACTGGTGTCAAGGATTACCAAGCACAGGTTTCACCCGAACGGTACGTCAGAGTGCAGGTCTAGGCGATGTTCAGACATAAATAAGGATGAGCGAATTTCTATTGATGTATTAATATTTTTTGTTTATTCCCGTTCCGATGGGACCCTAGAAAATATGCTGCTATCTTAAATTTCTCGTAAAGAGAAATTATCGCGCCTTATGTCCTGTATGTACGTCACGGTCCTTGGGAAAAGACTGTACTCGATACGGGTGAGTTACTAGAGTCCCGTGGGACTAGTGACTGTGTGAGCTGTTTGAACGTTTGAACATAGTGCAAAGCTGCACTTTGATGCATTGTCTGGATGAGAGCTATGTTTGGTAATCCTCGACACCGATATTTATATAACAGTATAGTTTTTTTTTTTTAAAAAAAGCACAAAATAGATCTACCTTAAGCATGATCTGTTATACACAGTGTCATATACTTTCCCATAACCGCCCAGACCAGCAGAAAGACACCCTCATGGGCAACAGAGATTCTCGTGCCGTCCTGCTGTGCCTTTTTATTTACAAGTGGGGGGGGGAGTTATTTAAAAAAAGAAAAGAATTCTCCAGTTAAAGGACTAAAAATAGCCGAGGAAAAGGTCCGAGCTGGACGCAGTCGGAGCGGAGAAGAGATGTGGCGGCGGCAGCCAACGGGAGGCCGCCCCGACCGGGCAGATCTCTGATGCTGGCCTTTGTCTGACAGTCACAGCCCAGCGGCCTCTCCGGCTTTGCAAAAAACACAGCCTCTTCGGCTTGGGGCCACGGGTCTTTGGAACACGCCAGCGCTCGTGACGGCCACACCTAGGGGGCCAGCCAGAAGGAAGCCAGGGAGGGCAGTGTTCCTGGCACTAGATTTTTTCCCCCTTGGGAGTTTTGAGGTCATCTTGACTCCAGCGGTCGGTACGTTCCGTGCTGTTTTCCCGTTCACCCCTCCTTCTCTTGCTCCCTTGAGCTGGCTCTGGCTTTTTTTGCAAAGCTGGAAGGGGGTCTAGGATGCAGGTCAGAGTGTTGTGGTGATGGCCCATTTTAGAAAACACAAGGAGTTCTATTAATGCGAGGGGGGGGAATTAGCAGGAAAACTGTGAGGCAGGATGCTGGACTCGATGGACCCTCGCTGGTCTGATCCAGCAGGGCTCTTCTGATACTCATAGGAGGGCCTTGGCCTCTATGCCCTGTGGTTGGCCCTCCAGAGTGAGACAGGATGCTGGACTCGATGGACCACTGGTCTGATCCAGCAGGGCTCTTCTGATGTCCTTATGAAGGCCTCGGCCTCTATGCCCTGTTGTTGGCCCTCCAGGGGAACTGGTTGGCCACTGTGTGAGACAGGAGGCTGGACTAGATGGACCCTCACTGGTCTGATCCAGCAGGGCTCTTCTGACGTTCTTAAGAAGGCCTCAGCCTCTCTGCCCTGTTGTTGGCCCTCCAGAGGAACTGGTTAGCCACTGTGTGAGGCAGGAGGCTGGACTAGATGGACCCTCACTGGTCTGATCCAGCAGGGCTCTTCTGACGTTCTTATGAAGGCCCTGACCTCTCTGCCCTGTTGTTGGCCCTCCAGAGGAACTGGTTGGCCACTGTGTGAGGCAGGAAGCTGGACTAGATGGACCCTCACTGGTCTGATCCAGCAGGGCTCTTCTGAAGTTCTTAAGAAGGCCTCAGCCTCTCTGCCCTGTTGTTGGCCCTCCAGAGGAACTGGTTGGCCACTGTGCGAGACAGGATGCTGGACTAGATGGACCATTGGTCTGATCTAGCAGGGCTCTTCTGATGTCCTTATGAAGGCCTCGGCCTCTCTGCCCTGTTGTTGGCCCTCCAGAGGAACTGGTTGGCCACTGTGTGAGACAGGATGCTGGACTAGATGGACCCTCACTGTTCTGATCCAGCAGTGCTCTTCTGATGTTCTTAAGAAGGCCTTGGCCTCTATGCCCTGTTCTTGGCCCACCAGAGGAACTGGCTGGCCACTGTGTGAGATAGTATGCTAGACTAGAAGGACCCTCACTGGTCTCATCCAGCAGGGCTCTTCTGAGGTTCTCATGAAGGCCTCAGCCTCTCTGCCCTGTTTGTTGGTTCTCCAGAGGAACTGGTTGGCCACTGTGTGAGGCAGGAGGCTGGACTAGATGGACCCTCACTGGTCTGATCCAGCAGGGCTCTTCTGACGTTCTTAAGAAGGCCTCAGCCTCTCTGCCCTGTTGTTGGCCCTCCAGAGGAACTGGTTGGCCACTGTGTGAGGCAGGAGGCTGGACTAGATGGACCCTCACTGGTCTGATCCAGCAGGGCTCTTCTGACGTTCTTAAGAAGGCCTCAGCCTCTCTGCCCTGTTGTTGGCCCTCCAGAGGAACTGGTTGGCTACTGTGTGAGACAGGAGGCTGGACTAGATGGACCATTGGTCTGATCTAGCAGGGCTCTTCTGATGTCCTTATGAAGGCCTCGGCCTCTCTGCCCTGTTGTTGGCCCTCCAGAGGAACTGGTTGGCCACTGTGTGAGACAGGATGCTGGACTAGATGGACCCTCACTGGTCTGATCCAGCAGGGCTCTTCTGACGTTCTTAAGAAGGCCTCAGCCTCTCTGCCCTGTTGTTGGCCCTCCAGAGGAACTGGTTGGCCACTGTGCGAGACAGGATGCTGGACTAGATGGACCATTGGTCTGATCTAGCAGGGCTCTTCTGATGTCCTTATGAAGGCCTCGGCCTCTCTGCCCTGTTGTTGGCCCTCCAGAGGAACTGGTTGGCCACTGTGTGAGACAGGATGCTAGACTAGAAGGACCCTCACTGGTCTGATCCAGCAGGGCTCTTCTGAGGTTCTCATGAAGGCCTCAGCCTCTCTGCCCAGTTTGTTGGTTCTCCAGAGGAACTGGTTGGCCACTGTGTGAGGCAGGAGGCTGGACTAGATGGACCCTCACTGGTCTGATCCAGCAGGGCTCTTCTGACGTTCTTAAGAAGGCCTCAGCCTCTCTGCCCTGTTGTTGGCCCTCCAGAGGAACTGGTTGGCCACTGTGTGAGGCAGGAGGCTGGACTAGATGGACCCTCACTGGTCTGATCCAGCAGGGCTCTTCTGACGTTCTTAAGAAGGCCTCAGCCTCTCTGCCCTGTTGTTGGCCCTCCAGAGGAACTGGTTGGCCACTGTGCGAGACAGGAGGCTGGACTAGATGGACCATTGGTCTGATCTAGCAGGGCTCTTCTGATGTCCTTATGAAGGCCTCAGCCTCTCTGCCCTGTTGTTGGCCCTCCAGAGGAACTGGTTGGCCCCCGTGTGGGAAAGATGCTGGACTACTCAGCAGCAGTACCCAGGATTCCTTGGAAGAGCCATGGCCATAGTGTTGCCAATTCCATCCTGGGAATCTCCTGGAGATTTGGAATCAGTGCTTGTGGAAGTGGGAGTTTGGGGAGGGATTTCCCTTAGAATCTATGAATCTGACTAAGGGAACTTTGTTTCTTGAAAACTTATACCCTGAAAACTTTGTTGGTCTCTAAGGGGCTACCGGACTGAAATCTAACTGTCCACCTCGAATCTATGGTGTTTCATAGAGTCCACCCTCCAAAGCTGTCATTTCCTCCAGGAGAACTGATACTGATAGTCTGGATACCTGTTTTAATTACAAGAGAACTTCAGGTCCCATCTGGAGTTTGGAGACACTCTCGCAACCAGACCAGCATAAGTGTATCCCAAAGACTTCTGGGGAACTTCAGCATTGAGGACTTTGTTGGTGGGACCCCCGAAACAAGACTCAGGTTGTATTTTATAGGTGTCAGGAGATCTGGAATTAGACATTTCCCTTTCGCTTAAGGAATATCTGACAATCTTCCATGAAACTAATTTCAGAGGGTAACTGTGTTGGTCTGCAGTAGAACCACTGGACTGGGGCTGAGGAGTACCTTCGAGACCAGCAAGATTCAAGAATCAAAGGTACCTGACAAAGGGAGCTGTGACTCTCAAAAGTTCACATGACAAAGATTTTGTCGCACACCCATAGCCAGGGTTTTGTGTCTTGTGGGGCAAATTGTTTTCTGGCGGGGCTGAAGTTCTCAGTGCAGAAAGAAAAGCCATTTTGCCAGTAGAATGCTGTTACCAGGTTAGATCTCTAAATTGCAAGCTGTCCACCACTGTAGATGACAATTCTCAGCTGCAGCAAGTTAATCACTTCTGCCAGCCTAAGCAACCATTCTGAGAACAAACCGGCAGATGGGGTGAGGACTTCTATAGTCAAGAAAGCTAACATTTAGGCAGAAAAACTCCCTTAAAGGAGGCCAGTTCCTTGACACAGAGCTAGAAGGTATCCTAGAGGTCACCTACTCCAACCCCTTTGCTCAGTGTGGGAATTAGTCAACTACAGCACCCCACTCTGCTTCAAGGAGTGCACACCGTTTAAAAAAAATGTTTTTAAATGATTGGAAAAAGCATTAATGGGATACATTCTTGTGGGGCTGTGCCTTTAAGAAAGGGGACAAAGCCCCCCAAAGCCCTACCATAACTACGGGTCTGTCTTGTTGGTCTCTAAGGTGTTCCTGGACTCAGTTCTAGATATTCTGACAATCTTAACTGTGCCTGAACACCACATAGACAGCACGTGTACCCTCTGAGAGATATAAGGCCAGCTCAACATTTATGGTCCCAGGTGGAGGCTGTCAAAAGCCAACTGCACATCACAACAATTCCAGAGATGTTTCTTTCCCACGACAATTGTCTCGATCTTACGAAGTGTCTCCACAGTGACCCTTTCTATCCCTGATGGCTGCTGAGCTACTGGAGATTTGGGAGGGGGTCAACCTAATCCACGTGATCCCTTGCTGTCAATCATCCTGCCCGCCCCCATGAGGGAGGGCTATTTGGCTGCCTCCAGATGGGGGGCGGGCAAAGATATCTGAGAGGTCCATAGAAATCTATATGATAAGGGGCCCCTCATTCCAAATGACAGTTACCCTGATGTGACTGTTTCCCCTCATTATTCAGATGGTACATCCTAGGAGGGGAATGCACTGGTAGAGTCCTGATGGAGAAAGAATGGACTGTATCACTTCACACCGCAAGACGCTGAAACCACATTGTGGATTACGTTAAAAGATCCCCACAATTCGTAATTATCTCGGCAGAGAGCGGGCTGAGCAAGGATCAAAAAGTGAAGTCCGAAGCGGTACAGTCCACAACTCCGCTTCAGGTTTCTACCCCTGACCTGATTAGCCCAGGATAGCCCGGTCTTGTCACATCTCAGAAGCTAAGCAGGGTCGGCCTTGGCTAGTATTTGGAAGGGCGAGCTCCAAGGAATACCAGGGTCGTGACGCCGAGGCAGGCCATGGCAAACCCCCTCTGAAACATCTCTTGCCTTAAAAAAAAAAACAAGTCTAGCTCGCCACCTAGTGGTGCATGATGCTAAAACAGCTGGAACTTGTGGCTGCCAGACAATCTTAGGATCTCCCGGCTACTCTGCACACACAATGCCCTATGGAAATGATCAGTTCTTATTACCGCTTGTGTAGCCTGGGCTGTGAGATGCTCTTGTGATGGGGCTCCACTATCTTGCCAGTTACCACTTCCTGAAGAACACTCAGAACGTGGTCGGGCCTGCCTTACGGACGCTGAGTGGGAGGTGGATCAGTGGCCGGTGACTCTCCCGTCTCAAGCTGGCTTGAGCAACAGAAGACTCCAGTAAGGGACGAGGACTAGGGTGACGCAAGAAAGGAAGCGAGTGGTGGCGTGGACCTTCTTTCTGCAGGGGGCTATGGGGGGATGGCACGGGGGGGGGGCCTAGTAATGACTCTCCCGTTGTGCCACCATCCCTTCTTTTCTTTGAGCGTACAACGGGAGGAGAAAGAGGCGTGCACTGGCCAGTCTCTGGCAGGGGAGGCTCAAAGCATGTGTCCTTTGGGTCTCCTCGGCGGCTGCGACCCTCCCACGTAAAGTATTGCTAGACAAGCGGCCCCCTCCCCTTCCAGGCGGGCTTCACTTGGACAGGGGGGCGATGATGACATTCCGGTAGCCCTTCACGCCGGTCAGCTTGTCGCTCTCAAAGTCCACCACCAGCTTCCTCAGGCCCGACTGCTGAGGCACGAAGTCCACCCTCACTTTGGCTTCTTCTCCCGGCCCGACGGGGCTGTCGCTGGGGAGAGATCAGAAGATGGATAGAATCAGTCATTCCACCCCTTTGGGAGCCTGTGTTCCCTCTAAGCTGAGTGAGTGTGAGCCGGCTCACAGTTTTTTAGCCTCTGGCTCGCACATTTTTTGTCTTAGCTCGGGAAGGATGGTTCCAGAGCAAACTAATTTATGCAGGAGCCGACATCGCTCGCTCACAACTTTCATGCCAGTAGCTCACAAAGTAGACTTCTTGCTCACGAGACTCCATAGCTTAGAGGGAGCATTGGTTGCTACCCCCTCTGCAAGTAAACTGCCCACCCATAAGAACATAAGAAAAGCCAATGCTGGATCAGGCCAATGGCCCCTCCAGTCCAACACTCTGTGTCTCACAGTGGCCAAAAAGACCAGGTGCCATCAGGAGGTCCAGCAGTGGGGCCAGGACACTAGAAGCCCTCCCACTGTTGACCCCCCCAAGCACCAAGAATAGAGAGCATCACCTGCCCCAGACTGAGAGTCCCTATCTATACCTTGTGGCTAAGAGCCGCTGATGGATATCTAATTCCCTCTTGAAGCCACCCATGCTTGTAGCCACAACCCAGCGTCTGCTGAACCTCTTGATCTGAGTCAATGTGAAAGGTCACAGAGACAAGAAGAGCTGTATGGCTCTGTATGGCCTGCTATTAATGTGTGCATGTGAGGGAAATGCACAGGTGTCCTGCTTGTGAATGAAAAGCATATTTGCCTCCCCCTGCTGTAGCAACTCACGTTAAGTGGCTCCCTCCCCCTTGAGGATCTAGAACCAGATACTCACAGTTCCTGGACTTTCTGTCCTTTAGTGAGACCAGCGCCTTCCATGGTGAAGACACAGCCACTCAGGGGGCTGGGCAGGGGGTTGATCAGAGTCAGCTCAGCCACCAGTTTGCGGTTCTGAACTGGTTCTCCTAAGACCTGCATTGGAAGAAATGGAGAAGGTGGGTCCGTTGGCCCTAACCAGGGTTATGGTCCAGCTATGACTCTCTCTCGATACCCTTCAAATAGGAAAGGCAGGCATTTGACCACAACGTCACAGAGTTCAGAATTTTGTCCTCTGACAGGGCCAGATACCAGAGGCTCAGTCACGTTCACTCCTTTCGTGTTGGTGATACAGATTCCTCCTTATCTGGGCAGGGCAACATAGAATAATGAACACACATATGAAGCGGCCTTATATAGAATCAGACCAAGGGTCATTTTATGCTGGAACGCGCCGGAATGGTGCTCCAGCAGTAAGGAGCCCAGGGGCAGTCCCCCCCACCAGCCACCTTTTCTGGCCTGTCTGCCTCGGCCTGCAGAGCCCCCCCCCCACACTGCCTGGGGGGATTTCAATGCCTTTCTTTCCTTTCCCCAGAGGGGAAAGGGAAAGAAAGGCATTTTAAATATGCCTAAGTTCTCTGCCCGATCTTCTCCAGGTGCCCCTTAGGGATGCTTGCATGCCTGCCCTTTGTCAGGGGGTGTGGCATATGCAAGTGAATTATGCAAATGAGCTCCTGCAACTCCTTTTCTACGAAATGACCTCTGAATCCGACCCTCGGTCTCTCAAGGACAGTCTTATCTACTCAGCCTGGCAGCAGCTCTCCAGGGTCTCAGGCAGAGAAAGGTCTTTCACATCACCTAGGGCCTGGTCCCCTTTAAGTGAAGATGATGCCAAGGATTGAACCTGGACCTTCTGCACGCCAAGCAGAGGCTCTGCCAGTGAGCCCACAGCCCCTGCTAGCAGCACGGCATCCGGTGATCCTAGACGCTGAGGAGGAAATCTTACAGGAGATGCCATGTTCAGTGGAAGCCCTCGGCTGAGCAGAATATACAGTTCTCCACTGACCACCATCTTGAAGTCAGGGGGGCAGCTGGCATTTTCCCATGAGAGGCTCAAATCCCCTTTGAACTACCATCTTATGGTCTGACCATTGCTAATGTGGAAGTGAAAGCCGCAAAGCTGCTGTTAAAATTAGTCTTCTAGCCAACGCATGTTCTACAGTCACCTACTGATGGACTACGCAGCAGCCAGTGTAAGCCTCAAGTGTGAAAACACCCTGGATACGGAGGCGTTTTGTGGTTTGCTTGGCCAGTCGCCATCCCCAGCCCTGCCCACTTGACTAGACAGAATTCTTTCTAAAGCCCCTGCCGTATCTTGTGGCAAGGAGTTGCGTAGG
The DNA here is from genome assembly GCA_029375565.1 of Gekko gecko. Lineage (NCBI taxonomy): Eukaryota > Metazoa > Chordata > Lepidosauria > Squamata > Gekkonidae > Gekko > Gekko gecko. The sequence goes on from JAPDNY010000006.1 coordinate 189,083,911, forward strand.
CTGAAGTAGCATGCCCGCACACGAAAGCTCACACCCAGAATTAAACTTTGTTGGTCTTAAAGGTGCCCCTGGACTCAAACTTTGTAGGTTGGCTACAGTCAGAGGATTCAGACAATCCAGAATCCTGGCTTTTGGCTGGCTTTGAAAACTTGTCTGAGCCCTGGGAAACTCTTGGAACGCTTGCAGCTGCCGATTGTTTGACTAAGCCGCAGTGCTTCATTTTATGCCTAATTTGTACAAAAACAAACTTCTCGGTTTGGTGTCGGTTGAAAGAATTCCGAGCCCGCGCTGAGACTTGACACTTCAAAAACAGCAGTTCATAAACCAGGCGCAGTTTTAAGATTTCAGTCCGAGAGTTTTGCCGAGTAGCTCATTTCCCACCCCCCCACATGGAAATTATTAGGAGTCACTTAACTTTGGCCAGATCATGCACCCGTGACTGGGAAATAAGGGAGAGGAGAGACTGAAAAAAACTTGTCTCCATTTGTAGTTTGCGAGGATGAGTAAGTGTTCGGGTGGGGATACTGTTTTGAAATTTGCTTTCTAGTGAAAAGTCAACACGCCGGCTGCGGGATGTGTGGTTCCCCACAATGGAGAGCTCTGGCAGGCTGAAACAGCTTGTTCCTCTGTGATTTATTAAATCAGCACATGGCTTCTCCCACAAGCCAGGCCGCAGCTTATCCCGCACGCCCTGCCCTGAGCTCCCCATCCGTTCAATGCACGATCCAAGGCAGCATCAGAGAATCCCCCAGCGTGGGCACAAAACACAGCCTCCTATGGGGCACATGGGATCTCCCCTTGCTTTCTGGTGGAAAGCACCTTCAAGTTGCACATGACCCATGGCAACCCCGTAAGGCTTTCAAGGCGAGAGGCAAGCAGAGGTGGTTTTCCATTGCCCGCCTCTGTGGAACGGCCCTGGACTTCCTTGGTGGTCTCCCAACCAAGTACTCACCAGGGCCCTAGACTTCCTTGGTGGTCTCCCAACCAAGTACTCACCATGACCCTAGACTTCCTTGGTGGTCTCCCAACCAAATACTCACCAGGGCCCTAGACTTCCTTGGTGGTCTCCCAACCAAGTACTCACCAGGGCCCTAGACTTCCTTGGTGGTCTCCCAACCAAGTACTCACCAGGGCCCTAGACTTCATTGGTGGTCTCCCAACCAAGTACTCACCAGGGCCCTAGACTTCCTTGGTGGTCTCCCAACCAAGTACTCACCAGGGCTCTAGACTTCCTTGGTGGTCTCCCAACCAAGTACTCACCAGGGCCCTAGACTTCCTTGGTGGTCTCCCAACCAAGTATTCACCAGGGCCCTAGACTTCCTTGGTGGTCTCCCAACCAAGTACTCACCAGGGCCCTAGACTTCCTTGGTGGTCTCCCAACCAAGTACTCACCAGGGCCAACCCTGCTTAGCTTCTGAGACCTCATGAGATCAGGCTGACCTGGGTCATCCGCAGCCCTAGACTTCCTTGGTGGTCTCCCATCCAAGTACTAACCAGGCCTGAACCTGCTTGGCTTAGCTGAGAGAGCCAGTTTGGTGTAGTGGTTAAGAGCGGCAGACTCTAATCTGGAGAATTGGGTTTGATTCCCCTTTCCTCCTCCTCCACATGAAGCCTGCCGGGTGACTTTGGACCACTCACAGTCTCTGAACTCTCTCGGCCCCACCAACCTCCCAAAGTGCCTGTTGTGGGGAGGGGAAGGGAAGGCGATTGTAAGCCACTTTGAGACTCTTTACGGTAGAGGAAAGCCGGGTATAAAAACCTACTCTTCTTAAAAACCTACTCTTCTTCTTCCAAGTTCATAGAATCATAGAGTTGGAAGGGACCTCCAGGGTCATAGAAACATAGAGTTGGAAGAGGCCTCCAGGGTCATAGAATCATAGAGTTGGAAGGGACCTCCAGGGTCACAGAAACATAGAGTTGGAAGAGGCCTCCAGGGTCATAGAATCATAGAGTTGGAAGGGACCTCCAGGGTCATAGAATCATAGAGTTGGAAGGGACCTCCAGGGTCATAGAAACATAGAGTTGGAAGGGGCCTCTAGGGTCGTCTAGTCTGACCCCCTGCATAATGCAGGAAATTCACAGATACCTCCCCCTCCACACCCGCAATGACCCCTGCTCCATGCCTAGAAGAGGACAAAAAACACCTCCGGAATCTTCAGCCAAACTGGCTTGGGGAACAATAGCTTTCTGATTCCAAAGTGGCGATCAGCATTTCCTTGGGCATGTAAGAATGATGAGATTAGGCTACCCTGTGCCATCTGTTGGCATTTCTGCAAAGGGCAGTGGCGGGAGGGCTAACTGGATTGAGACCACTCTCATTTGACCAATGGGCACACCCCCCTTGCCATTGCACATGACCGCTGAGTTTTGCCCCCATTAGCAAAGTGTTCCTGTTTTCTCCAGGACAAATCTCAATGGGATGTGCGGGTACCACAGTGTGGCTTACATTGACCGGCCTTGTTTGTCAAACATTTATGTTTTGGGCTGATTTGCAGGTGCCTTTGTAATCTGTCAGCCCCTCCTTTTTACGGAAGACAGCGGGCGATAAGTAGCTCAAACAAAATCCATTAGATACACGTACAAGGAATGTAAATTAATGCGAAACAAGTGGGGACCCGCAAGAAACGTGCGGAGATGGCGAAACGTGCTCAGGGATTGTCAGAACTTCCCCCTCCCAACATTGACTGGCTGCCTTTTTAGAGGTGGTCAAACCGATCCCCCCCGTTTTGTGTAGGGATGTTCAGACACCCCCTTGTTTCAAAGCGACTGTTCGCCGAGGAGCATGCCCAGGCAAAACCGTCCTTCCTCTGCTAACCAGTAGAAGCTGCCAAATGCCAATGGCGTGAGCATCCAGGTTTGCTCCAAGTGTTTCCTTTGTCCTGCCAGACAGGGGTGTAGCCAGCTGCCCATCGAGGACAATGCCCCTCGACTCTCACGAGGGCTTGACTCATATCACCTCTCTTGGGAGTGATGTCTTGTGTCCCCCCTGCCCCTTGTCAGACGCTCCTAGCTGTAAGTGTACAGTCCTCCGGAGGCTGACACAGATTGCAGCTCTTTGTCAATAAAAGACACACAGAGAACGCCAGGAAGAGCTCGGCTCCATCTGCCACTCCTCTCAACCTCAGAAGAGAAGGAAAAGGTCATGTTGGCCTTTGTCACCAGCTGGAAGACTGAAGGCCACTGATGGAATCATAGAATGTTAGAGTTGGAAGGGACCTTGCAGGTCATCTAGTCCAACCCCCCTGCACTCTGCAGGAGCAGAGCCGAAAGAGAGCCCTACAACATACTCGAAAGGTGGTCGTCCAGCCTCCGCTTGAAAACGTCCAGGGAGGGAGCATCCACCACCTCCCGAGGCAGACTGTTCCACTGCTCAACCACTCTTACAATTAGGAAGTTTCTCCTGATTTTTATCCGGTAACGACTCCCTTGTCATTTCCACTCATTGGATCTAGTCTTGCAATCCGGAGCAAGAGAGAATAGATCTGCTCCATCTTCTACATGACAGCCCTTCAAATACTTGAAGACTGCCATCATGTCCCCTCTAAGTCTTCTCTTTTCCAGGCTAAACAGACCCAACTCTTTCAGTCTTTCCTCGTAAGACTTGGATTCCAACCCTCTCACCATCCCGGTTGCCCTCTTCTGGACACGCTCGAGCTTGTCAGCATCCTTCCTAAAGTGTGGTGCCCAAAACTGGACACAGGACTCCTGGGGAGGCCTGACCAGAGCAGAATAGAGCAGAACTACTACCTCCCGTGATCTGGACACAATGCTTCTGTTAATGCATCCTAAGACTGCATTAGCTTTCTTCGCAGCCACATCGCACTGCAGGCTCATGTTGAGCTTGTGATCAACCAGAACACCCAGATCCCTTTCACATGTGCTGCTGTCAAGCCAGGTCCCTCCCATTCTATATATGATAAGTTTGCTGGCCTCCAGGTGGGGCCTGGGGATGTCCTGAAACTGTGACTGATCCCACAGGCAACAGACATCCATAAACAGACATAAGTTTAGCCTGGGAAAGAGAAGGCTCGGAGGGGACATGACTGCAGTCTTCAAATATCTGAAGGGCTGTCATGTAGAAGATGGAGCAGATCTATTCTCTCTTGCTCCAGAGTGCAAGACTAGATCTAAAGGGTGGGAATTACAAAGGAGTTGATACTGGCTAAATATCAGGAGAAACTTCCTGACTGTCAGAGTGGTTGAGCAGTGGGACAGACTGCCTTGGGAGGTGGTGGATGCTCCTTCCCTGGACGTTTTCAAGCGGAGGCTGGATGACCATCTTTCGGGTATGTCGTAGGGTTGTCTTTCGGCTCTGCTCCTGCAGAGTGCAGGGGGTTGGTCTAGATGACCTGCAAGGTCCCTTCCAACTCTATTCTATGATTCTGTCAGCTTTGGAGGGTGGACTCTATGGCCTTCCTCAAACCCCGTCTTCCCCAGGCTCCACCCCCAAATCTCTAGGAATCGCCCAACCCAGAGTTGGCAACCCTCACTCCACTGGACAGCCCCCACTGCTCTCGCCTAAGCAAGGTTTCCCTCCAGGAACGTCAGCCTGGCCCAAATCAATCCGAAGAGAAACTTCTGTCACATGAAGCCCCCTCCCCTCCCTTGGTGCGTCTCACTTTTTCACACTGGGATCCTGGCTTCTTTCTTCATGGGGGAAACCACTTTGGGAGACCGTAGCTGAAAAGAGGGATATAAGCATGCGAAGTGCGCGGATTCTAATCTGGGAGAACCGGGATTGATTCCCCACTCCTGCACATGCATCTGCTGGATGACCTTGGGCAAGCCAGAGTTCTGACACAGCTGTTTGTGAAAAAGAGCAGTTTCTGTCCAAGCTCACTCAGCCCCACCTACCTCACAGGAGGTGTCTGTTGTGGGGAGGGGATGGGAAAGGAGTTTGTAAGCCACTCTGAGACACCTTCGGGTAGTGAAGGGTGGGATATAAATCCAATCTCCTCCTCCTCCTCCTCCTCCTCCTCCTCCTCTTCTTCTTCCTGGGAGGTTGGGAATGAACCAAACCTCCCTTTTGCATTTTAACAGTTGCCCTCCCCCGGGCTGGGAATGGGGGGGGTGGAGTTGGTGCAATGGCTTTCCAGCTTACCTGTATACACATGCTACTAGATTTAGCTAGAAACAATGGAGTGGGTCAAGCCCTCCTGCCTCCTCCAAGCAGGGAACAAAGAGCTAGAGGATTTTGGGCTAGCAAGGCACCAGGGAAGAAGCTCCAGGAAGTGCCTCTTTGACCTGGCCTGGCTGGGTAAGTGGGATGGGAAAGAAATCTGATAAAATCTCCTTGCAGGAGGAGGCAGCTCTCTTTTCTTTGGGTGCTCAGGATATGAGCACACAGAGACCTCTCCTCTGGGAAGGCAGCCATTTTTGACCAAGTGCTTGCCCAGAGAGCTACAGACAGCTGTGAGGTAATGGTAACTCTGTAGAGATTTGTAACATCCTAAGCTTAAGGAGCCTCTCCTATTGTAACATTTGATAGGGCATGTATAGAGAGAGGGACAGAGGATTTGCATTTTACCCATTTCTTTCTACCCAGTAGATCTTTCACGTCACCTCCAACCTGGTCCTTCTAACTGGAGATGCTGAGGATTGAACCTGGGACCTTCTGCATGCCAAGCAGAGACTCTATAACATTGAGCCACAGCCTCTCCCTTCCTTCCTTCCTGCACAAGCTTGCCTACATCACTCTCTAGACAGATCTCCCATGTCTTAAAGTACTATGCTGCACAGAGTGGGGCCAACATCTCCTTACCCTGATTCTGATGTCTGGGTTTTTTACGTAGATGTTCCGGACGCCGAGCACAATCTCTTTGGTCTCGTAGTCCTGGAGGAGGGCCATCACCTTGATCATGTTGTCTTGTGTTAAGCACCCACCATACTTCTCATAAAGGATGCGCAAGGGGACGGTCTTATCTGGAATGGAAACCAGAAGGAAAACAGCATTAGAGGTTTGCTGAAGTCGGGAACAAGACTTCTTCTTGACCCCAGAGGGTTATGAGGATTCCATAACACAGTGAAAAACAGCATGGGTGGTGCGATCCGAGAGCTGGAAGGGATTATTTCATACACAGTTACATAAGAACATTACAGAAGCCATGTTGGATCAGGCCAATGGCCTATTCAGTCCAACACTCTGTGTCACACACTGGACAAAAACCAGGGGCCATCAGGAGGTCTACCAGCAGGGCCAGAACTCCAGAAGCCCTCCCACAGTTGTCCCCCAAGCACCAAGAAGACAGAGCATCTCTGCCTCAGACAATGTTGGATCAGGCCAATGGCCCATCCAGTCCAACACTCTGTCACACAGCAGCCAAAATATACCAGGTGCCATCAGGAGGTTCAGCAGTGGGGCCAGGACACTAGAAGCCCTCCCACTGTTGTCCCCCAAGCACCAAGAAGACAGAGCATCTCTGCTTCAGACAATGTTGGATCAGGCCAATGGCCCATCCAGTCCAACACTCTGTCACACAGTGGTCAAACATACCAGGTGCTATCAGGAGGTTCAGCAGTGGGGCCAGGACACTAGAAGCCCTCCCACTGTTGTCCCCCCCCAGGCACCAAGAATACAGAGCATCACCTACCCCAGACTGAGAGTTCCTATTTATACCTTGTGGCTAACAGCCACTGATGGACTTCTGCTCCATATCCTTATTCTAATAGCCAAAAAGTGCGGATACCTATTCCCTCCAACAGGGGCCTCACTGTCCCCCAACAGCTTTTCCTGCATAGTCAGTAGACTTCCTGGGTTTGTAGAAAAATCTGAAAAGTGGGGAAATCCCTTCAGGGACAGTTGAATTCCCCCAAAAGCCTTTTGAAATGGCCTCTGCAGGGACCTGACTCCAGGCAGCAACAGTGAGAGATTAGAACGTTGGGGGGGGGGGAGAGGCTTCTGACTGGCTCTGTCGGTGGAAGGGGTGGGGGAAGGGCCCTTTCTTTCCAGGCCTCTTTCAGCCTTGGAGGGAGGAGCCGGAGGTTGGGGCCAGGCCTCACAAAAGTTGCCAGGGCCAGGCTGGGGGATTTCTAGAGATTTTGTGGTGGACTCTAAGGAGGAGGGCTGGGTTTGGGAAGGGAGAGGCCTCAGCTGGGTATAATGCCACAGTTTCCACCCTCCAAAGCAGCCATTTTCTGCAGGGAGACAGACCTCTGCTGTCTAGAGTCCAGTTGTAATTCTGGGGGTCTCCAGGGCACATTTGCAGGTTGGCCACTCTAGGCCTGGCAGCATTCTAGGCTTGCCAGGTCCCCCTGATTTGCATGACTCACCTAGCCTCGGCTGCTTGCTACCATTCATCAGCAGCCACCCTATGAAAGCCAGTGAGGTGCAGCAGTTAGAGCTTCAGAAGTAGGATCTGCAAGGCCCAGGTTCAGATCCCCATCTTGCAGTGGAAGGTGACTGTGTGATTTTGGACCAGTCACATGTTTCAGCCTAACCAACCTCACAGGGTTGTTGTGCAGATAAAAAGGAGGAGGGAATAATGAAAGCTGCTTTGGCCCTCACTGTGGAGAAAGACTGTAATTTTCCTAGGTAGAGGCTTGGGGGGTGGAGATGGAAAACAGGAGACAGAGAGGCAGATAAAGGTAGGTTGGCTGTTGGTTGGGAAGGAAATAGGGTTGCCAACTCCAGGTTGGGAAATCCCTGGACATTTGAGGGGTGAAGCCTGGAGAGGGTGGGATTTAAGGAGGGGAGGAACTTTGGACTGGTGTAATGCCATAGACTCCACCCTCCAGCCATTTCCTCCATGAGAACCACCATTGCCAACCTCTGGGTGAGGACTGGAGATCACCCAGAATTACAACTGTTGTCCAGGAGACAGAAATCAGTTCCCCTGGAGAAAATGGCTGTTTTGGAGGGTTGAGTCTATGGCATCATACCCTGATGAGGCTGCTTGCCTCCCCAAGCCTCACTGTCCTAAGGCTCCACCCCAAATCTCCAGGAAATTCCCAACCTGGAGCTGGCAACCCTAAGGTGAATTGATCTCTGTAGCTGGGAGATCCATTGTGATTCCCAGAGTGCTGCCACTGCTGCTGTGGGGGAGAGAAAGCAGGTGGGTGGCTGAGAGCACTGCCACCACTGCTACTGCTGCTCTGCGGAGCAGGGGGGAAGAAGCAGGCAGGAGGCTGGGAGAGAGGCTGGGGGGCAGAAAGCAGCCAGGAGGCTGGGGGCAGAAAGAAAGAATGATGGGGTGGGGGCAGAAAGAGAGAGAAAGAGTGATGAAGTGGGGAGGCAGAAAAACAAAGAGAAAGATGACAGATCGGAAAGAGAGAGGAAATCACATGCATGGAGCAGAAATAGAGTAAGAAAAGGGGAGCAGAGGGGAGAAATAGTGTGAGAGAGGTAGGGGGTGAGCAGAGGAAGCAAAGGTGTGACGAATGAGATAACCATCCCGCAAGTTTCTTGCGGGTCTCCACTTGTGTTTATCTAATTCCCTCTTGAAGCCGTCCATGCTTGTAGCTGCCACCACCTCCTGTGGCAGTGAATTCCACGTGTTAATCACTCTCTGGGTGAAGAAGGACTTCCTTTTATCTGTTCTAACCCGACTGCTCAGCAATTTCATTGAGTGCCCACAAGTTTTTGTATTGTGAGAAAGGAAGAAAAGTACCTCTTTCTCTACCTGCTCTATCCCATGCATCGTCTTATAGACCTCGATCAGGAGGTGGTGGCTGTTGTAATACCTCCATTCCGGTCACTCGCTGCCTTCCACCAGTCAACGAAGACTCTTTTTTGTTTTGTTTGCCGTTCCCTGACTGATCCTCCCCCTTATTTATTTCTATTCACTTCATTTACGCTCCTCTTTTCTCCCTTAGGCACTGACATTCTTCTCCCCTTCTCCATTTCCTCGACCCAACAACCCTGTGAGGGAGGCACTGAGGAAAGAGTGTGACTGGCCCAGGGTCACCCAGCGAGCTTGCGTGGCAGAGTGGGGATCTGAACCTGTGTCTTCTAGATCCCAGTCCGACACCTTGACCCCTACGCCACACTAGCTCCCCTTCCTGTTTATGTTTTAATTGCTGTTTATATATGTGTATATGCAGGGCAATTTTTGGGCAGGAACGCACAGGAACGGAGTTCTGGCTGGCTCCCGAGTTGGCCACACCCAGCAGGAACTCATTAGCATAATAGGCCACACCCAACAGCAGAAACTCATTCGGATTGGCTACATGAGGGCTGTGTGGCCTAACATGCAAAGGAGTTCTTGCTCCAAAAAAAGCCCTGGGGTTTTGACAACAAACGAGGTAAACAGAATAAGAAGCAAGAGGTGGGTGTGGCTGGATGACCACACTTCCGGTGACATGGGGGTGTGGCCTAATATGCTAATGAGCAGTGCTGTCAGGGCGTGGCCAATTTGGGAGCCAGCCGGAACTCCGTTCCTGTGCGTCCCTGCCCCAAAATAGCCCTGAGTATATGATTTAAACGAATATATGAAGACACAGTAGCATATCGGTATTGTGTGTTTTGCTCTAACATGGTATTTTTTTCACGTTTGCTCAACCTCGCCAAGTTTCCCGTGTGCTTGTTTCCATTTCACATTGGCCTGGAAATACAAATGTAACAGAAGGCACAAGACGGGACACGGGTGTGTTGGACATTGGTGCGTTCATAGTTTCTCCTCCCCTACTCTAAAGTTCCATTGGCTGCCAGAGCACGGAGCGTCGACTTCATACCGTCGGTCCCCCTTCCTAGACGTTACCGGTGAGATGTGGGCGGCAGCCCGGGGGGGCACCTTCTGCTTTTCACAGCAGCCCTGTGCCCCTTGGAACATCTGGTCTGACCTGGGTGAAGCTGACCTTGAACCAAAATGGTTCTGTCCCCAAAGCCAAATGCCTTCTGTGGCAGCAGAAGCCACAAAACGGGTAACTTTCCCCCAAAAACGGTACTGAGCCGAGGCTGCAGGCTCACAGCTTGCCCTGCTAATATCTACAGCTTTTCCCTGTAGGGGTCCTGACCTTGGTTTTTCGACATCTTTTCCAAATCCCGCCTAATGACAAGGCTCCGCAGGTGAACCACGCTTCCTGGACGCAGGTCAGGCAGAGGCTGTCCTGGTAAAAAGGGTTCTGCCGTACCTAAAGCGCTGGAGCGCTGTCAAAAATAGCTCTGTGGAGAGTGCAGCGTGCCGGGTCAAAGCAAAATTGAATTCCTTCCCAGCTGTGGAAAAAACCACGTCACTTCTGGACAAGCATATGCATGGCACAAAAGGGGGAGAGAGAGAGAGAGGCTGCATCTGCTATTTTAGCTCTCATTGTTCACCGCTTCCACTTTCTGTCGAAAACTTTTGTTCGGACTTGCATCCCCCCAAAGAAGCCAAACCTGCAAAGAGCGAAAAGCTCAAGCAATGCTCACAAAAAGTTGTTTACCACCGACAACACGGAGGCGGCATTTCGACAACCTGAAGGCGCTCAGACTATATACTCAGCGGTTTGGCAGGAAGCGCAAGGGTGCAAAAGTGAAAAATTGGGGTGGGAGCTTGGGGTGGGGGGGCATGTTCTATTGAGACTAGTCTTGTCAACTCTGGGTTTGGAAATACTTGGAGATTAACATATGGAAGAGTGATTCACACATGGAATTCACTGCCGCAGGAGGTGGTGGCAGCTACAAGCATGGGCAGTTTCAAGAGGGAATTGGATAAACATCTGGAGCAGAAGTCCATCAGTGACTATTAGCCACAGGGTATAGATGGGAACTCTCAGTCTGGGGCAAGTGATGCACCCTATTCTTGGTGCTGGAGGGGGCAGCCGTGGGAGGGCTTCTAGAGTCCTGGCCCCACTGATGGACCTCTTGATGGCACCTGGTATTTCTGGCCACTGTGTGACACAGAGTGTTGGGCTGGATGGGCCCGTTGGCCTGATCCAACATTGGCTTCTCTTATGTTCTTATAGATGAAACACTCTGCCTGGGGCAAGGGTTGCTCTGTATTCTTGGTGCTTAGGGGGGGCAGCAGTGGGAGGGCTTCTAGTGTCCTGGTCCCACTGCTGGACCTCCTGAGGGCACCTGGTATTTTTGGCCACTGTGTGACACAGAGAGTGTTGGACTAGATGGGCCATTGGCCTGATGCAACATTGGCTTCTCTTATGTTCTTATGTTAAGAGCAGAGGTCCATCAGTGGCTCTTAGCCACAAGTTATAAATAGGAACTCTCGGTCTGGGGCAAGGGATGCTCTGTATTCTTGGTGCTTGGGGGGGGCACAGTGGGAGGGCTTCTGGTGTCCTGGCCCCACTGCTGGACCTCCTGATGGCCCCTGGTATTTCTGGCCACTGTGTGACACAGAGAGTGTTGGACTAGATGGGCCATTGGCCTGATGCAACATTGGCTTCTCTTATGTTCTTATGTTAAGAGCAGAGGTCCATCAGTGGCTCTTCGCCACAAGTTATAAATAGGAACTCTCGGTCTGGGGCAAGGGATGCTCTGTATTCTTGGTGCTTGGGGGGGGCACAGTGGGAGGGCTTCTGGTGTCCTGGCCCCACTGCTGGACCTCCTGATGGCCCCTGGTATTTCTGGCCACTGTGTGACACAGAGAGTGTTGGACTAGATGGGCCATTGGCCTGATGCAACATGGGCTTCTCTTATGTTCTTATGAGATTCGGGGAGTGGTGGCGAAAGGGCGGGTTTGTGGCGGGAGGGACCTCAGCACAGTACAATGCCACAGAGTCCACCCCAAGTGGGACCCTTGTCTCGAGCCAAAGTGGAAACTGACCCCATCGTCCTCCGAAGCAGCCCCTGCCCCACAGCTGGCCAGAAGAGCCACGCTCCTCAATAGGCACATCATTGGGTCCTTCTTCTTGTGTGAAGCAAGTACGATGGGTGAGTTCATACTGGCCCTCTGTGCTCCTATTGGAATTAAGCATGGAGTGTATCTTGGACTTGGAGAATCAAATCAGCGGCCTTAGTGGATCCTATCGGTTGCGTCCATCAGTGGCCATTCCACTGGTCCTTCCACCTGGAAGATGTCAGTGATGTTCTGTCTTCTTGGTGCATGGGGAGCAACAGTGAGAGGGCTTCTGGAATTGTGGCCTCTCTGGTGGACCTCCTGGTGGCACTTAGGTTTTCAGCCACTGTGTGACACAGAGTGTTGGACTGGATGGGCCATTGTCTTGATCCAACATTGGCTTCTCTTACGTTCTTATGTCTGGGGCAGCGATGCTCTGTCTTCTTGGTGCTTGGGGGGCCACAGTGGGAGGGCTTCTGAAGTTCTGGCCCTGCTGGTGGACCTCCTGGTGGCACTTGGGTTTTTGGTCCCTGTGTGAAACAGAATGTAGGACTGGATGGGCCATTGTCTTGATCTAACATGGCTTCTCTTGCATTCTTATGTCTGGGGCAGTGATGCTCTGTCTTCTTGGTGCTTGGGGGGGCACAGTGGGAGGGCTTCTGGAGCTCTGGCCCTGCTGGTGGACCTCCTGGTGGCACCTGGGTTTTTGCCACTGTGCGACCCAGAGTGTTGGTCTGGGTGGGCCATTGTCTTCTCTGATGTTCTTACCGTGTCTTTGGTAAAAAGGTGAAGGTAAATGTTTCCCTGGCTCGAATCTGACTCTAGGGGGCTCATGTCCATTTCCGAGCCAAAAAACCAGCGTTGTCCAAAGACTTTTCCATGGTCATATGACCAGCATGACTAAATGCCAAGGTGCACAGAACACTGTTACCTTCCCACTGAAGTGGTACCTATTTACTTGTAATTTCTTGCTTTCGAACTGCTAGGTTGGCAGGAGCTGGGGCCAGAGATGGGAGCTCACTCCGTCATGCGGCACTCGGGTCCCGAACTGCTGGACTACAGACCTTCCAGTCTGCAGCTCAGCTTCTTAAGCTCTGTGCCATCTGTACCCTAAACACAATCCCACTTATTCTAACCAAACTCAGGAGTTGCCCAGGGACAAGATCCAGGTCTGGTGGGCTCCTGGTCTTTCTCTCCCACTCCATTCCTGGCCGCACCCGGGCGGGAGCACAGCGCACCCGTCTCCTGACATGCCCGGAGCAGGGCCAGGGAGTGACTAGTCTAGTCTTGGCCCGATGTCAACCACGCTTCCCCATCTTGGCAGGAAACCCGTCCTTCTCCAGGGCAGGCCGGAAGGACTGCTTATCTCAGTGGCTTCGCCTCCGGCTCTGCTCTCCCGGGTTCCTACCCTACGTGCTTCTTCAAAGAGTTGCACTCTGCCAGTTGCACAAGAGGAGCCCATTGTTTGCTTAGGCCGGGGTGGGGGGGGGGGGAGGCGGTAGGACAGAAACGAACTCAGTGCAATCGCATCCGCTGGGGCTTGGCATGGGCCTCAAAGGGTAGGAAACTGCCGCTGCGGAGAAAAATGTTACCCTCTGCTTGCACTTCCTTTGGTAGGATGGGGATGCCTGTCTGGGTGCCAATTGTTCCAGGCTGCCCACCACAGGGATTGTGACTCCTGGCCAAACGAGCGCGCCAGGTGTTGACAGCCAGGCCTCACGAGTAAGCTTACGGTGCCTGCAATGGCGCCCTTGCTGCTCCGTCTGGAGTAATAAGATTTAAACCATGGCGTGCTGAGAGACAGTGTGGTGTAGTGGTTAGAGCGCTGGACTGGGATTTGGGAGACCCAGGTTCGATTCCCCACTCTTCCAGGGCAACTTGCTGGGTGACCTTGGGTCAGTCACTTTTTTTTGGCCATCAAATCACAGCCAACTTAGAATCATAGAATGGTAGAGTTGGAAGGGACCTTACAGGTCATCTAGTCCAACCCCCTGCACTCTGCAGCAGCATAGCCAAAAGACAGCCCTACATACCTACAACATACCCAAATGATGGTCATCCAGCCTCCGCTTGAAAACGTCCAGCGAAGGAGCATCCACCACCTCCCGAGGCAGACTGCTCCACTGCTCAACCACTCTGACAGTGAGGAAGTTTCTCCTGATATCTAGCCGGTAACGACTCCCTTGTAATTTCCACCTATTAGATCTAGTCTTGCAATCTGGAGCAAGAGAGAATAGATCTGCTCCGTCTTCTACATGACAGCCCTTCAAATATCGGAAGACTGCCATCATGTCCCATGTAAGCCTTCTCTTTCCTGGGCTAAACAGACCCAACTCTTTCAGCCTTTCCTCGTAAGACTTGGATTCCAACCCTCTCACCATCCTGGTCGCCCTCTTCTGGACGCGCTCCAGCTTGTCAGCATCCTTCCTAAAGTGTGGTGCCCAAAACTGGACACAAGGCTTCTGTTAATACATCCTAAGACTGCATTAGCTTTCTTCACAGCCACATCGCACTGCAGGCTCATGTTGAGCTTGGGATCTTCAAGGCAGGTGACTTTCAGAGGCGGTTGGCCCTTGCCTGCCTCTGCGTGGCAACCCTGGGCTTCCCTGGTGGTCTCCCATCCAAGTATTAAGGCCCACCCTGCTTAGCTTCTGAGATCTGAGGAGAGCAGGCCACCCAGGCCAGGGCAGAGACCATCTGAGGTGCTTATTTATTTATTTGTTTGACGTTTACCCTGCCTGCCCGCCAAGGTGGCTCAGGGCGGCTTACGTAAAGCCATAAAATCCACATAAAATACATAAACACAATTCCATATAAATACAGTTCTAAAACCACTTGTCTATGGCCGTGACATACAGCAGAAAGTGCAAAGTGCAGAGCGTAGAGTGTAGCCAGCGGAGCGGCATGCGCTGCCGCTTCCGCTGGAACGCCCAGCGAAAAAGCTCCATTTTCACAGCCCCGCGGAACTGCTGGGGGTCCCGCAGGGCCCTGATCTCACTGGGGAGGGTCGTTCCAGAGTGTTGGCGCCACCAGGGAGAATGCCCTGGTCCTGGTCGACGCCAACCTGCCGTCCTTCGGCCCGGGGAGGGCCAGGCAGTTTTGCGTTCCTGATCACAGTGCTCTCTGGGGGACATGTGGGGAAAGGCGGGCCCTCAGGTAGGCAGGTCCCTGACCATACAGGGCTTTAAAGGTCAAAACCAGCAACTTGAAGCAGATCCAGAATGCTATTGGCAGCCAACGGAGCGACTTTAGTACAGGCTGGATGTGCTCCCGCATAGGGAGGCCCATCGACAGCCTGGCCGCCACATTTTGCACCAGCTGCAGCTTCCGGAGTTGCCCCAAGGGCAGCCCCACGTAGAGAGCGTTACAGTAGTCCAATACCTGCCTCTGCGTAGCAGCCCTGGGCTTCCTCGGTGGTCTCCCATCCAAGTAGCAACCAGGGCTGACCCTGCTTAGCTTCTGAGACCCAATGAGATCAGGCTAGCCTGGGCCAGTCACACACTCTCCGCCCAGCCTACCTCACAGGGTCGTTGTGGGGACAAAAATGGGGCATGAAGTAAGCTGTTTTGGGGAGAAAACGGGGGGAGGGAAGGGTTACAAATGAAGTGCAATAAGTAAATAAATAAAAACGCCATAGCCAGGATCTCCTCAGATCTCAGAAGTTAAGCAGGCCTGGTTTAGTACCGAGATGGGAGACCACCAAGGAAGTCTGGGGTCGCCACGCAGAGGCAGGCGACGGCAAAACCACCTCTGTTCATTTCCCCTGACCTGGATGGCCCAGACTGAAGTTGAAGCTCAGAGAAGCTAAGCGGGGTCGACCAACTCCCATCTTGGTGCCTCTGTGACTCGTGACTGTGCCCAAGACAAAAGAGCAGGCCTGTCTAGGCTGCTGACGGGTGGATGCGTGCCATGATGGAGCCTTCGCCTGTGGTCACCACCCAGGTGCCCACGTCTCAGCGGAGTGAGCCTATGGCACCAGCCTGCATGGCGGAAGTCCCCTGGCTCAGATTGTTCCCGACCACCAGCCCGTTCCCAACCACCATCCCCGTCCGTCACCACGTGGCATTCGCTCAACATCTCCGGGCCCCGATATCATTCCAGGAGCTTTGTGTGGAGTGCTGGGAATGGTAATGATAGAAGAAGAAGGAGGAGGAGGAGGAGGAGGAGGAGGAGGAGGAAGAAGAGATTGGATTTATACCCCGCCCTTCACTCGGAGTCTCAGAGCGGCTTACAAACTCCTTTCCCTTCCCCTTCCCACAACAGACACCCCCTGTGAGGTAGGTGGGGCTTAGAGAGCTCTCTCAAGGATTGCCCTTGAGAGAACAGCTCTGGAAGAAGAAGAGGAGGAGGAGGAGGAGGAGGAGGAGATTGGATTTATGCCCTGCCCTTCACTACCCGAAGGAGTCTCAGAGCGGCTTACGATCTCCTTTCCCTTCCCTCCCCTCCCCACAACAGACACCCCCTGTGAGGTAGGTGGGGCTGAGAGAGCTCTCTCCAAGGACTGCTCTTGAGAGAACAGCTCTGGAAGAAGAAGAGGAGGAGGAGGAGGAGGAGGAGGAGGAGGAGATTGGATTTATACCCCACCCTTCACTACCCAAAGGAGTCTCAGAGCGGCTAACGATCTCCTTTCCCTTCCCCTCCCCATGACAGACAGGTGGGGCTGAGAGAGCTCTCTCGGGGACTGCTCCTGAGAGAACAGCTCTGACAGAACTTGTGACTGACCCAAGGTCACACCAGCAGCTGCACGTGGAGAAGGTGTGGGGAATCAAACCTGGTTCTCCCAGATTAAAGTCTGCTGTACTATCTGCTTCACCAACCTAGCTCTCATGCAGGAGAGATCAGAGAACAAAGAGGAGAAATGGAAGAGGCATCCTTGCCCCCCCCTCCCTTACCTGCATACGGCTGCAAGGCGACATTCAACAGGTCCTTGCTCCCGCACTCGGGCCCCGGCGCCCCGTTGTAGCCTGCTGCCCGGGCAGCGAACATCAGCCGGCACATCCGTTCACTGGCCGTATTGTTGCTGATGACGGCAAAGATGTCGAAGTCACACCCGTTGTTCATGCCCTCGGAGACCTTGATCTTGACCTTCAGGCCTTCCTCCTCCTCGGTCGGGCGGGTCTTCTGGAGGTTCACCTTCTCCAGCACAGCCCTCTCTTCATCGGAGCCTGCCAGAAGGAAACCACACAAATCATGGCAGCCACACTGGTTTACATGCCAGGAGCTGTACAGGTTTAATTCGAGTAAGCTTTAACTTGGAGGTGGTGGATGCAGCAAGAATCTTATTGGTAACTTACTGGAAACTTCCACCAACACCTTTGGAATGTGCTTTAATAGCAAAGATTATGGAAAGTGCGGAAATGGATAAATTGACCTCTACGCTAAAAGGGCAAAGGGAAGAAGATTTTGAAGAAGAAGAAGAAGAAGAGATTGGATTTATACCCCGCCCTTCACTACCCGAAGGAGTCTCAGAGCGGCTCACAAACTCCTTTCCCTTCCCCTCCCCACAACAGACACCCTGTGAGGTAGAAGAAGAGAAGAGATTGGATTTTTACCCCACCCTTCACTACCCAAAGGAGTCTCAGAGCGGATTACAAACTCCTTTCCCTTCCCCTCCCCACAACAGACACCCTGTGAGGTAGAAGAAGAAGAAGAGAGTGGATTTATACCCCACCCTTTGCTACCCAAAGGAGTCTCAGAGCGGCTTACAAACTCCTTTCCCTTCCCCTCCCCACAACAGACACCCTGTGAGGTAGAAGAAGAAGAAGAGATTGGATTTATACCCCACCCTTCACTACCCAAAGGAGTCTCAGAGCGGCTTACAAACTCCTTTCCCTTCCCCTCCCCACAACAGACACCCTGTGAGGTAGAAGAAGAAGAAGAGATTGGATTTTTACCCCACCCTTCACTACCCAAAGGAGTCTCAGAGCGGATTACAAACTCCTTTCCCTTCCCCTCCCCACAACAGACACCCTGGGAGGTAGAAGAAGAAGAAGAGAGTGGATTTATACCCCACCCTTTGCTACCCAAAGGAGTCTCAGAGCGGCTTACAAACTCCTTTCCCTTCCCCTCCCCACAACAGACACCCTGTGAGGTAGAAGAAGAAGAAGAGAGTGGATTTATACCCCACCCTTTGCTACCCAAAGGAGTCTCAGAGCGGATTACAAACTCCTTTCCCTTCCCCTCCCCACAACAGACACCCTGTGAGGTAGAAGAAGAAGAAGAGAGTGGATTTATACCCCACCCTTTGCTACCCAAAGGAGTCTCAGAGCGGCTTACAAACTCCTTTCCCTTCCCCTCCCCACAACAGACACCCTGTGAGGGAGGTGGGATCAAGAGAGCTCTGACAGAAACTGCTCATTTTCAAGAACAGCCGTGCCAGAGCTACGGCTTGCCCAAGGTCATCCAGCCAGGTGCAAGTGGAAGAGTGGGGAATCAAACCCGGTTCTCCCAGATTAGAGTCCGCACACTTAACCACTACACCAAACTGGCTCTCCTTTTTTGCTGGACTATGGACTCCATTCGACAATTGGATAAGACAGAAATATAAAGATATGAACTTTTAAATAATATAATATTACGAAGACTTTAGGAACTTTTAAATCTCGCAGCTTATTTGCGTGCAACATGAAATTACAAGCGGAGGAAAGTTACACGCAGGAAACTATTGCTTTTATCCTTTCCCCTACCGTTAAAAAGGTAAAGGTAAAGGTTTCCCTTGTTGAAAGTCAGTCGAATCTGGCTCTAGGGGGCAGTGCTCCTCTCCATTTCCTAACCGAAGAGCCGGCGCTGTCCGAAGACGTTTCCGTGGTCACGTGGCTGGCATGACTAAACGCCGAGGTGCACGGAACGCCGTTACCTTCCTCACCGAAGTCGTACCTATTTTATCTGCTTGAAATCTCTTGCTTTCGAACTGCTAGGTTGGCAGGAGCTGGGGCCGGAGACGGGAGCTCATTTCACCACATGGCACTCGGAGTCTCCAAACTGCTGACCTACCGATCTTCCGATATGCAGCTCAGCATCTTAACCTATGAGCCACCGCAGCCACCGTTCCCTTCCTTACCCCTTATTTTTGAAAAAAATACTTGGTGGTGGAAGTGGAAAGTGCCATTGAGTTGCTGCCAATTCGGGTTTTTTGAGACAAGAGACATTCAGAGGTGGTTTTACTGCATAGCAACCCGGAGATTCCTTGGTGGTCTCCCCTGCCCAAGGACTAGCCAGGCTCATACTAACCTGCTTAGCTTCCGAGATCTGATGATATCGGGCCAGCCTCGCCTATCTGGGCTTTAACTGATTCATTCAAAATGCTTCTAACACACTTTCCTCCCTGAAACGGGGACCAAAGGAGTGGGACACAGAGATATCTGCCAGCTGTCATAAACACATAATATGACCCCTATCTGTAGAGTTGTAAAGATCCATCTGCTCTCCGGGCTACCCAGATATTGTTGTTCTTCTTGTTGTTGTTATTTTGATTTATTAATCGCCCTAATCCTGTTTTATGCCAGGCTCTGGGCGATGTACAAAGGCAAAATGCCATAGAACCGATACAAATTTTAATACAAATCCCTGGTGGTGATTTATAGTTTTCTGTTCCCATTCTGGGCTGCCTGGCCATTTGGAGGGAAACTTAAACAAAGAGGGGAAGGGAAAGGATGCCGGCCAGTGCAAACAACCGTTGCTGCTCTCAACCGAAAGCCTGGCGGAACATCTCTGTCTTAGGGATACCCACGATTGGGTCAGTTAGTGAAAGGCCTCATGCATCATGACATGCCTACCCTGTTTAATTTCTAAAGGGTATCTGCACATGTGTAGGAGCACATCTTTCTTTAGCCAGATATGAGTCCCGTATCTTGATGGTCTCTAAGGGGCTACTGGTCTCGAATCTAGCAGTAGTGAGATAAGAACCCTACGTCCCTATTCAGTCCTGGAGAGTTCCGTTGTTCTGAATTTGTGAATGAACTCTGCATCCTGGCTCCCTTTCTTTGCAAAACCCCTCCCAACTTCCATCTGGGATATAAGGACTCAGGGATCTCCGTTCCTACTTGTATCTGATGAAGTGAGCTTTGACTCTTGAAAGCTTATGCCCTGGAAAAACTGGAATCCAGCTCTTCTACTGCAGACCTAACATGGCTACCACCCTCTGAAACCACCCTTCTTCAGTATGTCACACAAACAGCTGGACAAAACAGGAGGGGGGGAACGGCCACCTCATCATTTCTGAACGGGCAGGCTATGATTCACCTTCCCAGTATTTGGGATGACTCCGTACCTTCCTGGTACTTGTAGTTGTGGGTGACGTCCTCCCGGGTATCTCTGCCCACGCTCTTGGTGCTGATGTTCCTCCCCACGCTAGTGGAGTCGACGGTCTTCTTCCGGGAACTGTCGCTCTGCAGCATCCAGTAAATCACGTCCGCGTTGACCTCAGCGAAGACAAAGGGGACGTCATACTTCAGCTGCAGTTCCCCTTCCTTGATGGCCTTGACGGGAGTCGGGCCACAGCAGTAAACTCCTGAGGTGGGAAAGGCGCAGTCAACAAACAGCACGAACAATCGATATCGTGTCTCAGAGGACCTCGGGGCTAGGAAGCTAGTTCATCCGTTCTTCAGGACGGGGGAGTTGGAGCACACAGGCCTTCTCCCTCTTCTTTCAGGCCAGGAAATGTGTGTGTGTGTTTGTGTTGTATAGTGCCTTCGTCAGAACTGACTTAATGGCCACATCTCATGGAGTTTTCAAGACAAGAGACAAAGAGAGGTGGTTTGCCATTCCCTGCTTCTGTGTATGGACCCTTGGTGGTTCTCCCATTCAAATCTGAACTAGGGCCGACTTTGGTTAGCTTCTGAGATCCGATGAGATCGTGTTAGCCTGGCCCATCCAGGTCAGGGCACCAGTCGATGATCCAGAGAATTAAACTGTATCTTGGTGCTTGGAGGGGGAGGTGCAACAGTGGGAGGGCTTCTAGTGTCCTGGCCCCACTGCTGGACCTCCTGATGGCACCTGGTATTTTTGGCCACTGTGTGACAGAGTGTTGGATTGGATGGGCCATTGGCCTGATCCAACATTGGCTTCTCTTATGTTCTTATAAGAGGGAATTGGATAAACACCTGGAGCAGAGGTCCATCAGTGGCTATTAGCCACAAGGTATAGATAGGGACTCTCGGTCTGAGGCAAGTGATGCTCTGTATTCTTGGTGCTTGGGGGGGCAGCAGTGGGAGGGCTTCTAGTGTCCTGGCCCCACTGCTGGACCTCCTGATGGCCCCTGGTCTTTTTGGCATTCAATGATGTTCACTACACTATTGTATAATAAAATGGTAATAGAATGCAAAAACGAGTAAAAGGGTAAGCTGTTGGTTAGACTTACACACTGACTTTGCAATTTCTTTGTATGGCTCTCCATTTCTTAATTAGTTATGTATTTTATTATAGAACACCCTGATGAAGAATGAATTTTGAAATGTTGTTATCAAACATCCGGACACAACGTCGAATTATTTAGTAGTTCTCCATTGTTTAGAAATTGTAGCACATACCAGTTCTCTGTTGTTTACATTTTGCACTTTTTCACTGTAGCTACTTTGTATACATTATTCTCTATTACATGTTCTTCAGCTTTTTGGCAAGTTGTAATTGGTGAGTCTGTTAACTACACTTGTTTTTGCCTTCTATTACCTGGTATTTTTGGCCACTGTGCAACAGAGCGTTGGGCTGGATGGGCCCTTGGCCTGATCCAACACTGGCTTATCTCATGTTCTTATCTGATTGTGTGATAATAAAATGGGGAAACAGGTCAGAAAAAGGAAGCCATCTTTGGCGATGAGCACAGACCTTTATGGGGTGTGAAGTTGGGCTTTGGTGGGGTACATAAGCTTGTTGTACAACAATGGTGTTCAGAATGGTTACCTTCACTTTTCTCTTGAGGAGTTGGGTCCAAAACCTGCCAACCGTCATAGCCTGGAAGGTCTGGACGAGCCATCCAACTTTCCACCCAGCAGTGGAAATTCCTGTGGAATCAGTAAATGGAGGAGAATGAGAATAAGCAAGAAGGCCAAGCCTTCCCACCTACTTGATCAGATATGTATGAACTCTGTGGAGAAATGGGACTCACAGGCACTTGTTTCTGCCTGGTGCAGTAGTGAGAAAGTTATTCAGCTAGCCCAGGTCTCTAGTCCCCAGTGTTCCCTCTAAACTGAATTAGGCTGCGATCATAACGCACAATTAGACCCAACATAGGTGTGAATGCCGAGTGGATTTAAAGGGCGTGATCAGACAACATCTGGGAAGCACCCTGCAGCCGTCAGCAACCCGTTCTGCTCTGCCGCAGAAGTGGAGTGAAAAGATACCAGGGAAAATCTGGTAGTAAACGGGTTGCAACAGGCCACGGACAGACTTTCCTGTGTCTGATCGCTCCAGTGCACTCTCATGCTGTCAGGATGGTCTGATCAAGCCACACCGACTTCTATGCTGTTGTTTTTTCCCCACTTCGCAGTATGTGCATCATCGCAAACTCCATAGGGAGCTCTTGGTGCAGAGGTGAGATTCATCGATCCCTCAGTTAAGCACATGGGGGAAAAGGCACCAACCCCCCCACGACTCACCCGCAGTTGCGTCTGATCACACACTGATGGACTGCACCCGCAGCTTCAAAGGGAGGTGTAATCATAAAACTGCGGGTAAAATTCCTCTGGAGGAAATAGCCTTCGCTCTCCCCCCCATTTTTCTGGCACGTGTGAGCTAGCTCACAGTTTTTTAGCCTCCGGCACAAGCATTTTTGTCTTAGCTCAGGAAGGAGGGCTCCAGAGCAAACTAATTTATGCAGTAGCCAAATGGCTTGCTCACAATTTTAATGCCAGCAGTTCACAAAGTAGAATTTTTGCTCGCAAGACTCTACTCCATCCCCAAACTTCCCTTCCTGCATTCACTATGTCTCTCTCTGTCTCAGTCACCGAACACCACCAAACAAATTTTTTTTGGGGGGGGAGTTATTCTGCTTGAGGGTTTGAGCTCAACTTTGCTGCTTAAAGCCATAGCACTATCTTTACATCTCTCTCTCCTTTTGTACTTGCAACCAAGGGGACTGAAACACTAAGTTGAGCTATCTAGGGGAGTAGGGTTTAACTGCTGTCCCCTCCCCCTTCTGTTCCTGGCATATGTGGACTGTACAGGGGCTTAACGTGTGTAACAGAGACTAGACTAATGGCACAAAAATTGAAAAGTTTAATAAGAAAAAAAACACACCACATCTGCAAAGACAACAGACTGAGCAAGGAATAAAAGAAAAGGTAATAAACAGCAATAACTATACATGTTTCACCTATACAGATGGTAATCAAAGATAGGTTATAAAGCTGTTGGAGCTCTAAGCATTTAGAAATCATCCATTAATTTGGTTTTAGTGAAGAAGAAGAAGAAGAAGAAGAAGAAGAAGAAGAAGAAGAAGAAGAAGAAGAAGAAGAAGAAGAAGAAGAAGAAGAAGAAGAAGAAGAAGAGATTGGATTTATACCCCGTCCTTCACTTGGAGTCTCAGAACGGCTTACGATCCCCTCCCCTTCCCCTCCCCATAACAGACACCCTGTGAGGTAGGTGAGGCTGAGAGAGCTCTTTCGAGGACTGCTCCTGAGAGAACAGCTCTGAGAGAAGTTGTAACTGACTCAAGGTCACACCAGCAGCTGCAAGTGGAGGAGTGGGGAATCAAACCCGGTTCTCCCAGATTAGAGTCCATGCTCCTAGCCACTACACCAATGCCTTCTCATGGGATCCCTTGCAATTTTGCATAACCTACCAGAGTGGCCTGGTAGTCATGTGGTCAGCATCTGAAATGGTCTTAAACTAAATCAGGCCATTGGCCTATCTTGCTAAGCATCGTCAACCTTGACTCGCATCCTGGTCCTGCTAACTGAGGTCATTTCTCAAGAGGTGTTACCAGGACTGAAACGGAGACATTGCATGTGCTCTACCTTGGAGCAAGAGAGAAATCCACTTCATTCTGGCAGCCCAGGAGTCCAATGATTCCCCAGTACCCTCAGACCTTCAGCTTCACAGTCCCTAGAGTTACCATGCTCACAGGCAGGGCTATTTTGGGGCAGGAACGCACAGGAATGGAGTTCCGGCTGGCTCCTGAGTTGGCCATGCCCAGCAGGAACTCATTAGCATAATAGGCCACACCCAACAGCAGAAATTCATTAGGATTGACCACATTAGGGGTATGTGGCCGAACATGCAAAGGAGTTCCTGCTCCAAAAAAAGCCCTGGGTTTTGACAACAGACAAGGTAAACAGAATAAGAAGCAAAAGATGGGTGTGGCTGGATGACCACACTTCTGGTAACATGGGGGTGTGGCCTAATATGCTAATGAGCTGTGTTGTCAGGGGTGTGGCCTAATACGCTTATGAGTTTCTGCTGCTGGGTGTGGCCTATTATGCTAATGAGTTCCTGCTGGGCTTTTTCTACAAATAAAGCCCTGCTCACAGGCCTCAAATACCTCACCAGCATCTGCCATTCAAAATGTTATTTATTTACAAAGTTCATATCCCACCTTTCTGCTCTTCCAAGGGCCACTGGGGCAGCTAACAATTTAAAATGTACGTGATAAAAAATCACATTTTAAAAGCATTAAAATCAACTCCCCGAACACACATCATTAAAGCAATTAAAAGCAGAGCTAAAATACATGAAAAAACATAAAAATCATCCATTAAAACATGGTCAAGAAGGAGGGTTCATGGAGGGAAGGCCAAATGAAATAAACAAGAAAAGGATTCAACCACTTGCAGATAACGGCAATAGAAGGGGACCGATGAATCTCCCAGGCGGGGGGAGAGTTGTGGGGCTTTGGTACCATGACCGAGAATGCCCTCTCATGGGTTGCCACCTGCTTAAACTCAGAAAGCGGGGGCACCCAAAGCATGGCTTCCAAAGGTGACAGTAATGGTTGGGCATGTTCATAAGGGATTAGAGGGTCCTTCAGGTATGTTGGTCCCAAACCGTCTAGGCCTTTGAAGGTCAAGACCAGAACCTTGGATTGTGCTCAGAAACAGACTGGGGGTCCAGTGTACATGGGCCCAAAATGGGAGTGATACGATCCCTACGACCCACTCCAGTCAACATCCTGGCTGCAGCATTCTGTATTGGCTGAAGTTTCTGAACAGTTTCCAAGGGCAGCCCCATGTACAGCACATTGCAGTAATCTAATCGGGATGTAAGCAGGGCATGCAGCACCACAGCGGCCAGGTCTTTCCTGCCCAGGAAAGGCCACAGGGTCAGCTGACTAACTACTCCAAGCTGGTCAAAGGCGCTCCTGGCCCCAACTGCCACCTGCCAGGTAAGCACTCTTGAGTCTGGCCAGCTCCGGCCGCCCCTGCCCACTCACCAGATGTACTCCCCGGGTCCCCGCCTGCACTCTCCCATTCTCGTCTAAGTACTGCTCGATCTTCAGGTTGCTGTTGGTATCGTGGGCAGAGTTGTAGTTGGTGATCACACGGGTGGGGATTCCCAGGCACCGGAGCACTGGGGGGGAGAAAGAGAGAGAGAGAGAGAGGTGAAAGGTATGCAGGCATCACCCCAGGAGCCTTCTTACAGCTGCTGAGCCCAGACAGGACACTCTCTGAAATGTCCAAGGAGGGAGACATGCATCCTGGTTAGTACTTGGATGGGAGACTGGCAAGGAAGTCCAGGGCGGCTATGCAGACCTGGGCAATGGCCAACCACCTCTGTTGGTCTCTGCCCTGACCTGGATGGGCCAGGCTATCCGTATATCTTAGAAGCTGAGCAGGGTCAGCCTGGTTTAGTACTCGGATGGGAGACCACCAAGGAAAACCAGGGGTGCTACACAGAGGAAGGCATCCTCAAAGGCACCTAAGTAAGCTCAAAAATCACGGGATAAAAGGACAAGTTGTTTTGTGGATCAAAAACTGGCTAATTAATAGGAATTCAAGAGGGAATTAGATAAGCATATGGAGCAGAGGTCCATCAATGGCTATTAGCCACAAGGTATAGAGAGGGACTCTCGGTCTGGGGCAAGGAATGCTCTGTATTCTTGGTGCTTGGGGGGCAGCAGTGGGAGGGCCCCACTGCTGGACCTTCTGATGGCACCTGGTACTTTTGGCCACTGTGCGACAGAGTGTTGGACTGGATGAGCCGTTGGCCTGATCCAGCATGGGCTTCTCTTATGTTCTTATATAAACTCTCAGTCTGGGGAAAGTGACGCTCTGTATCCTTGGTGCTTGGGAGGGGGCAACAGTGGGAGGGCTTCTCATGTCCTGGCCCCACTGCTGGACCTCCTAATGGCCACTGGTACTTTTGGCCACTGTGTGACAAAAGAGTGTTGGACTGGATGGGCCATTGGCCTGATCCAATATTGGCTTCTCTTAGGTTCTTATAAGAGGGAATCAGATAAATATATTGAGCAGAGGCTTCCCCATTCTCATCAGACCTCAAAAGCTAAACAGGGTTGACTTCGGTCACTACTTGGATGAGAGACCACCGAGAAAGTCCAGGGTTGCTACGCAGAGGGCAGGCCATAGGAAAACCACCTTGGTTTGTCGCTTGCCTTGAAAAACACCCGGGGCAACTTGACAACACTTCCCACCGTCCCAACTCAGGAAGTAAGCAAAGAAGAGAATTCTGTGTCCAGAAAGGTCACTCTGTCCTTTGTGTGCTGCCAATAAACTAGGCAGGTGGGGCCCCTTGCAAGGGTGGCGGCGGAGGAGAAGCGGAAAGCTTGACCCAAAGTTCCCAGGGATGTTTTCCTAGGCGAGATGGGGAAAACAGCTGCAGCGAGAGGTGCGGGAGGGTTGCAGGGGGAAATGACAAAAGGGTCACGCCCGCCCACCCCTTCAGGTCAGTTCCCGTAGGAACATCTTTTCTGAGCTCATCTTCCTCGGCCGTTTTTGTGATGTCTCTGCCTTTCGTCTTATCGCTCATACGTTAGCGGAGTCCCGGTCTTCTACGTGGCTTTGTCATATAGAAGGAAAAAAATCAATTCAATTGGGTTTAACATTGGAGACCTATCTCTGTACCCAGGAAAGTCAGCTTTTAGGCAGATCAGGCAAAGACTGGTTGACACTGAGAGGCAGGTTCTTGAGAGAACATAACATAAGAACATAAGAGAAGCCAATGTTGAATCAGGCCAATGGCCCATCTAGTCCAACACTCTGTCACACAGCGGCCAAAATATACCAGGTGCCATCAGGAGGTCCAGCAGTGGGGCCAGGGCACCAGAAGCCCTCCCACCGCTGCCCCCTCCAGCACCAAGAACAGAGTGCATCACCTGCCCCAGACTGAGAGTTCCCAACTATAGGTAAAGGTAAAGGTTCCCTTGCTCGAAAGCCAGTCAAATCCGACTCTAGGGTTGCGGTGCTCATCTCCGTTTCAAAGCCGAAGAGCCAGCGCTGTCCGAAGACGTTTCCGTGGTCATGTGGCCGGCATGACTAAACACCAAGGTGCACGGAACGCTGTTACCTTCCCACCGAAGTGGTACCTATTTATCTACTTGCAATTTCTTTCTTTCGAACTGCTAGGTTGGCAGGAGCTGGAACTAGAGACAGGAGCTCACCCCGTCATGCGGCACCCGGGTCTCGAACTGCTGAACTACTGACCTTCCACAGCCTGCAGTTCAGCATCTTAACCACTTGAGCCACCGCAGCTATACCCTGTGGCTAATAGCCAGTGATGGACTTCTGCTCCATATGTTTATCTAATTCCCTCTTGAAACTGTCCATGCTTGTAGCTGCCACCACCTCCTGTGGCAGTGAATTCCATATGTTAATCACTCTTTGGGTGAAGAAGTGTTTCCTTTTATCTGTTCTAACCCGACCGTGCGAGAAGTAGAAGCTCACACCGCAATGTGGGGCTTTTACCTTTTGGGCGTCGGGCTGAGTATCTAACTTGTTTAACAAACCCGGGACAACAAAGAGCATACACGTTAGCGAGGTTTAATGCATTGCCATCAGCAGTATTATACGGGAGATTAAAAAAAAGATCCCATTCGACGGTAGATTGGGTTCCTGTACTAAGCAGGAGATAGACGCTCTTGAGTATGTGTTTCTTTCATCTGCTTTCTACTCAGACCTGTGCCTTACATTCACTGGGCCATGGTTGAGAAAGTATGCAGGGAAACCTGATAAATGGAAGATTTACTTTTTGCTGACAACTCAGAATTATGCGATAATTGGAAGTGTTGCGAAATTCCCGTACGAAGCTTCGAGAAGGCGTTCAGCATTCCTTGCAAATTGAGTCGTATGTTCTGTAGAGGTTATGCCAATGAAGGTCGATTGATTGATTGGCGTCCCTGCCGCCAAAGAGTCCTGCTGCCAAGAGCAGAGGGCATCTTTTGTGGAGTCTCCATTGTGGAAAGATATTCCCAAGCGCCCTGTCAAGGTGATTTTATCTTCCCCTGCTTTTTGCAATTGAGCTGTTCCCTAGTCTTGCTCTCCGCAGCTGCTGATTGTGCTGTTTTGCGTTCCTATGGATCTTAGAACTCCAGTTCAAAAAGTCTCTCAGGTTGCAGGTGAATGGAAAGAACTTTCTCTGCCAGAGAACCCGGAGAGCAGGTGCCGGCTAGACAAACGAAACTTACTCACGAATTTTGGGCGGTTCGTGGTTCACGAAGCAATGTTCACGAACTGAACAACTGCCACGAACCTCCTCGAATTTTGACGCAGTTTGTGGCAGCCGGGGC
This sequence comes from Gekko gecko, assembly GCA_029375565.1. Lineage (NCBI taxonomy): Eukaryota > Metazoa > Chordata > Lepidosauria > Squamata > Gekkonidae > Gekko > Gekko gecko. The sequence continues at coordinate 189,112,291 of JAPDNY010000006.1, forward strand.
CGGCCCCAGCTTTTTTGTAGGCTAGGCGAGGATACCTTCTGCACACACCCCCTTGCACCCACCAATTTTCAAACATAAATGTTGTGAAGGTGACTTATTGCTGGGGAGAAAGTGGAAGGCATTTCTCAGAGGAACTTACCTTCTAGTTAGGGGTTTTGCGCTTGATTTCTGCACACCCTGTGCGTGCCTCACAGCTGTGGGGTGCGTGGGCAAGGCAAGGAAGGAAAGGAGGTTTAAACCTCCTTCCCTTCCATCTGCCTGCATGCCTCGCAGCTGCGGGCGCACAGGCAAGCCATGGAAGGGAAGGGGGTAAACCCCGTCCCGTCCATCTGCCCGCCAGCTAGCCCAGGTTCCTGGTGGGGGCAGGGTGTGTGAGCAAGCCATAAAGGGAAGTGGGTTTAACCCCCCGCCCCTTCCATCTGCACACTGGCTAGCTCGGGTGCCTGGGGTCAGGACGATGCAGGGCTTTTGGCGGGGGACGGGTGCTTTGGAGGGGGCGGGTGCAGTTCAATGCCCTGATGATCGGCCCGCCCTAGGCGAACGTCTAGTTCACCTAGAGAGTGGGCCGGCCCTGGTGGCAGCCCATAAAGAGCAGAAAGCATGGGTTTAAATGGCCCTGAGCACACATTTCAGCGACCGTCTGGTGCCCTGAAGGTTCCATGAGTGGAAAATGGGAGGTGAAATTCTTAGTGAATACTTGAAATGAGACCCCTCCTGCCAGGGCACTTTGCTCTGCACCCGCTGGGACTGGGAATTCTGAGCTTGCCACCGACGGTCTGATTCTTCCTGATCAGGGCTGCCAACCTCCAGGTGGTGCCTGGGGATCTCCTGGAATCACACCTGATCATCCAGGTGACAGAGATCAGTTCCCCTGCAGAAAATGGCCACTCTGGTAGGTGGACTCTATGGCATTAGACCCCACTGAAGTCCCTCCCCTCCCCAAACCCCGCCCTCCTCAGGCCCCGCCCCCCCAAATCTCCAGGTATTCCCAAACATGGAGCTGGCAGCCCTATTCCTGATACTGATATTATATATGTGAAGACTAATCTACAGTTTAGCTAGTTGGCAAAGCAGCTAAGTTCTTGCATAAGAACATATGAGAACACAAGAGAAGCCAATGTTGGATCAGGCCAGTGGCCCATCCAGTCCAACACTCTGAGTCACACAGTGGCCAAAAATACCAGGGGCCATCAGGAGGTCTAGCAGTGGGGCCAGGACACTGGAAGCCCTCCCACTGTTGACCTCCTTTCAAGCACCAAGAATACAGAACATCCCTTGCCCCAGAGTCCCTATTTATCCCTTGCAGCTCATAGCCACCGATGGACCTCTGCTCCAGATGTTTATCCAATTCCCTCTTGAAGCCGTCCATGCTTGTCGCTGCCACCATCTCCTGTGGCAGTGAATTCCATGTGTGAATCACTCTTTGGGTGAAGAAGGACTTCCTTTTATCTGTTCTAACCCGACCGCTCAGCAATTTCATGGAGTGCCCACGAGTTCTTGTCTTGTGAGAAAGGAAGAAAAGTACCTCTTTCTCTACCTGCTGTGTCCCATGCGTCATCTTGTAAACCTTGATCATGTCACCCCTCAGCCATCGTTTCTCCAAGCTAAAGAGCCCCAAGCACTTTAACCTTTCTTCATAGGGAAAGTGTCCCAACCATTTTATTCATAATTGCTTTTAAAATAATAATTATACATAATCCCCCTTTTAAAACCCATTGTATTTATGTGGTTCTCCTTGTAGAAGTCTACTTACCTTATTGGGAACCCAAGGAGACCAGGGCCCTGGCTTTCTGGCTCTTCCTGGACTTCTTACAGAGCCCCTATAAGAGTCCCTAGACTAAGAGCCACAGGCCAAGAGCCCTTGACTCTTGCTCTTCGGCTCATGCCAGAGGCTCTATTGGCATTAGACCCCTCTGAAGTCCGTCCTCTCCCTAAACTCCCCTCTCCTCTGGCTTCAGTCCCCAAATCTCCAGGTATTTCCCAACACGGAGCTGGCAACCATATTCCCAGGGCTATTTTTGGGTAGGAACGCACAGGAACAGAGTTCCGGTTGGCTCCCGAGTTGGCCACGCCCAGCAGGAACTCATTAGCATAATAGGCCACACCCAGCAGCAGAAACTTATTAGGATTGGCCACATTAGGGGTGCAAAGGAGTTCCTGCTCCAAAAAAAGCCCTGGGTTTTGACAACAAACAAGGTAAACAGAATAAGAAGCAAAAGGTGGGTATGGCTGGATACCACTTCGGGTAACATGGGGGTGTGGTCTCATATGCTAATGAGCTGGGCTGTCAGGGGTGTGGCCTAATACGCTCATGAGTTTCTGCTGCTGGGTGTGGCCTGTTATGCCAATGAGTTCCTGCTGGGCTTTTTCTACAAAAAAAGCCCTGCATATTCCTGATATTATATATGTGAAGATTAACCTCCATCTTAGCTAGCTGGCAAAACAGCTAAGTTCTTGCAGCGCCAGGGTCTTAAATCTAAGTTCCAGCATAGCAGCTTTTTGCCATGAAACTTTATACTTCTGTACATTCCCCACGTCTCACGCTAATGGAATTCTTTTGCCATTTTTTAAAAAAAGTATCCGCAATATATTCCTTATTTGTTCATTTCATGCCTTTGCCGAGCAGGGTTGTAACTTTGGCTCAGCTGTTTCCTGCCAAGTGGGAACAGAGGAGGTCTCCTCGGCCCTTCCCGAAATCCCCAAGGAGCACTCTGCAGGGAAGACTTGCCCTGCCCCACGCACACCCACATGGCCTCCAGACAAATGAAACCATCATTCCCGCGGGGTAGCTGTGTTAACCTCTTGTAGCCAAAGCAAACAGATTTAGTGGGCAGTCCTAAACAGGTCTACTCAGAAGCAAGTCCTATGTTATTCAACGGGGGAAAGGCTTTTAGGGTCGCCCTGTAAATGACGGCCCTCGAGAGCCGTCCAAGGGATTCCCTGTCCATCCGTGAAACAACCTTCACTGCATTTTGCAAACAATCTCACAGCCAGCGTTCCCTCTAAGCTGAGTTAGTGAGAGCCAGCTGACAGTTGTTGAGCCTCCGGCACACACATTTTTGTCTCAGTGCGGGAAGGAGGGCTCCAGAGCAAACTAATTTATGCAGCAGCCAAATCGCTCGCTCACAACTTTAATGCCAGGAGCTCACGAAGTAGAATTTTTGTTCACAAGTCTCCACAGCTTAGAGGGAACATCGCTCACAGCCACATTCCCGTGAGGGTTGTGCAAGGAGCGGCTTCTGGTGGATCGTGCCCATCAGCCTCTTCCCAGCACCCTGGCTGACCCCTAATGAATCCTTTCAATCTGTGCTTTTGCCTGCCAGCAGATCCACTTGAGCTACGGTGGCTCAAGTGGTTAAGATGCTGAACTGCAGGCTGTGGAAGGTCAGTCGTTCAGCAGTTCGAGACCCGAGAGTGCCGCATGACGGAGTGAGCGCCCGTCTCTAGTTCCAGCTCCTGCCAACCTAGCAGTTCGAAAGCAAGAAATTGCAAGTAGATAAATAGGGACCGCTTCGGTGGGAAGGTAACAGCATTCCATGCGCCTCGGCATCTAGTCATGCTGGCCACATGACCACGGAGAAATCTTTGGACAGCGCTGGCTCTTTGGCTTTGAAACAGAGATGAGCACCGCAACTCTAGAGTCGGATTCGACTGGCTTTCGAGCAAGGGAACCTTTACCTTTACTAGATCCAGACCAGAGCTCCAGTCCAATTCTTCACATTTCAAACACTGTATGTTAGCTTTTCTAAAATATAAATTTTCTTACACCCACCACCGCCACCCGTGCACAGCACTTCCCCCCCGCCCCGTAAGCATCACACTTTGTAATTTCCACAGCTTAAAAGTTCAGGGGCTCTTCGACAATAAATTAAATTGTAAGGTCTGTCGAAATGGAAGCATTTTCATTCTGTCATTCTAAGCCCTGTAAATCCAATTAAGTTAATTACTAGGGATGTCATGGAGAACCATTCAGATTAGGTGGAAAGCAACCCAATAAGAAAATTATGCAAGGAGGGATTTCCCCCCCTCCTGAAATACTAGAACTAGAGATAGGCAGTGGGTTCAGGAGGGACAGAAGGAAAGACTACTTTACACAGGGAGTGATTCAAATGCGGAATTCGCTGCCAGAGGATGTAGTGATGGCCACAGGAATATACGGCTTCAAAAGGGCATTCAATAGATTCATGGAGGATGAGTCTATCAGTGGCTACTAGCCATGCTGACTAAAGGGAACCTCCATGTTCAGAGGCAGTCAACCACTGAATCCCAGAGTCAGGAGGCAACAGCTAGAGAAGGTCTTGAGCTCTTTCCAAAGTAGGAGTTGTCAGCCCTAGCAAATGTACACCGGGCCTCCTGAACACAGAACTCTGCCTAATACTGAATCAGAACCTTGGTCCATCAAGGTCAATATTGTCTACTCAGATCAGCCCGGACTCTCCAGGGTCTCAGGCAGAGGTCTTTCCCATCACCTCCTGCCTGGTCCTTTTTAACTGGCAATGCCGGGGATTGAACCTGGGACCTCCTGCATGCCAAGCCAGAGGCTCTGCCACTGAGCCACGGCCCCTCTTTCCAGCTCTCCAGGGTCTCAGGCTGAGGTCTTTCCCATCACCTCCTGCCTGGTCCTTTTTAACTGGCGATGCTGGGGATTGAACCTGGGACCTTCTGCATGTCAAGCAGAGGCTATGCCACTCAGCCACGGCCCCTCCCTCACTTTGGCCCTTTCTGCACTGACGGCTTGCTCCGCAGAATCCAAGGAGTCAGTCCTTAACGGTTGACTTTACACTCACATGCATTCCCTCTGCACTGTTTTTCCCCCCCTTTGGTTTATTTATTTGTGAATTCTGTATGCATTCTGCATTTATAAGCAAAAGCCACATTTTTTTTGAGCTAACTGTCTGCCAGCTCCTCCGTCCCTCCCTGTTTCTGCAAAAAGAAAGGGAAGGGAGGGGGAAATCCCGGCCCACGCAAGCAAGACTGATACATTTGGGAGTGGGCAATCCCCTAGTTCTTCATATTTACTCATTCCTTCTTTATCCTCTCTCTGGCTTTTTAAAAGTTTGCCTGAGTGGGAGGGCACGTCCTCTTTTGTCTTTGGAGAAGGAGGGAAAGAAAACAGAACGGGGAGGGAGCGTTGACCTAAAGAGAGAGGGGTGGAAATGGGGGAGAGCAGCAGGCAGCACTGAAATACCCACAGGAACAATTCTTCTTTAGAAAGGATTAGTGATTTAAAAGCAGATGAGAGCAAAGAATCATAGCAAGAGGAGTTTTGGTAGCCGTGGGGCAACAGTGTGCTGGAAGCGGCCAGAATGCAGATTCCTGTAAAAAAACCCGGAGAAACAAGAAAAAGCCCCGACACAAAGTGGAAGTGAAAGCGGGAGGGAATGCAGAATGGAAGAAGAAGAAGAAGAAGAAGAGATTGGGTTTATACCCTACCCTTCACTTGGAATCTCAGAGCGGCTTACAAACTCCTTTCCTTTCCCTTCCCTTCCTCACAACAGACACCCTGTGAGGTAGGTGGGGCTGAGAGAGCTCTGAGAGAAACAGCTCTTTCAAGGACAGCGGTGCCAGAGCTTGTGACTGACCCAAGGTCACACCAGCAGGTGCAAGTGGGAGGAGTGGGGGAATCAAACCTGGTTCTCCCAGATTAGAGTCCACGCACTTAACCACTACACCAAACTGGCTCTCGAATAGGATGCACTCAGTGAAAAGTACTGAGACTGGAGGCTCAGCATGGTGAAATCATGCATACCCCCATACCATACCCACACACACCCATCACCCATAACTGGCTCTATTTACAAGTCTTTCTTTCAATAGGTTCCCTTTCGGATCCGGGCGGGCCCATTGGCGTGCCCTAGGTTCCAAGGTGGCTATTGTCTTTAGGGACCGAAGGTCCGAGGGTCTGTCCGACCGCATGGCCCGGCTGGCAGACCACGGCCATCTTTTACATCTTAATACACAACACCCAGAATATGAGTAGGGGTGCAGAAAGGGCCCTGGTCCTCACTTAGATTCCAGCCGGCCTGGAATTTGCCGGGGGCTTCTTACCTGTGCAGGCCACGGCGGCGAAGACCCAGCACTGCCCGTATCGGACCGGCTGGCAGCCGTACTTCCGCCACCGCTGCAGGATGTCCACGCTCCCGCTCCAGACCATGGGGCTGACCCCGTCATCGTAGGGCTGTTTCCAGCGCCCAAAGAGGATCCCTTGGTCGTCGTTGCAGTTCACCATGGCGCTCACCACCCGGCTGATGTAGACGGGGCTGTTGCGACGGGAGCAGTCCCGGTCTTGGTTCTGGAAGAATTTGGGGTTGGTGTCCAGCAGCTGCAGGCAGATGTCCAGGATCTCATCCTCAAACTAGTGCAGAAGGAGGAGGAGGAGGAGGAGACAGAAGACAGAAGGGTGAGGAACTAATGTTCGCTCTAAGTGGAGTCTTGTGAGTGAAAAATTCCAGTTTGTGAGCTCCCAGCATTAAAGTTGTGAGCAAGCAATTTGGTTACCGCATACACCAGCTTGTTCTGGAGCCGTCTTTCCTGAGCCAAGACAAGAATGTGTGAGCCAGAGGCTAAAAAACTGTGAGCTAGCTCACACTAACTCAGCTTAGAGGGAACACGGGTGAGGAATGGAGGCGTGAGAATCCCAGGGGGTGCGAGGGAGGGAGGGGGTCATGCCTCACCCCGGGGGCTTCCATTAGAGAGTCGCCTCTACCTTTTGCCTGCTGAGTTACTGTGAAAGGCATCTGGAGGCTCCGCCTCAGGACAAACACTTGCGAAAAAGTTCAAAGGAACTAGATAGGTAAATAAATAAAACCCAAACCCATCTTCAATAGCATTTGAAGCTTCTCTCTCTCTCTCTTTTGTTTTGTAAAGATTTTTAATGGTTTCCTTTAGAAAAGCAGCAAGAAAAAAAAGACAAAAGAAAAGACAGAAATACAGAAACGAAACTATACCCATATACGATTTCTAACACCCATAAAATCAATTTCTTTTCGGCCCTCTAGGGCTTTTATAACTTATAATTAGCGGTCTTCCAAATATGCGTGTAGCCACTTGTAAAATTTCACCCATTTCTTTTTAAAAGCCACTCTCTGTTTTTTCATTCAGTTGTTGTGACAGATTGTCCATCTCTGCTACGTCCATAAGTCTAAGAATTAGTTCTTCCCTTGTGGGCTGCGGTGGCTCAAGTGGTTAAGATGCTGAACTGCAGGCTGTGGAAGGTCAGTAGTTCAGCAGTTCGAGACCCGAGAGTGCCGCATGACGGGGTGAGCTCCCGTCTCTAGTTCCAGCTCCTGCTAACCTAGCAGTTTGAAAGCAAGAAATTGCAAGAAGATAGATAGGTACCACTTCGGTGGGAAGGTAACAGCGTTCCGTGCGCCTTGGTGTTTAGTCATGCCGGCCACATGACCATGGAAACGTCTTCGGACAGCGCTGGCTCTTCGGCTTTGAAACGGAAATGGGCACCGCAACCCTAGAGTCGGATTCGACTGGCTTTCGAGCAAGGGAGACCTTTACCTTTACCTGTGGGCATTTCTTCCTTTCCCCAGTATTTTGCATATAAAATTCTAGCTGTAGTTACTACATATACAATCATCTATACCTCATGTACGTTCACATGCATTGGTATAATATTCAATAAAAACAATTCTGATATAAATAGTAGTTATATTAAGCATTTTTTTTGGTAACATTTCATGTATCCAAATCCAATAACATTTGAAGCTTCTCAGGGGGTGGGTGTGGAGCAGTGTTCCCTCTAAGCTGCATTAGTGTGAGCCAGTTCAGAGTTTTTTAGCCTCCAGCTCATACCTTTTTGTCTCAGCCCGGGAAGGAGGGGCCCCAGAGCAAACTAATTTATGCAGCCGCCAAACTGCTCGCTCACAACTTTAATGCTGGTAGCTCACCAAGTAGGATTTTTGCTCACAAGACTCCACGGCTTAGAGGGAGCATTGGTGGGGAGCCCACACATTCAGAGAAACAAAGAGCTGGAAGGGACCCCCAGAGCCATCTAGTCCAAGGCTCTGCACAATGCAGGACATTCACAACTACCCCCTTAATTCCCCCAATGGTCATAGAATCATAGAATGTTAGAGTTGGAAGGGACCTTGCAGGTCATCTAGTCCAACCCCCTTGCATTCTTGCAGGAGCACAGCCGAAAGATAGCCCTACAACATACCCGAAAGATGGTCATCCAGCCTCCGCTTGAAAATGTCCAGGGAAGGAGCATCCACCACCTCCCGAGGCAGACTGTTCCACTGCTCAGCCACTCTTACAGTTAGGAAGTTTCTCCTGATATCTAGCCAGTAACGACTCCCTGGTAATTTCCACCCATTCGATCTAGTCTTGCAATCCAGAGCAATAGAGAATAGATCTGCTCCATCTTCTACATGACAGCCCTTCAAATACTGGAAGACTGCCATCGTGTCCCCCTCTAAGCCTTCTTTTTCCCAGGCTAAACATACCCAACTCTTTCAGCCTTTCCTCATAAGACTTGGGTTCCAACCCTCTCACCATCCTGGCTGCCCTCTTCTGGACATGCTTGAACTTGTCAACATCCTTCCTAAAATGTGGTGCCCCAAAACTGGACACAGGACTCCAGGTGAGGCCTGACCATAGCAGAATAGAGCGGAACTACCACCTCCCGTGATCTGGACACAAGACTTCTGTTCATGCCTCCTAAGATTGCATTTGCTTTCTTCACGGCCACATCACACTGCAGGCTCATGTTGAGCTTGAGGTCTCTGCTCTATGTCCAGAGGAAGGTTAAAAAACCCTCCCGGATCTCCGGCCAAACTGGCCTGGAGAAAAATTGGTTCCTGACCCCAACGTGGCAATCGGCATTTCCCTGGGCGTGTAAAAAAGGGCCACGAGAACTAAGCACGGAGGCAACCCTTCCTGCCCTCCTTTCTCATGATTTGCCTCAGTTCACAGAATCTGCATTGCTGTCAGATGGGGCCATCCTAGCCTCTGTTTGAAAACCTCCAAAGGAGGAGAGCCCACCACCTCCGGAGGAAGCCTGTTTCACTGAGGAACTGCTCTCACTGTCAATAAGTTCTTCCTCATGTTTAGTTCTTCCTCAAGTTCAGTCAAAAACTCTTTTGATTCAGTTTCAGTCCATTCAGTTCCTAGCTGCTGTCATGGCAGGTGTGGAATCAGAGCGTCAGAAGAGCCTCGCTGGATCAGACAGAAAGATCCTTTAATCTGGCATCCAACCAGATGCTTTGGGAAGCCCCCAAACGTCATGCAGGTAACAGCCCTCCTCCCCTCACATGTGGGCTTTTGGGACTCGCCTTCCAGCCCCCCTCGCTTCCATACTTGCTTGAGAGCCAGTTTGGTGTAGTGGTTAGGGGAGCAGACTCTAAACTGGGTGAACTGGGTTTGATTCTCCAGTTCTCCACATGCAGTTGCTGGTGTGACCCTGGGTCAGTCACAAGTTCTCTTGGAGCTGTTCTCTCAAGGACAGTTTCTGTCAGAAGTTCTCTCAGCCCCACCTACCTCCCAGGGTGTCTGTTGTGGGGAGGGGAAGGGAAAGGAGTTTGTCAGCTGCTCTGAGACTCCTTCGGGTAGTGAAAGGCGGGGTAGAAATCCCATCTCTTTTCTTCTTCTTCATACACCCCTGCGATGTCTACCTGGGCTGCACATCGGTTACAAAGACATTTCCAGCACCCTCCTCTCCCAAAGAGGAAGTCTCACCTGGACCTCCTGCCACTGGGCCAAACTAGGCACCAAGAGGGGAGGCCTGGTTCAGGATCGCCCAGATTTTAAGGAAAGCAAACACAGGAATAGCAGGAGGGAAGAGAGGGAGGGTGCGGCGCAGGTAGGGCCATGCTTGGAAAACACATAGAATGCCCTCTGAAGCAAATGGGAAGGGTGACGCCAGACAACTCCCCTGGGGGGCATCAGAAGAGACCCAGCATGCCGTCCCAAGCAGCTATCCAGGTGACTTGGGCAGAGGAGGAGGAGAGGAGGAGAGGAGAAGAAGAAGAGGAAGAGAGGAAAAGAGGAGGAGAGGAGGAGGAGAGGAGAAGAAGAGTAGGAGAAGAAGAGGAGGAGAAGAAGAGGAGGAGAAGAAGAGGAGGAGGAGGAGAGGAGAAGAAGAGGAGAGGAGAAGAAGAGAAGGAGAAGAAGAAGAGGAGGAGAGAAGAAGAAGAGGAGGAGGAGAGGAGAAGAGGAGGAGCAGGAGAAGAAGAAGAGGAGGAGGAGAGGAGAAGAGGAGGAGGAGAAGAAGAGGAGGAGGAGGAGGAGGAGAAGAAGAGGAGGAGAAGAAGAAGAGGAAGAGGAGAAGAGGAGGAGGAGAAGAAGAAGAAGAGGAGGAGGAGAGGAGAAGAGGAGGAGGAGAGGAGAAGAGGAGGAGGGAAGTAGGAGGAGGAGCTTGGATTTATATTCTGCTCTTCCCTTGGAGTCTCAGAGCGGCTTACAATTGCCTTCCCACAACAGACACCCTGCAAGGTAGGAGGGGCTGAGAGAGCTCTGAGAGAACTGCTCTTGAGACAACATCTCTGAGGGAACTTGTGACTGACCCAAAGTCACTTAGCTGGTTGCATGTGGAAGAGGAGTGGGGAATCAAACCCGGTTCTCCCAGATTAGACTCCACTACACCAAACCAGAGCTGAGCCGCTTCCACATAGCAACAGTGCTTGGCTTCCTGCTTTCCCTACAGAATTTCCCCATGGGTGTTTGGTGTGTACTTTCCCCTCTCTATCAGCTGCCATCTTCTCTTGCCACCAGAGGGCTTTTAACGGACTTTTAAAAAATGGTATTGGCATTGAACTATAGTGCAATGAGATCTGTGGCTACAGCTGGCTAGTTCCTCTGAATCCCCGGCTTTCATTTAAATGTAAATAGATTTCTAGAGCTTTTTGTGGCAGAGAGACACCTTTCACTTTGTATCTCCATAGTGAAAAGGGCTAGAGACTTGCTTTCTTTTTAAAAAACCCTGGTAATTCAAAGGAACTAGTTGTTGTTCAGTCGCACAGTCGACTCCGACTCTTCGCAATCCCATGGACCAGAAGTCCGTTAGTGGGAGGAGAGAAGTGACAGCCAAAGGGATGGGGGGGGAATTGGTGCCAGTGTGTATGTGTGGGGGGAGTGGGCTTCAGAAATGCTCACCTTCCCATCCACATAGTGTGCTAAGCACATTTCAACTGTAATCTTTGGGAAAGACTGCAGTATAGCAGAGGGAAACCTAATAGGACATAGAAACATAAGAAAAGCCCTGCTGGATCAGACCAGGGGTCTATCTGCATTCATAGAAGAGAGTGGCTACTAGCCATGGTGACTGAGTATAACCTAATCCTCTGAATCCCAGAACCAGGAGGCAACACCAGGGGAAGGTCTCGGCCTCTCTGCCCTGTTGCTGGCCCTCTGGAGGAACTTTCTTGGCCACTTTGTGAGAAGAAGGATGCTGGACTGGATGGACCCTCACTGATCTGATCCAGCAGGGCTCTTCTTAGGTTTTTATGAAGGCCTCAGCCTCTCTACCCTGTTGTTAGCCCTCCAGAGGAACTTTCTTGGCCATTGTGTGAGACAGGATACTGGACTAGATGGACCCTCACTGGTCTGACCCAGCAGGGCTCTTCTGATGTTCTTACGAAGGCCTCGGCCTCTGTGCCCCGTTGTTGGCCCTCCAGGGGCACTGGCTGGCCACTGTGTGAAACAGGAGGCTGGACTAGGTGGACTATTGGTCTGATCCAGCGGGGCTCTCATGAAGTTCTTATGAAAGCTGGGCTAGATGGACCACTGGTCTGATCCAGCAGGGCTCTTCTGACGTTCTTATGAAGGCCTCAGCCTCTCTGCCCTGTTGTTGGCCCTCTAGGAGAACTAGTTGGCCACTGGGTGAGACAGGATGCTGAACTAAATGGACCCTCACTGGTCTGATCCAGCAGGGCTCTTCTGATGTTCTCATGAAGGCCTCAGCCTCTCTGCCCTGTTGGTGGCCCTCCAGAGGAACTAGTTGGCCACTGTATGAGACAGGATGCTGGACTAGATGGACCCTCAGTGGTTTGATCCAGCAGGGCTCTTCTTACGTTCTTATGAAGGCCTCACCCTCTATGTCCCGTTGGTTGCCGTCCTAGGGAACTGGTTGGCCACTGTGTGAGGCTGGATGATGGACTAGATGGACTATTGGTTTGATCTAGCAGGTTTCTTCTCATGTTCTTATGATGTCCGCTAGTACAGATGGCTTTAAAAGAGGATTCAACAGATTCGTGGAGGAGAGGTCTATCAGGGGCTACTAACCATGGTGACTAGAGGGGACCTCCATGTTCAGAGGCAGTCAACCACTGACTCCCAGTGCCAGGAGGCAACAGCCAGGGAAGGCTGGACAAGGTTATGCAGGTGCTCTAAAGCTGCAGTTTGGCCTCCAGACTGGAGCAAAACCTCGGTGTGGGAGCCACAAATGCCGTCTTTGCAGACGTTGTGCTAATGTAGCCCAGGCTCCGCCGCTGGGTTCAACAAGCGCGAAGGAGCAGCGGTTTCCCAGGCAGCTCCGAGGCCCCTTTTATCTCAGAACTCAGGAAGGCTCTGGCGGGAGGCCTGACAACTTCATGCTTCTGGCCCGTTTGTGCGGGACAGATTAGAGAGCCTGAGACGGGAGATGCCTCCCCTCCGGGCCCCACGCAGGGATCAGACGAGACAGACGCCGGGGGCTCTGCAGAGCATTCAATAAAGAGGGAAAAAGTGCATTTAAAGGAAGGAAACCTGGGAGAGGGGAGGAAAGGAATGCAAAGTCATTTCGCACGGGGGAATTTTGCTAGGATCAGCCGGGCTTGGAGCTGACTGATGAGGGTTGTGTCCAGGGCTCTTTTTGTAGCAGGAATCTCCTTTGCAGATTAGGCGACCCGCCCCTAATGTAGCCAATCCTCCCAGAGCTAATAGTAGCACCTGTAAGAAGAGCTCTGTAAGCTCTGGGAGGATTGGCTACATTCGGGGTGTGTCGCCTAATATGCAAAGGAGTTCCTGCTACAAAAAGAGCCCTGTCATCCCCCGGTGGGGCCCGGGGATCTCCCGGTTTTGGGGGGCCCAATCCACCATAGCCCAGCTGGCTGTTGGGAGAAGCCCCACCCCAAGAAGCCCCCTCCTGGGGCCGCCGGCATGATGACATCACCTGCTTCCGATGTTGGGGGCGACGCTCTAGGATTTCGGCAAAACTCTATGGTTCTGAGGCCCAAACACCCATAGAGTTTTGACCAAAACCTAGAGCGCCATTCAGGAAGAACCGGGAGTTCCCCCGGCCAGCATCCAGGTAGGACCTGTCAACTCTATGACTGACTGATTTGCCTTCGCTTGGAGCACTTTTTACGGTCCAGGAGCTCTGGGATTTATGACCGCTCCCGGATAAATTGCTTCTCAAGTCACAAAATACTTCAAAACGTTTATTGCAATGACTCTGCTCTGTCAAAGGTCCAGGACTGTGGATGCCCCTTACACAAAAAGAGATTTTTTGTGTGTGGATACCAATGTTCCCTCTAAGCTGTGGAGCCTTGTGAGCAAAAATTCTACTTTGTAAGCTACTGGCATTAAAGTTGTGAGCGAGCAATTTGGCTACTGCATGCATTAGTTTGCTCTGGAGCCATCCCTTCCTGAGCTAAGACAAAAATGTGTGAGCCAGAGGCTAAAAAACTGTGAGCTAGCTCACACCCACTCAGCTTAGAGGGAACACTGGTGGATACTACCAGCTAATGACACAGAAGGCATCAATTTTTATGTCTATGTGTGTGCGTGCATGCACCTGGAAGTCATGGTGACCTCTGATGACTGACTCCTACTGGGGACCTGGAGGATATTCAGAGAGGTGGCCGAATAAAGCCCGCCCCTGCCCTCCCGACTGCTTGTATTCCAAGGAGGTCTCCCATCCAAGTACTTGCCAGAGTCGACCCTGCTTAGCTTCCAAGATCTGATGAGATCGGGCTTGCCTGGTCTATCCAGGCACTCAATGAAATTGAGTCAGGTTAGAACAGATAAAAGGAAGTCCTTCTTCACCCAAAGAGCGATGAACATGTGGAATTCACTGCCACAGGAGGTGGTGGCAGCTACAAGCATGGACGGCTTCAAGAGGGAATTAGGTAAACATCTGGAGCAGAGGTCCAACAGTGGCTATGAGACACAAGGTACAGATAGGAACTCTCGGTCTGGGGCAAGTGATGCTGGGGGGTGGGGACAACAGTGGGAGGGCTTCTAGTGTCCTGGCCCCACTGCTGGACTTCCTGATGGCCCCTGGTATTTCTGGCCACTGTGTGACACATAGTGTTGGACTGGATGGTCCATTGGCCTGAGCCAACATTGGCTTCTCTTATGTTCTTATTTTAAGAGCAGAGGTCCATCAGTGGCTATGAGCCACAAGGTATAGATAGGAAATTTCAGTTTGGGGCAAGTGATGCTCTGTATTCTTGGTGCTTGGGGGGGGTCAACAGTGGGAGGGCTTCTGGCGTCCTGGCCCCACTGCTGGAACTCCTGATGGCACCTGGTATTTTTGGCCACTGGGTGACACAGAATGTTGGACTGGATGGTCCATTGGCCTGAGCCAACATTGGCTTCTCTTATGTTCTTATTTTAAGAGCAGAGGTCCATCAGTGGCTATGAGCCACAAGGTATAGAGAGGAACTCCTGGTCCGGGGCAAGTGATGCTCTGTATTCTTGGTGCTGGAGGGGGCAGCAGTGGGAGGGCTTCTAGTGTCCTGGCCCCACTGCTGGACCTCCTGATGGCACCTGGTATTTTTGGCCACTGTTTGACACAGAGTGTTGGACTGGATGGGCTGTTGGCCTGATCCAACATTGGCTTATCTTACGTTCTTTTTTTTTTATCCAGGTCAAGACGGGAGGCATCTACCTTTTCATTGGCACGACTTGGCCAACGTGTGCTTGGATCGTGCGAATTCCCTTTGTGAAACTGTCTGAGGATTTCTGAGGTGGAGATTTGCTTTTATCCTGAGCTGGGGTGTTTGTAGCTAGTGAAAATCAAAATAACTCTGTTCTCATCCTTAGGCGGCCCTTGTGAGCCCGTCATTCTTTGGCTGCTGTTTTTGCACTCTTCTAACATTGTTCTAATATAAATGTTTATGCTCATGCTGTGATTTAGGGCTGCAAGGAGTCAACGGAGTGAAACTCAATAGCCCTGGATTAAGCGCCACCAAAAGCCCCTCTTAATCCCGTCTAATCCTATTTAAGTGGGGAAACTGAGCCCGATACGCTGCCCTGGGATCGTCCTGCCGTCTTATAAATCTAGAGTTGGCAACCTTCAGGTGGGGTCTGGCAGTCTCTGGGAACGACAACTGAACGCCAGGCTGCAGAGATCAGTTCGCCTGGAGAACTTCAAACAAGCGATCCCTATGACAAATCTCCTTTTAATTCCCCCGACTATTTAAACTGTGATAATCGCTACTAACCAGTGTTCCCTCTAAGATGAGTTACGGTGAGCTAGCTCACAGTTTTTTAGCTTCCGGATCACACCTTTTTGTCTTTGCTCAGGAAGGACGGCTCCATAGCAAACTAATTTATGCAGCAGCCCAATCGCTTGCTCTCAACTTGGAGGGTGGACGCTAGGGCAGGGGTGTCAAACATCAGGCTTGGAGGCTGGAACTGGCCCGTCCAGGTCTCTTATGTGGCCCACAAGCATCTAGTGCAAGGGAGGGAACAGGAGACTGTTTTTTGAGGGGAGCCATTCTGATGGTGGCTGCTGGATGACCTTGGGCAAGCCATAGTTCTGGCACGGCTGTTCTTGAAAAAGAGCAATCTCTGTCAGAGCTCTCTCAGCCCCACCTACCTCATGGGGTGTCTGTTGGGGGAGGGGAAGGGAAAGGAGTTTGTCAGCCGCTCTGAGACTCCTTTGGGTAGTGAAGGGCGGGGTATAAACCCAATCTCCTCCTCCTCCTCCTCCTCCTCTTCTTCTTCGACTGGCTGAGCTTGAAGCTCTAGAACAATAGCCCACCAGGACTCTGGAGATGACCAATGAGAAACTAATGTTATGTAAATAGCCTATCGTTGGGATTTGGATGTGGGGTTTTGCATGCTGTTTAAACAGGGTTGTCACCCTGGGGTTTCAGTCTTGTTCCTGAAACCACTTAATAAAGTAGAGCTGCTCACTGCAATGCGTCTCGAACCCAGTACTTAACATGCTTCATGGCACACACGAAAGCTAAAGGACCACAGAAAGCTGTAATCAAGCGCTATACACAAAAACCTGGAACCGGTATTCTTACAATATATTCTCACGACAGGATAACTAGAATGTGTCTAAAGTGCAGAAAAAAAGGGGCCCGCATGGAATCATAATAGTTGTTGCTGCTGATCGTCTCTGTCCAGATTGCCCATTGAGAACACACTATGTATTAATAGGATAAGCAGGGCTATTTCTGGGCAGGAACGCACAGGAACGGAGTTCCAGCTGGCTCCTGAGATGGCCACGCCCAGCAGGAACTTATTAGCATAAGAGGCCACACCCAACAGCAGAAACTCATCAGGATTGGCTACATTAGGGCTGTGTGGCCTAACATGCAAAGGAGTTCCTGCTCCCCAAAAAGCCCTGGGTTTTGACAACAAACAAGGTAAACAGAATAAGAAGCAAAAGACGGGTGTGGCTGGATGACCACACTTCTGGTAACAGGGGTGTGGCCTAATATGCTAATGAATTTCTGCTGTTGGGTGTGGCCTGTTATGCTAATGAGTTCCTGCTGGGCTTTTTCTACAAAAAAAGCCCTGAGGCTAAGTAAGGGAATTACGTCTGTGAAATAACAAGAACATTGCGAACTCATTCCATGATGCGTAAGGGACAAGAGACACAATATTCCCGTTCGGATGAAGTCCTTACGAAACGAATAGACATTCCGGAGAACGTTCATCAACAACAATGACTTACTGTGCTTGCAATACGGACCCCTTTTTTGCACTTTAGACATGTCCTAGTTATCTCGTCGTAAGAATATATTGTCATACCGTTTCCAAGTTTTCGCGTATTTCGCTTGATTACAGCTTTCTGTGGTCCTTTAGCGCTGGTGTTTTGAGCTTTGACTTTCAGGTCTAGTATTCTGGCACACATGGCCTGGCCCCAAAAAGTGGCATTTATGTCAGGTCCGGCCCATAACAAATGAACGTGACACCTCGGCTCTGTGGCTTTATCCCCTGCTGAGGTTCCTCCACGTCCTAAACCCTGCCTTCCCCAAGCTCCACCCACCCCCAATCTCTGGGAATTTCCCAAGCAAACCTAGACAGGTCTACCTCTGAATTATTCAATTGATCCTCTCTTCTAAAGCGATGGGGCCAAGTGTCTTCTTCTTTACACTTTTTTTAATGTACTAATTTTTATTTCAAAATGTTTAGAGACCTGCCCTTCTCCCCGGAGGCAACTGAGATCCTAGGTGGTGCGCTTGAATCCAGAGAACGGAGGCCGGCATTATGCACAGACTTCCCCATTCCAATGCACGAATCAGAGACCAGGCCTGGTCTGGAAACAGGGTTGCCAGCTCTGGGTTGGGAAATTCCTGGAGATTCTGCAGGTAGACCCTGGAGAGGACGGGGTTTGGGGCGGAGAGGGTATAATGCTACAGAGCCCGCCTTCCAAAGCAGCCAGGGGGACTGATATTGGTCATTTGGAGATCAATTGTAATAGCAGGGGATCTCCAGGTGGCACCTTGAGGTTGGCAACCCTACTTGGCAAACCCCTGCACTTTCCCTGCTTTACGGTTGCATGACTGAAGGGTTCAGTTTCCCAGCGTTCCACCAGCCACTTGATGGAACTGTTTCTAAGCTCAGCTTCAGTCGCGGTCACACGTGCCAGAAAAAAATGGGGAGGGGGGAGCAAGGCTATTTCCTCCAGAGGGATTTGGCCCGCAGTTGCATGACCACGCAGTTCTTGGAAGCTGCAGGCACAGCCTAACACTGCATGATCAGATGCAACCACGGGTGAGTCGGGTTCGGGTTTTTGTACTGTTTGTTTCCAGTGCGCTTAAATGAAGAATTGATTAATCGCATCTCTGCACCGAGGGCTCCCTATGGAGCTTGCAACGATGCGCATACTGAGAAGGGGGAAAAAACAACGGCACGGAGTGGGGGGGGGCTGATCAGACCATCCTGTCACCATGAGAGCACCCTGGAGTGATCAGTTTCCTGGCTAGGTGGGATATAAATCGAAAGTAATCAATCAATCGATCAATCAATCAGACGGGGGAAAGTCTGTCTGTGGCCCGTCGCAACCTGTTTTCTACCGGATTTTCCCCGGTGTCTTTTAACTCCGCTTCTGCGGCGGAGTAGAAAGGGTTGCCGACGGCTGCGGGGCGCTTCCCAGATGTTCATGTCTGATCATGCCCTTTAAATCCGCCCGGCATTCGCGCCTATGGCGGGTCTAATTGTGCGTATGATTGCAGTCTTCGCAATCTTTTACGACTGGAGTGTGCAGGGGATTTCACACAGGCACTGAGAATGTGGGTTCAGCCACAGTACAGGTCTTGACTTCCCCCTCTTCCAAACCAGACCCCTGGGCATTTTCATATCCAGAAATGTGGGGTTTTGTGTGTGTGTTTTTTTGTTTTTTTTTTAAGTGGGAAATTTTTACGTGCTGGACCTCCTGATAGCACGTGGTCTTTTTGGCCGCTGTGTGACAGAGTGTTGGACTGGATGGGCCATTGGCCTGATTCAACATTGGCTTCTCTTATGTTCTTATGTTCTTATGTACTGTGGGATGTTCTCTTTAGCCTTAAAAAGGCATCATAAAACATTGCAAAACAACGGCTTGTTATATTTTAAACTTGTTCGAAATGAGTTTTGGCACCGGGCTTTACGTGTGAAATCTTACAGGTTTTTTTTTTTAAATGTATCAGGTTTCTCAAAATCAATAAACCCCACCGATTAGCAAAAAAGGTTCTGATCTGCAGCAAACCTGGTCAGTTTATCAGCCCCCCACCCCACCCCTCTCTCCTGTCTTTAAAATCTGCAGGCGTTTTAATCTATGGGATTTCATCGAGGCATCAATGATTGATACTGCAAACTCTGGGTCTAAGGAACATCAGAAGCTGAGAGGCCCTGGTCATACGGGCCAGAAAACGCGCGGGGGGGGGGGGAGGCGTGGCAGTTTGCCCCGGAGCAAAATAAGGCGCGGTAGCCCGATCACACGGGCCACCGGGTTGCCACACTCCGGCGCTGAGTGCCAATCACACAGCACTGCTACAGCGCGGCAAAAAAGCAGTGCAGCAGACCATGCAAGCTGCGCTGTAGCAAAGGACGCATGTGCCGTTGGAGGGGGGGGCCGCTGTCAGTGCCTTGCGTATGCGCATGCCTCATTCAGCATTGGTGCGCATCCCATGGACACTTACAACATCTGGTACCCCGGGACATGGGCCAGCGTCGGAAGCCGCGGGATACTGGCTCTCCCGCGATCAGACGCCGGCCTTTGCCCCTGGGGTTTCCAGAAACTAGTACTTTGACCCTAGTAGTTTTTTACTCCATGTTTTCCACAGGAAGCCGCGAGTTGGTCACGGGAGTGCTACGCCTCCCAGATGTGCTGGTATGATCGTGCATGGAAAGTCCGCAGGGCTACCATGCCTTCAGCGGAGCAAATGCGCCGTGTGAATGGGGCCAGAGTTGTGCAATCTCTCCTGGGGGTAATAGAAGAAGAAGAAGAGATTGGATTTACACCCTGCCCTTACCTACCCAAAGGAGTCTCAGAGCAGCTCACAAACTCCTTTCCCCTCCCCTCCCCACAACAGACACCCTGTGAAGTAGAAGAAGAAGAAGAAGAGACTGGATTTCTACCCCGCCCTTCACTAGCTGAAGGAGTCTCAGAGCGGCTTACAAACTCCTTTCCCTTCCCCTCCCCACAACAGGCACCCTGCGAGGTAGAAGAAGAAGAAGAAGAGATTGGATTTATACCCCGCCCTTCACTACCCGAAGGAGTCTCAGAGCGGCTCACAAACTCCTTTCCCTTCCCCTCCCCACAACAGACACCCTGTGAGGAAGAAGAAGAAGAAGAAGAAGAAGAAGAAGAAGAAGAAGAAGAAGAGGAGGAGGAGATTGGATTTACACCCCGCCCTTCACTACCCGAAGGAGTCTCAGAGCAGCTTACAAACTCCTTTCCCTTCCCCTCCCCACAACAAACACCCTGGGAGGAAGAAGAAGAGGAAGAGATTGGATTTACACCCTGCCCTTTGCTACCCAAAGGAGTCTCAGAGTGGCTTCCAAACTCCTTTCCCTTCCCTTCCCCACAACAAACACCCTGTGAGGTAGGCAGGGCTGAGAGAGCTCTGACAGAAACTGCTATTTTTCAAGAACAGCTCTTATCAGAACTATGACCTGCCCGTGGTCATCCAGCCAGGTGCGAGTGGAGGAGTGGGGGAATCAAACCCGGTTCTCCCAGGTTAGAGTCCGCCTGCACTTAACCACTTCACCAAACTGGCTCTCTCTCTTGGTTCCAAGGATTGCTGCGCAGAGTCAGCATTTTCACATCCAGAAATGCATTATTTTTTTTTTTAAAGAAATGTGAAATTTATTTTGTCGGATTGTCTCCTTAGCAATGAAATAATTTCGGAGCCGATAACAACGACAGCTTGCTACGTTCTTCAATCAGTCTGAAATGAGTTTCAGCGGAATGCCCTGATATTTGGTTTTCAAATGACATTATAAGTTTTGTTCGCCGGCATCCGCGGGGAATTGGGGGGTTGCCCATTAACCAAACATGCCGGTTAAGAAAACTCTTCCCTGGTGACAAAAAGACAGCCGTGGCAATCTGGTTGCCAGTCTCCAGGTGAGGCCTGGAGAGCTCCCAGAATCGGCTGTTCTGAATTACTGAATATGATCAAGCATAATCTGCTTTTAATCAGGCTGTTCCCACAGGTAATGAAAAGGTTCTGATCTACAACAGGCCACGACAGAGTGGTCATTTCCTCTTCCTCCATCTCTAAACCTTAGCAAGTGTCCAAGTTTCATCATAAAAATATGTCCTATGGGGCCCATGGCGGCCCTTTGAAATAGCCGAGCTGCGCACGTAACATTTACGCAGTTTCATGTTTTATGTTGTTTTGTGCTTGGCTGTGTTTTGAATGGTGGGTTCTAATAGCATCAACGATTATGTCTTTTTTATTCTGTTTTGTTCTGAAAACCACCTCGGGCATCGTCCCTGAAGAGGCAGTGTAGATATTTTCCCAAATAAATAAGTAAGCAGAGCAGATAACTTTGAAGAAATAAACTTCTGGTGCTGTGGTCGGGGGAGCCATCAAGAATGATTTCTCTTGCATCTGTACAACATGTTGCCGGGGCAAAACAGATAATGAGTGGCTGAATGGAAGCCTAGTCCGGGGGTGAAGGTGCTGTACAGGAGGAGGAGGAGGAGGAGGAGGAGGAGGAGGAGGAGGAGGAGGAGGAGGAGGAGGAGGAAGAAGAAGAAGAAGAAGAAGAAGAAGAAGAAGAAGAAGAAGAAGAAGAAGAAGAAGAAGAAGAAGAAGAAGAAGAAGAAGAAGAAGAAGAAGAAGAAGAAGAAGAAGGAGGAGGAGGAGGAGGAGGAGGAGGAGGAGGAGGAGGAGGAGATTGGATTCATACCCCGCCCTTCACTACCCGAAGGCGACTCAGAGCGGCTGACAAACTCCTTTCCCTTCCCCTCCCCACAACAGATGCCCTGGGAGGTAGAAGAAGAAGAAAAAGAGGTTGGATTTATACCCCGCCCTTCACTACCCAAAGGAGTCTCAGAGTGGCTGACAAACTCCCTTCCCTTCCCCTCCCCACAACAGACACCCTGTGAGGTAGAAGAAGAAGAAAAAGAGGTTGGATTTATACCCTGCCCTTCACTGCCCAAAGGAGTCTCAGAGCAGCTTACAAACTCCTTTCCCTTCCCCTCCCCACAACAGGCACCCTGTGAGGTAGGCGGGGCTGAGAGAGCTCTTGACAGAAACTGCTCTTTTTCAATAACAGCTCTGACCAGGACTATCGCTTGCCCAAGGTCATCCAGCCAGGTGCAAGTGGAGAAGTGGGGAATCAAACCCAGTCCTTCCAGATTAGAGTCCACGCACTTAACCACTACAGCAAACTGGTATTCTTTGTGCATGCACATATGTGCACATATGCGCATGCGCAAGCATGCACACAATGTTGAAAGTTGCAAAAAAAAAACCCCACAACTACCAGAAGAAGGATGTTCAGATGACCTAATCACACTCATTGCAAGGAATGGCTGTCCCAATAGACAAACTGCGGATTCAAAGCGCAAGTACCTGGAAAGTAGTTGATTTCCCCGGTGTCAGAAAATTTTCAAGGGAATCGGGAGGATTGCATGAGTGAGCCCACCTCGGTGCAGGAGACAGATGTGGGCGTCTGGTCAGCAGTTTTAAATGCAAGAGGGAACAGTGGCGAAACCCGAACAAAGTGACCGTGTGACCACGGCCTTAGTCCCTCTGAGGGTGGAGGTTCCCCTCAGTCACCAGGGCTAGTAGCCATTGACAGACTTGTCCTCCATGAATATACCAAATCCCCTTTCCAAGCTGCTTACTCCTGTGGCCATCAGCACATCCTCTGGCAGCAAATTCCACATTTTAATCACTGCCTGTGTAATGCAGAATTTCTAAAATCCATCCTGAACCTACTGCCCATTGGCTTTATCGGATTACCTCGAGTTCTAGTATTTTGGGAGAGGGAGAAGGATACCCCCAGGGTGAGCGGAGGGACCTGCAGAGGCCTGGAATGCTCCCACCAGAACGGCAGCCCCCAGGACGAAAGAGCAACTCACCTGCCCGAAATTCCAGGGGATGGAATAGATGAAGCTGCTTGACCCCTGGAAGACCTGGCCGTGCTGAGTCAGCACGTATTCGTTCCGCTCCTCTTCGCTTTCGAGAAAGACGGAATCCACTGCGGGAAACAGAGAAAGCACGGATGCAATGAACGGTGGCAATGGATGGGGCGAGCAAGGCCTCCCAGGGGGCACCCAAAATGGCTCTGGTTTAAAAATGCATGTCTTGAAGTAAGACTGCGTTTGAGCACGTACAGAAGCCCCAGTTCGAAAGCGGCTGAAGACACGGCTCGGTCCTGGGCCCAGTGTTGTTCAATGTTTTTATAAATGACCTGGAGGAAGACATAGAGGGGATGCCTATCAAATTTGCAGATGACACAAAGCTGGGTGGGATGGCTAACTCTGAAGAAGACAGAGTCAGGGTTCAAAATGATCTAGATCGGCTGGAACAGTGGGCTGAGGCAAATAAAATGAAATTCAATAGAGATAAGTGCAAAGTCCTACGCTTAGATACCAAAAAATCAAAGGCACAGATATAGAATGGGAGGGACTTGGCTTGACAGCAGCACATGTGAAAGGGATCTGGGTGTTCTGGTTGATCACAAGCTCAACGTGAGCCTGCAGTGTGATGCGGCTGTGAAGAAAGCTAATGCGATCTTAGGATGCATTCACAGAAGCATTGCGTCCAGATCACATAGAAGCCAAAAAAGTCCCTGATGGTAGCAAAGGTGACGCCATCGTGCCACGCACATGGCCGATAATCCCAGGCCAGACCCAGGAGCTCCCTGCTGGATCACAGGTAGGACCTTGCAACCCTAATGGGAAGTGATGTCACCATATCAGTGATGTCCAGGTGACACTCCGGTATTTGGGCAAAAACTCTATGATAGAAGCCATTTTCACCATAGAGCTTTTGCCCAAATAGCAGAGCACCACAGAAACGTCACAGCATGATGCCATCACTTCCGGTGCGGCACTGGCAGCGTGGCCTGGGCCCTCCTCTTTCTACTGGCAAAGTACCCTCATTGGCCAGATGATTGATGGCTAGGGGGCAGGGCCTGACCATGGGGGATGTCTGCCTCCACTGGGCAAGTCCCGATCATCCCCTGCTGGTTGCCAGGAGGGCGTGTGAAAGGGAAACTGTTTTAAGGCAGAGTCTTGCTGTCCCTGGCTATAACGAACCATAATTCGTTAGATCCCTTGTCTTACCCACCACCAGGGCTTATTTTTGTAGAGAAAGCCCAGCAGGAACTCATTAGCATATCAGGCTACACCCAACAGCAGAAACTCATTAGCATATTAGGCCACACCCCTGACAGCTCAGCTCCCTCCCAGAATCAGCTTCCCCAGGTACCCTGCGGCTTGCGGGGCGCATGGGGAACCCAAGGGAAGGAAGGCAGTTTCTGGATCGGCTTGTGAAGTGCCTGGGGAACCCAAGGGGGAGAGGCTGTTGGCGTGGCGGCCAACTCAGAAGCCAGCCGGAACTCCGTTCCTGTGGGTTGCAGCTCAGAAATAGCCCTGCCCACCGCCCAGCACTGAGCCCTTCTAAGGAAGAGACAATACACTTATTTCTTTGTGTTGTGAAAAGACAGTGTTGGTGTGACTCACTCCAGAAGGAAGGGGGAAGCAAGAGAAATTCCCTCAGAAATTACCTCCCCAGGTTTCCTCTGGAATAGTAAAGGTAAAGGTAAAGGTTTCCCTTTCTCGAAAGCCGGTTGAGTCCGACTCTAGGGATGTGGTGCTCATCTCCATTTCCAAGCCGAAGAGCCAGCGCTGTCCGAAGACGTTTCTGTGGTCATGTGGCTGGCGTGACTAGATGCTGAGGCGCACAGAAGGCTGTTACCTTCCCCCCAAAGCAGTACCTATTTATCTATTTGCAATTTCTCGCTTTCGGACTGCTAAGTTGGCAGGAGCTGGGGCCGGAGACGGGAGCTCACTCTGTCACGCGGCACTCTCGGGTCTCGAACTGCCAAACTACCGACCTTCCAGCCTGCAGCTCAGCATCTTAACCACTTGAGCCTCTAGAGCAGCAGCCTGCAATTCCAGCACAGTTACTCATTGCCTTCTTGACTGCCTACAACCCACCTCGAAACTAAAATCAGCTTGGTCGCTGCTACCGGATGGTGTGATGGAGAAGGTGGGGGGGTTGCGAAAGCTACCTGGACAACCCAGGGCAGTTATAAAAAAAAGCCCACCTGGACACCAAGGATTGAAGAGCAAGACGAATTCCCCAATCCTGAAGCTGGATCCTTGGTAGCCCGTGGAGGCCTCCATGGTGAGAGTGTAGCGGCCAATCCGGGCGTCCGGAGGGGAGCAGAGGGACACGGTCAGGGAGGCTCCATCCTGGCTCTCCACTGCCGAGCTCCAGGCCGCTTCTTCCAAGGAGCCGGAGACAGGGAAATGGGTCTTGGTCCCAGACGCCTCGTTGGGGCAGGGCCCTGTGGGAGAGAGCAACGCAGACGTGAGCACACAGAAGCTGCCTTCTACTGAATCGGGCCACCGGTCCCTCAAGGTCAGTGTTGTCTACTTCAATGGGCAACGGCTAGACTGGGCCACCCCAGGCCGTCCAGGTCAAAGCAAGAGATGAACAGAGGTGGCTTGCCCTTACCTGCCTCTGCGTGGCAACCCTGGACTTCCTTGGAGGTCTCCCATCCAAGGACTAACCAGGGCCGACCCTGCTTAGTTCCCAAGCTGTGCATGGGATAGAGCAGGTCGAGAAAGAGGAGCAGAAGTATATGGAGCAGAAGTCCATCAGTGGCTATTAGCCACAGGGTATAGATGGGAATTCTAAGTCTGGGGCAGGTGATGCACTCTATTCTTGGTGCTGGAGGGGGCAGCAGTGGGAGGGCTTCTAGTGTCCTGGCCCCACTGCTGGACCTCCTGATGGCACCTGGTATATTTTGGCCACTGTGTGACAAGAGTGTTGGACTAAATGGGCCATTGGCCATTGGCCTGATTCAACATTGGCTTCTCTAAACTAAACAAGGTTCTTTTCTCCCTTTCTCACAAGACAAGAACTCCTTGTGGGCACTCCATGAAATTGCTGAGCGGTCAGGTTAGAACAGATAAAAGGGAGTCCTACTTCACCCAAAGAGTGATTCACACACGGAATTCACTGCCACAGGAGGAGGTTGTGGCTACAAGCATGGACGACTTAAAGAGGGAATTAGATAAACATCTGGACCAGAGGTCCATCAGTGGCTATTAGCCACAAGGTATAGATAGGGACTCTGGGGCAGGTGATGCTCTGTCTTCTTGGAGCTTGGGGGGGGTGTCAACAGTGGGAGGGCTTCCAGTGTCCTGGCCCCACTGCTGGACCTCCTGATGGCAACCTGGTATTTTTGGCCACTGTGTGACAAAAGAGTGTTGGACTGGAAGGGCCGTTGGCCTGATCCAGCATTGGCTTCTCTTACGTTCTTATAAGAGGGAATTGGTTAGACATATGGAGCAGAGGTCCATCAGTGGCTATCAGCCACAAGGTCTAGATAGGGACTCTCGGTCTGGGGCAAGTGGTGCTCTGTATTCTTGGTGCTTGGGAAGGGGGTCAACAGTGGGAGGGCTTCTCGTGTCCTGGCCCCACTGGTGGACCTCCTGATGGCACCTGGTATATTTTGGCCACTGTGTGACCCAGAGTGTTGGACTGGATGGGCCACTGGCCTGATCCAACACTGGCCTCTCTGATGTTCTTATGTTCTTATGGCAAGCTCCAGTTAGTTTGGGGTATTCTGTTCTTCCCCTCTCCTTTTTTAAATTGATTTTTTTATTAAACAACCAACGATAACATAGAGACCATAAAGTGAACAGAACCAAATAATACAATTATTACCAAAAAACATGGCTTTGAATAACGATTGCCGTGACCCATAGACATAAACTATTCAAAACAGATGAATCCAGATTAACCCTGCACTACCTTTTATAGTAGGGGAAAATTACTTAGTAAGCTAAAGCTCAAAGAGATATCTTCATCTGAGATTGCGATTCAGTCGTCAGAGGTTGGCACTAGAAAAGAAGCCAGGAAGAGTACGTAGAGTTAGAAGGGAGCAGTGCTTTGTCCGTCGTATATTGCAACCATGGAAGCCAGGTAAGTACAGATTTGGAATAAGTTGTGGTGGAACCAGATGGCTGTCGACACAAGGAGTCGGTTATCTTACACATAATAAATTGGCCCCAAACTCTGTTTCTCCGGACTGCCAGAGTTGGGGGAGAAGGAGATTTCCAGGTTGCCACTATCGCAAAACTGGCAGCTGCCAGGGTAAAAAGGTAAAGGTAAAGGTGCCCTTGCTCGAAAGCCAGTCGAATCCGACTCTAGGGTTGCGGTGCTCATCTCCGTTTCCAAGCCGAAGAGCCAGCGCTGTCTGAAGACGTTTCCGTGGTCATGTGGCCGGCATGACTAAACGCCAAGGCGCACGGAACGCTGTTACCTTCCCACTGAAGTGGTACCTATTTATCTACTTGCAATTTCTTGCTTTCGAACTGCTAGGTTGGCAGGAGCTGGAACTAGAGACAGGAGCTCACTCCGTCATGCAGCACTCTCGGGTCTCGAACTGCTGAACTACTGACCTTCCACAGCCTGCAGTTCAGCGTCTGAACCACTTGAGCCACTGCAGCTCCTTAAACCTCCAGGGTATCCTTATTCTAATTCCCAGACTTTTTTTTTCTGTGCGGATACCTATTCCCACCAACAGGGGCCTCACTCTCCCCCAACAGCTTTTCCTACATAGTCAGTAGACTTCCTGGGTTTGTAGAAAAATCCCAAAAGTGAGGAAATCCCTTCAGGGACGGTTGAATTCCCCCAAAAAGCCTTTTGAAATGGCCTCTGTAGGGACCTGACTCCAGGCATCAATGGTGAGAGATTAGAACGTTGGGGGGGGGGGGGAGGAGAGGCTTCTGACTGGCTCTGTCAGTAAAAGGGTGGGGGGAGGGCCCTTTCTTTCCAGGCCTCTTTCGGCCTTGGAGGGAGGGGGAGGGGGGAGGGAGGGAGCCTTGGGGCCAGGCTGGGGGATTCCTAGAGGTTTTGGGATGGAGTGCAAGGAGGGCAGGATTTGGGGAAGGGAGAGGCCTCAGCTGGGCATCATGCCACAGAATCCACCCTCCAAAGAAGCCATTTTATCCAGGGAGACAGATCTCTGTTGTTCACAGATCTCTGGAGTTCACTCTCCAGCAGGCCCCACTTGGAGGTTGCCAACCCTAGGCCTGGCAGCAGTCTAGGGTTGCCAGGTCCCCCCACGGGCACTGGCAGGGGATGGAGGTAGTGGGGTTGCCAGCTCCAAGCCTGGAAACTCCTGGAGATTTGGGGATGGAGCCTGGGGAGGACAGGGACCTCAGTGGGGTACAATGCCCTAGAGTCTACCCTCCAAAGCATCCATTTTCTCCAGGGGAAGTTATCTCAGTAGTCTGGAGCTGAGCAGTAATTCCAGGGGATCCCCAGATCCCACCTGGAGGCTGGCATCCCTAGGCAGCATCCTCTGGGTGACTTGATACCACCTAATTTGCATGACTCAACTTGGCCTGGCTGCTTGCTGCTGTTCAGCAGCCACCCGATGAAAGCCAGCAGTGATGCAGCAGTTAGAGCCTCAGACCCAGGTTCAGATCCCCATATTGCGGTGGAAGCTGACTGGGTGATTTTGGACCAGTCACATACTTTCAGCCTAACCAACCTCACAGGGTTGTTGTGCAGATAAAAAGGAGGTGAGAATAATGTAAGCTGCTTTGGTCCCCACTGTGGAGAAAGACTATAATTTTCCTTGGTAGAAGCTGTGGGGGAGGGGGTGGAGACAAAAAGCTGAAGACAGATAAAGGCAGATAAAGGTTAAGTTGGCTGTTGGGTGGGAAGGAAATAGGGTTGCCAACTCTGGATTGGGAAACTCCTGGACATTTAAGGGGTGGATCCTGGGGATGGTGGGGTTTGAGGAGGGGAGGAACTTCAGACCGGTATAATGCCATAGACTCCACCCTCCAAACCAGCCATTTCCTCCATGAGAACCACCATTGCCAGCCTCTGGGTGAGGGCTGGAGATCACCCAGAATTACAACTGTTGTCCGGGTGACAGAGATCAGTCCCCCTGGATAAAATGGCTGCTTTGGAGGGTTGAGTCTATGGTTCCACCCCCAGAAAGGAGAAAGAGTGTGAGATAGGTAAGGGTAGAGGGGAGGAAGCAAAGGTGTGAGGAATGGGATGACCATCCCGCAAGTTTCTTGCGGGTCTCCACTTGTTCTTTTCTAAATAAACAGTGTCCTTTTAGCACTATGCCTAACTACTGGCTTCTTTTTGTTGAGCCACCAGAAAGCATGCTGAAATCCTGGGCACAGGAGTGGACTGGGAAGTTAAAACGCCCCTGGAACAAGCCAGCGTGAGCAGCCCCTGCAAGGCTTGAAAAGGCCCCTGACTTCAGCACCATCCGCAGTGGGCGTCCTCGGCTCCCTCATTGCTTTTCCCCACAAACTGGTGGCAGTCCGGGAGGACACAACGGAGGAGCTGTTTGGTGTAGAGGTTAAGTGCGCGGACTCTAATCTGGGAGAACTGGGTTTGGTTCCCCACTCCTCCACTTGCAGCTGCTGGAAGACCTTGGGCAAGTCATAGTTCTGTCAGAGCTGTCCTTGAAAGGGCAGTTCTGGAAAGAGCTCTCTCAGCCCCGCCGACCTCACGGGGAGAGGAAGGGAAAGGAGGTTGTGAGCCGCTCTGAGACTCCGCGTGAAGAGCGGGGTATAAATCCAGTCTCCTCTTCTCTTCTTCTTGTCGTTGCTGGAGAAAGGCTCTGAAGCAAGAAGTTTCTCAGGAACTGGCAGAGCTGCTGGGGATTAGCCCTGCTTGCTGCTGGCCGCCTGCAGCTCTCTAGAGCAGTGGCTCACTGGGAAATCTCCCTGGAAGCTAAATGGCCGGTCCACCCCAGCCAGGGAAGCCACGGCAGGGACAGAGGGATGCCACGGAGAGCCACCATCCACTGCAGCTGCCAAGGCAAGCAGCACAATGTGGAACCATCCCTATATGGAAGCAACCAGAGTCAGCTGGTTTGTCTGGAGAACTGGATCAGATTCTCTGATTTAGAATCATAGAGTTGGAAGGGACCCTAGAGGCCACCTAGTCCAACCCCCTGCTCAGTGCAGGATCAACCTAAAGAATCCCTGGCCAGTGTCTGTCCACAGGGAGGCAGCCTTTGTCGGACCGAAGCAACAGAACAAAGTTCGAGTCCAGCGGCTCCTTTAGGTAACGGTAAAGGTTCCCTTGCTCGAAAGCCAGTCGAATCCGACTCTAGGGTTGCGGTGCTCATCTCCGTTTCAAAGCCGAAGAGCCAGCGCTGTCCGAAGACGTTTCCGTGGTCATGTGGCTGGCATGACTAAACACCAAGGCGCACGGAAGCGCTGTCACCTTCCCACCAAAGTTGTACCTATTTATCTACTTGCAATTTCTTGCTTTCGAACTGCTAGGTTGGCAGGAGCTGGAACTAGAGACAGGAGCTCACCCCGTCATTCGGCACTCTCGGGTCTCGACCTGCTGAACTACTGACCTTCCACAGCCTGCAGTTCAGCGTCTTAACCACTTGAGCCACCGCAGCTCCTTAGCGGCTCCTTTACAACCAACAAAATTTAATTCTTCTGGATATAAGCTTTTGTGTGCATGCACACTTCTTATACCCAGAATGAAACGCTGTTGGGCTCTGACTTGGTTCCAGAGTTTGTCCAGCCGCTGCTTCAAGACTGCCACCGCCTCCCAAGTCAGTGGATTCCACTGCTGAACTGTAAAAGACAAAATCCTACTACCCAGCTGGTACCTTTCTGTCCATAACTGGAACCATTATCCTCCTCTAAGTGCCAGGGTTCCAAATACTTCTCTCTTCTCACCTTGTATAAAGTAACTGGCCATTAGGTGTATGATTTATATGTATACGGAAAATTCATTACTGAAGGGGAATTTAGTCTAGCAGAATTGGAACTAACTGCTTTGTTATTTCAGGGCTATGACTCTTCAGCTACAGTTGATAATCTCCCCCCCCCCCGGTCATGTTGACCAGTCTGTTGGAACTGCATTCCTTTTGCAAGAGGAATGAACGGCGTTTTTGGAAGACAGACTGAACTTGGCTCACTGTGGCCTTTCACGAGCAAGACCAGTTGTTTTATGGAGCGCAGGGAGGTTATCAGCAGCATGTTTCCTTTCACTGTGTCAGCTGTGTTACTTTTTTACAGGAACTTATGGCTGGAAGCCTAACCGTTCCTGCTAGGGAGTCAGTCCCACTGAATTCAATTGGATTTACTCCACTGCACCCGGTTATGTTTTTGAGCAAAAGGAATTCCGCTTCGATTAATTCGCCTTGCACGTTTTTGCTCCCGACAGAAGGCTTAACACGCTTTGTGTGGTTCGCCACCGACGGCTACGGAAAAGAAACTCTGTTTTCGTGTCTGTTGCTGGAAACAGACTTTCGTCCCCTGAAAGGAGAAACTGCTACAATAACGGTGCTTTCCTAAGCAGAGGTTCTAAGTCCACTGAAGTCTGTGAGTTGAGAAGGGAGCCCCTCTGCTGAGATAGTACCGTAAAGAAGTGGAACATGCTCCACCCGCTAGAATCTTATTGCAAGTTGTTGTAGCACTTCGAAGCCTGGGAAACCAGTGTGACCGAAGAGGCCAGTTGCCTATACACCCTGCCAGGGAACCATGCTGCCACTGGACCAGCTTTGGAAAACCGTTTTCTGCCTCCACACAATTTCTTAGTCATTTACAGATACTCTGCATTTTCACAAGAGGTCTCCCCAAGTTGTTGATACGAAACCGTCAAAAAACACTTTGAGACAAGATTTTTCGGGGTAGGAACTTTCGAGAGTCAGAGTTCCCTGCGTCAGATATAACGACGGGAGCTTTGCCCCCCAAATCTGGTTGGTGTCTAAGGTGCTGCTGGACTTGAATTTATTTATTTATTTATTTATTTATTTATTTATTTATTTATTTATTTCCATTTCTACCCTGCCCTCCACACCAGCGGGCTCATGGTGGGCCGCAACAATAAATTCCATGACAGCCTAAAACGATTCAATAAATAAAGATCGAATATCAAATGAATGGAATAAAACCAGTTAAAGACAGTTAAAGTGGGCGGTGCAGCAAATTTCAATTTTAGTTCCTACGGCCGGGAACGAAAGGGCAGAAGCCTATTATTTATAGTCTACCTCTCTCACTGCAGCCATGAAATTAAAAGACGCCTGCTCCTGGGGAGGAAAGCGATGGCAAACCTAGACAGCATGATAAAAAGTAGAGACATCACCCTGCCAACCAAAGTCCACATAGTCAAAGTGATGGTATTCCTACTAGTACTGTCTGGCTGCAAGAGTTGGACCATAAGGAAGGCTGAGCACCGAAGAATAGATTCCTTTGAACTATGGTGCTGGAGAAGACTCTTGAGAGTCCCTTGGATTGCAAGGAGATCAGATCAGTCAATCCTAAAAGAAATCAACCCTGACTGTTCCCTGGAAGGCCAGATCCTGAAGCTGAAGCTCAAATACTTTGGCCACCAAATGAGAAGGGAGCCCTCACTGGAGAAGACCCTGATGCTGGGAAGGATTGAAGGTCAAAGAAGAAGAGGACGGCAAAGGATGAGATGGTTAGACAGTATCATCAATGCAACGAACATGAAATTAGGCAAACTCCGGAGCACGATGGAAGACAGGAGGGCCTGGTGTGATGTGGGGGGGTCGCAAAGAGTTGGACTCGACTGTGTGACTGAACAACAAAACTTTTCTCAGTGGGACCCACAGAAGATTACACAGAGTGAGTCAATATAATGGCGGATGGGACAACCAATAAACAGTGCAATAGGATTAGGGTCGTAGAACCAACCTGAAAATCTGAAAGCAGACTTGAAGCGAAGCGTAAGTCTTAACAGGACACATTAAATCAGGGGTGCCGAACTCATTTGTTATGTGGGCCAGATCTGACATAAATGAGACCTTGTCGGGCCGGGCCCTGTGTGTGTCATAAATTGTAATACCAGGTAGCGGAGATATAAACTTTATGAAGGACCCAAACACAACTGAAGATTTTTTTTTTTAACTTAAAATAAAAACATGCTTAAAACATCAGCACTCGTGCGATATTTTGTTTATTTGACAGTGTCTGATAACTGATCCTTCTTGCTCTGAATTATTGCATCAAAATGTCTGTGGCTGTTGCAGTCTTGAGTGTGCTGTTCAGGTGTGTATCTGTAAGCCGCAAACCTACGATGACGCAGCAGCAGCAGAACTGGAAGAAGAATCAGGAGACGGCCAGTTCCACTGCGGGCCTGATAGAAGCCCTCTGGGGGCCTAATCCAGCCCCCGGGCCACATGTTTGACACCCCTGCATTACATGATGCAAAATCCTGTAGCAAGTTATACACGGGACTACAGACCACAGTCCCTACCATTTATGCAAGGAACTTTCTAGCCTTTCTACTGCAGACCCACAAAGCTGCCTTCTGAAACTGAGTTAAGACATCGATAAAGGGAACTGTCTAAAAATCGGACCCGAAATGGAAACCTGGCATCTGAAACGGAAAAAGCAAGAGAACAAATGGAACCCCCTGTCACCTTGGAGTGACCTTGACGGGCAGCCCTGTCCTCCCAAGACTTGGTGTCCTCCCCGGATGCTTGCCTCCCTCCCTCCCTCCCTCCCCGAGATCTCGTAGCTCCCAGCCACGGAGTGTTTATTTCAAGCCAGCAGCTGCTGGCAGAGGATTGATGGGATGCAGGGAGGAGAGAACGCTCTCTCCACTTGCGACTGGCGAGGCTCCGTGATCTGCCTTTCCCCAGGTCCCTATGAACAAACAACAGCAGGAACTTTGCAGGGTTAGCCAAGGAGGGGCTGTTCGGGTCAAAGCTCTGCTCTGGACATCCCCTCTGGAACTGCATGGCGGGGGCGGGGGGTGTTCTCACTCCTTGGAGTGAGATGGCACCAGGCATGCCACAACCACATGCCCCAAAACAGGGCACCGGGTAGGCAGTTGACAGACTTGGCCCTTGTCTTGCAAACCCAGAAGAGAGAAAAGAAGAGATTGGATTTATACCCTGCCCTTCACTACCCAAAGGTATCTCAGAGCGGCTGACAAACTCCCTTCCTTTCCCCTCCCCTGTGAGGTAGAAGAAGAAGAGAGAAGAGATTGGATTTATACCCCTTGTCCTTCACCACCCGAAGGAGTCTCAGAGCGGCTGACAAACTCCTTTCCCTTCCCCTCCCCACAACAGACACCCTGTGAGGTAGAAGGAGAAGAAGAGATTGGATTTATACCCCGCCCTTCACTACCTGAAGGAGTCTCAGAGCGGCTGACAAACTCTTTTCCCTTCCCCTCCCCACAACAGACACCCTGTGAGGTAGAAGTGAAGAAGAAGAGGTGGGATTTATACCCTGCCCTTCACTACCCAAAGGAGCGGCTGACAAACTCCTTTCCCTTCCCCTCCCCACAACAGACACCCTGTGAGGTAGAAGAGATTGGATTTATACCCTGCCCTTCACTACCCAAAGGAGTGTCAATGCGGCTCACAAACTCCTTTCCCTTCCCCTCCCCACAACAGACACCCTGTGAGGTAGAAGTGAAGAAGAAGAGGTGGGATTTAAACCCTGCCCTTCACTACCCAAAGGAGTCTCAGAGCGGCTCACAAACTCCCTTCCCTTCCCCTCCCCACAACAGACACCCCCTGTGAGGTAGGCGGGACTGAGAGAGCTCTTGACATAAAGGGCTCTTTTTTCAAGAACAGCTCTTATCAGATCTATGGCTTACCCAAGGTCATCCAGCAGCCACAAGTGGAGGAGTGGGGAATCAAACCCGGTTCTCCCAGATTAGAGTCCGTGCACTAAACCACTACACCAATCGACTACACCCAGCCCTGCCCTCTGCACAGGAAAACCTTTCGTGGGCTTTGACAGGCCGCTCAACCACACCGCTACCTTTCTGATGTCTGCTGAGGGCCAGAAGTACAAATTCTCAGACACCTCTCTCAGACACATCTCCAAATTTGGGTCTAGGACACACTTTCCCACCCAAAGCTGAGGGGTTTCAGGCTAACGTTGCCAGCCTCCAGGTGTTGGGCTGGAGACCTCTTGGAATTACAGAGGTTCGTTTCCCTGGAGCAAAGGGCCACTTTGGAAGGTGGGGCTGTATGAGGTCTCTCCCGTCCCCAGGCTCCACCTCTATACAGAAATTTCCAAACTCAGATGCAGCCTGACACTTCTGGAGTTCTATTGCTGCAAACTGTGTGGTCTGAGCCACTCAAATAGGGCCAGGGTGAAATCCTGCTGGCCACGTGGACGGTCCACTGAAAAGTACTGAGACATTCAGAGGCACCAGGAACACAACCTGTGCCTCCAGTCCAGCCACAAGTTCAGTGGTGGACCTGTGCTCTCCCGGTGGGTTTGCTTGGGGGTTGCCGGCTACTGTGACCTGACCCTACAAGTGCTCGGCTAGAGATGCCGCATCACTATAATTTTATTTCATGTTTCTAGAACTCTGGAAAACAGGAAAAAATGTATTAAATTTTGTGAGAACCTGCTGCTGAAAGCTGAAGTATTTGTAAAAACATCAGAACAGACCTGCTGGATCAGACCAGTGGTCCATGTAGACTAGTCCAGCCTCCTGTCTCACACAGCGGCCAGTCAGTTCCTCTGGAGGGCCAACAACCGGACACAGAGGCTGAGGCCTTCCCCTGAGAAAAACATCAGGAGGACCCTGCTGGATCAGACCAGTGGTCCATGTAGACTAGACTAGCATCCTATCTCACACAGTGGCCAACCAGTTCCTCTGGAGGGCCAACAACAGAGCATAGAGACCGAGACCTTCATAAGAACATCAGAAGAGCCCTGCTGGATCAGACCAGTGAGGGTCCATCTAGTCCACCATCCTGCCTCACACAGCAGCCAGCCAGTTCCTCTGGAGGTCCAACAACAGGGCATAGAGGCCAAGGCCTTCATAAGAACATCAGAAGAGCCCTGCTGGATCAGACCAGTGAGGGTCCATCTAGGCCAGCATCCTGTCTTGCACAGTGGCCAACCAGCTCCTCTGGGGGGCCAGCAACAAGGCATAGAGGCCGCGGCCTTCCCCTGATGTTGCCTCCTGGCACTGGGATGCAGAGGTTGACTGCCTCTGAACAGGGAGGTTCCCTTTAGTCAATTCCTTTCAGCTAGAGTTGCAATAGACCCTTTGATGACTTCTGCTTTTCCACCTTCTAAAATGCCTGGACTGTGTAAACTGAGGTTTAAAGGAGGTCACCGCCCCCCCACTTCCAGCCATGCACAGTGGAAAATCCCCACTGGGCGTGGAGGTTCCTTATGCTCCACCACTTGGCATGTGCAGGTAGACTGGGGCTGCAGATCAGACACAGTCCTCCTTTCACTGGACCCTGAGCTGTTTTGGCATAGGAGGCTTTGCAGAAGTCAGGCTTCCAAAGATGCTCTCCCTCCAGAGACTGCCCCTCCCCACCCTTGCAAAGACAAGCCGGCCAACCACGGAGAAGTGCACAGTCATGCTTTGGGCCTGCCCTCTCCACACATCTGGCCACAATGACTGGCATCGTTCATTGAACAGAGCACTCCGTGGGATGCTGGTTCCTGCCTTCCCACACCAAGCGGTGTGTGCCAGGCCAGTCCTTGCTCATGTAGGGTTGACAACAGACTGGAGGAAAAGGCCATGTTTCATAGCTGGAGATTTTCAGGGCTACCATGGAAGCAGCCATGGCTCAGTGGCTGAGCCTCTGCTTGGCACGCAGAAGGTCCCAGGTTCAATCCCCGGCATCTCCATTCAAAAAGGACCAGGCAGGAGGTGATGGGAAAGACCTCAGTCTGAGACCCTGGAGAGCCACTGAAAGTTTAAGCAGACCGTACTGACATTGATGGACCAATGAGAATCTGCTTGGCATGCAGAAGGTCCCAGGTTCAGTCCCCGGCATCTCCAGTTAGAAGGACAGGGCAGGAGATGATGGGAAAGACCTCTGCCTGAGACCCTGGAGAGCCACGGCAAGTCTGATCGGACCGTACTGACATTGATGGACCAATGAGAATCTGCTTGGCATGCAGAAGGTCCCAGGTTCAATCCTCAGCATCTCCAGTTAAAAGGACCGGGCAGGAGGTGATGGGAAAGACCTCCGCCTGAGACCCTGGAGAGCTGTAAAGAGGGGCTGTGGCTTAGTGGAAGAGGATCTGCTTGGCCTGCAGAAGGTTCCATCACAGGTTCAATCCCTGGCAGTATATCCAGTTAAAAGGACCGGGCAGGTGGTGATGGGAAAGACCTCCACCTGAGACCTTGGAGAGCTGTAAAGAGGGGCTGTGTCTCAGTGGAAGAGGCTCTGCTTGGCATGCAGAAGGTCCCATCCCAGGTTCAATCCCCGGCAGTATCTCCAGTTAAAAGGACCGGGCAGGAGGTGATGGGAAAGACCTCCGCCTGAGACCCTGGAGAGCCGCTGAGTTGACAATACTGACTTTGATGGACCAAGGGTCTGACTCAGCAGATGGCAGCTCCGTGTACCTTCAAGTAACATTTCCTGCTAAAGGGACAGGCCTCTTTCTCTCTCCAGGCAGTTGCCAACACTGGGAGGGGTGACCCGAAATACACATGAGCTAACCGGGGTGACAGACCTGCTCCTCCCTCCTTCTGTGAGGTTGGAGGGGGGGCCGCTCTGTGCTTTGGGGATGACGCTGGAGTTGCAGTGGGGCACGGTCCGTGGGAGGAGTCCCTCATTACTCACACCACACATGCACACACCCCTCCCAGGAATAGCTTTTTCCCCTCCACCTCCTTGTTCCCAAACAAGGTTGAAAAGTTCTTCTCTTCCCCGCTCAGACAGCTGCCAATTCAGGGCTGTGAAGGATTCCAGGGCTTCAGGGCGGAGGGTTCCCCCGCCCCCCCAATAGTCACAGGAGCTGTTTGTCTGGCTCGGCCCAAGGAGCTCCCCTCCCACCCACCCCCACCCTTGGTCGCTTATAAATAAAGGCTGGCCTTTGTCCCCTGGCCGGGGGCAGGCGGGTGGGCAGGGGCAGTGTGCAGGTCTGCACTCCCCAGACTTCCTGGAACCTGCGGTTTGCGACCTGCCAGAGACAGCAGCCCCTTTCTTCTGGGGGGATAAATCGAGACTCAGGCTGTTTGCGCGCATTGTGCGGAGGAGGCTGGGGGGGGGGGCGAACTCTAAAGCTGGGAGCTGCTGCAGAAGCTAGGGGATAAAGATAGATGATAGATGATAGATGATAGATGATAGATGATAGATGATAGATGATAGATAGATAGATAGATAGATAGATAGATAGATAGATAGATAGATAGATAGATAGATAGATAGATAGATAGATAGATAGATAGATAGACATAGATAGATGATAGATGATAGATGATAGATGATAGATGATAGATGATAGATGATAGATAGATGATGATGATGATGATGATGATAGATGATGATGACATGATAGATAGATAGATAGATGATAGATAGATGATAGATAGATAGATAGATAGATAGATAGATAGATAGATAGATAGATAGATAGATAGATAGACAGACAGATAGACATAGATAGACATAGATAGACATAGATAGATAGACATAGATAGATGATAGATGATAGATGATAGATAGATAGATAGACATAGATAGACATAGATAGATAGATGATAGATGATAGATAGATAGATGATAGATAGATAGATAGATAGATAGATAGATAGATAGACATAGATAGATAGACATAGATAGATAGACATAGATGATAGATGGATGATGATGATGATGATGATAGATAGATAGATAGATAGATAGATAGATAGATAGATTGACAGATGATAGACGATAGATAGATAGATAGATAGATAGATAGATAGATAGATAGATAGATGATAGATAGATAGATAGATAGATAGATAGATAGATAGATAGATAGACAGACAGACAGACAGACAGACAGACAGACAGACAGACAGACAGATAGATAGATAGATAGATAGATAGATAGACAGACTGATAGACTAGATAGACTGATAGATTGATAGATTGATAGACGATAGACGATAGATGATTGATTGATAGGATGGATAGATGGATGGATGGATGGATGGATGGATGGATGGATAGAAAGAGATAGATAGATAGATGATAGACAGATAGATAGATAGATGATAGATAGATGGATAGATAGATGGATAGATAGATAGATAGATAGATAGATAGATAGATGATAGATAGATAGATAGATAGATAGATAGATAGATAGATAGATAGATAGATAGATAGATCGATAGATAGATGATTAACACGTGGAATTCACTGCCACATGAGGGGGTGGTGGCTACAAGCATGGACGGCTTCAAGACAGAATTAGATAAAACATCTGGAGCAGAAGTCCATCAGTGGCTATGAGTCACAATATATAGAGAGCAGCTCTCGGTTTGGGGCAAGTGATGCTGTATATTCTTGGTGCTGGGGGGGCAACAGTGGGAGGGCTTCTAGAGTCCGCTGGTGGACCTCCTGATGGCACCTGGTATTTTTGGCCGCTGTGTGACAGAGTGTTGGACAGGATGGGCCATTGGCATCTCTTATGTTCTTATAAGAGGGAACTGGATAAACATCTGGAGCAGAGGTCTATCAGTGGCTATTAGCCACAAGGTATAGATAGGAACTCTCAGTCTGGGGCAAGTGATGCTCTGTATTCTTGGTGCTTGGGAGGGGGAGTCAACAGTGGGAGGGCTTCTGGTGTCCTGGCCCCACTGTTGGACCTCCTGATGGCCCCTGGTCTTTTTGGCCGCTGTGTGACAGAGTGTTGGACTGGATGGGCCATTGGCCTGATTCAACATTGACTTCTCTTATGTTCTTATAGATGATAGAGAGATAGATGATAGATAGATAGATAGATAGATAGATAGATAGATAGATAGATAGATAGATAGATAGATAGATAGATAGATAGATAGATGATGATAGATAGATAGATAGATAGATAGATAGATAGATAGATAGACAGACAGACAGACAGACAGACAGACAGACAGACAGACAGAGAAGAGGAAGAAGAAGAGATTGAATTTATACCCTGCCCTTCACTACCTAAAGAAGTCTCAGAGTGGCTTACCATCTCCTTTCCTTTCCCTTCCCCTCCCCACAACAGACACCCTGTGAGGAAGGTGGGGCTGAGAGAGCTCTTTCAAGAACTGCCCTTTCAAGGACAGCTCTTGTCGGAACTATAAGTGAGAGATCATGTGGAGATGGAAGTCCAAACAAAAAAATCCGTGACAAAAATAACGAAGAATCAATAAAGATATATACACGAAATTGTTGACTATAATAATTATAATTCTGTGGAAAACTCTCTTCTTTTATCGCTCACACACAATGAATTTTGTGCACTAAAAATATCTGTTTCACAAGGATTACTTTATCTCAGCATGTAGTAATTACAATTCTTATCAATTTCCACTTACCAGCTCTTGAAATAAACAGCCCATGTTGACTCTCTGATATCAGAACCCAAGGTCTTCAAAGAGAGTTTTCCATAGAATTATAATTATTATAGTCAACAATTTCGCAATATATATTTTTATTGACTCTTGCCCAGGAAACTTTAGTTTTTTCTACATGTTTAAAATAAAGAGCTTTTTTTTTGTGAAACAAAAGGACAATGGCACATGGACAAAAGAAGAAGAAGATGAGATTGGATTTATACCCTGCCCTTCATTCAGAGTCTCAGAGCGGCTTGCAAACTCCTTTCCCTTCCCCTCCCCACAACAGACACCCTGGGAGGTAGAAGAAGAAGAAGAAGAGATTGGATTTATACCCTGCCCTTTACTACCCAGAGGAGTCTCAGAGTGGCTTGCAAACTCCTTTCCCTTCCCCTCCCCACAACAGACACCCTGTGAGGTAGGCAGGGCTGAGAGACCTCTCTGGACAACTGCCCTTGGGAGAACAGCTCCAAGAGAACTTGTGACTGACCCAAGGTCATACCAGCAGGTGCAAGTGGAGGAGTGGGGAGACAAACCCGGTTCTCCCAGATTAGGGTCTGCACACTTAACCACTACCCCAGACTGGCTTTTTCCTGCTTTCTACTGAATCAGACCACTGGTCCATCAAAGTCAGCATCATCTACTTTGATTGGGAGGGGCTCTCTGGGGAGTCTTTCACATCATCTGCTGCCAGATCCTTTTTAACTCGAAGGGGAGGGCTGTGTGGCTCAGAGGCAGAGCCTCTGCTTGGCACGCAGAAGGTTCCAGGTTCCCTCCCCAGCATTTCCAGTTGAAAGGACCAGGTGGTAGGCAGCGTTCCCCCTAAGCTGAGTTAGCGTGAGCCAGCTCACAGGTTTTTCAGCCTCCGGCTCACACATTTTTGTCTCTGCTCAGGAAGGATGGTTCCAGAGCAAACTAATTTATGCAGCAGCCAAATCGCTCGCTCACAACATTTAATGCCCGTAGCTCACAAAGTAGAATTTTTGCTCACAAGACTCCGCAACTTAGAGGGAGAGTTGGTGGGAGGGGATGGAAAAGACCTCAGCCTGAGACCCTGGAGAGCGGCTGCCAGTCTGAGTAGAGAAGACTGACCCTGATAGACCACGGGTCTGATTCAGTACAAGGCAGCTTCATGTAGAACTGGAGATGCCGGGGATTGAACCCGGGACCTCCTGCAAAGAAGGCAGAGGCTCTACCACTGAGCCACCGCCCCTCTCCTGAGATGAGAAGAGGTGGTTTTGATATTGCATTCCTCCCCACAGCAAGTCCAGGCTTCCTTGGTGGTCCACGGACTGATCACGGCCAACCCTGCTTAGCTCCCAAGCTCCGAGAGGCAGGGCTTTTTTTGTAGAAAAAGCCCAGCAGAAAATCATCAGCATAATAGGCCACACCCAGCAGCAGAAATTCATTAGCATATCAGGCCACAGCCCTGACAGCACAGCTCATTAGCCTATTAGGCCACACCCCCATGTTGCCAGAAGCGGGGTCATCCAGCCACACCCACCTTTTGCTTCTTGTTCTGTTTACCTTGTTTGCTGTCAAAACCCAGGGCTTTTCTTTGGAGCAGGAACTCCTTTGCATGTTAGGCCACGCTGCCCTAATGTAGCCAATCCAAATGAGTTCCTGCTGTTGGGTGTGGCCTATTACTCTAATGAGTTCCTGCTGGGCGTGGCCAACTTGGGAGCCAGCCGGAACGCTGTTCCTGTGCGTTCCTGCCCAGAAATAGCCCTGCTGACAGGCATTGTCAAAACTGGACTATTTGGACTACTATATAGCCCAGTCACGTGCAAACATGAAGAAAAAAAACACCTCACCGATCAGTGGCTGGGATATGGGAAATCCTTGGTTTCAAAGCAGCCCAGGAGATATTCCCTCAAACTCTTCACAGCTGGTCAGTGTCACCAGCTTTCCAGGACATAGGGGAGCCCACCTGACCCCATCTGAGCTGGTAGCTGAGCTGGCCAAGTTGGGAAATTCCTGGAGATTTGGGGGCAGAAGCTGAGGAGGACGGGGTTTGAGAAGAGGAGGGGACTCAGGAGGCTAGAATGCCATACAGCCCACCCTTGAAAGCAGCCGTGTTCTCTAGAGGAACTGACCTCTGTAGTCTGGACATCCCCTGCCTGGTGGGACATCCCCCCCCCCCATTGAGACCAGGGCCCGTCAATTCCGCGGGCCCCGCGAGACGGAGCTCTTCCGCCAGGCCTTTGGCTGAGGCAGCGGGCGTCCATACATGGCCTCCCCGAGGTAGTTGTCGCTCTGTTAACAACTCCTGGCTACGGCCAGGAACCTCCCACAGCCAGGGGGAAAAAAATCTTGTTATTAGCTGTGGCCACCATTTTAATAATTATGATGACGCTTTAAATTTTAATGGTATTACATTCAATGCTCCCTCTAAGCTATGAAGTCCTCTGAGCAGAAGTTCTACTTTGTGAGTTACCGGCATTAAAGTCGTGAGCAGGTTGATTCGGCTGGCTGCTGCGTAAATTAGTTTGCTCTGGAGCCACATCCTTCCGGAGCGGGGACAAAAAACGTGTGAGCCGGAGGCTAAAAAACAGTGAGCTAGCTCACACTCACTCAGCTTAGAGGGAACACTGATTACATTAATTAATATAACGGTAAGGTAAAGGTTCCCTTGTTCGAAAGCCAGTCGAATCCGACTCTAGGGTTGCGGTGCTCATCTCCGTTTCAAAGCCGAAGAGCCAGCGCTGTCCGAAGACGTTTCCGTGGTCATGTGGCCGGCATGACTAAACACCAAGGTGCACGGAACGCTGTTACCTTCCCACCAGAAGTGGTACCTATTTGTCTGCTTGCAATTTCTTGCTTTTGAACTGCTAGGTTGGCAGGAGCTGGAACTAGAGATGGGAGCTCACTCCGTCATGCGGCACCCAGGTCTCGAACTGCTGAACTACCGACCTTCCACAGCCTGCAGTTCAGCGTCTTAACCACTTGAGCCACCACAGGTCCTTAATTAATATATTTTTGTATAAATGATATGTTGTTTCCTGCCCTGAGCCCACTTGGGAAGGGCAGGCTATAAATGTGAATAAATAAATACATAAATAAATAATCCACTGGAATTCTGGGAGACCTCCAGGCCTCCATCTGGATATTAGCAACCATACACAGGTCAAAAACCCTTGCAAGTCCTTGTTAGTTCAGAGATGTTCTTCTTCACTTGGGCAAGAAAGCTAAACAGAGACCTCAGATCTTGCCCTATGGCGGTCACATCGCAAAATCCTGGATCTGGGTGTCGGTAGTGGTCTGTGCTGGAAAAGTTCTGCATTTTAATTTCACCTGGCCAAACGCCAAGGTCAGGACAGGCTCAGAGGGCTTCTTCCGTACAAAGCCACGGTGTTTCACCGAGAACTGAATGTGGGAAAGGCAAACAGGAAGGCTTCTTGACTTTGTTCCCCGTCCTTTTTGCTCCATTTGCTCACTGCCTGATGTATGGAGATAAAACCGCGGCCAGGATTTTTAGAATCCCTCCCCCTTTCCAAAAGAGGGTCAGCGGAGGGACACCACGCTGGAAACATCCATTGCTTAACTTGTGCAATGGACTCCTGAACCACAGTTTCAAAGCACAGTTCTGGAGGGCGGCCATGTTGGTCCGAGTTAGAACAGCCAATTTCTTAGGGATGCCAGCCTCCAGGTGGGACATGGGGATCCCCAGAACCCCAGATGACAGAGAGATCAGTTC
The DNA here is from genome assembly GCA_029375565.1 of Gekko gecko. NCBI lineage: Eukaryota > Metazoa > Chordata > Lepidosauria > Squamata > Gekkonidae > Gekko > Gekko gecko. The sequence goes on from JAPDNY010000006.1 coordinate 189,156,115, forward strand.
CCCCACAGAAAATGGATGCCTTAGAGAAGGGGCGTCGAACTCATTTCTTATGAGGGGCCGGATCTGACATAAATGAGACCTGGTTGGGCCGGGCCATGTGTGTGTCCTAAAATGTAATGCCAGGTAGCGGAGATATAGACTTTATAAAGGACACAAACGCAAAGGGGTGTTTTTTTTACTTAAAATAAAAAAACATGCTTAAAACCAATGCTCCCTCTAAGCTGTGGAGTCTTGTGAGCAAAAATTCTGCTTTGTGAGCTCCTGGCATTAAAGTTGTGAGCCAGAGTTTTGGCTGCTGCATAAGTTAGTTTGCTCTGGAGCCATCCCTTCCTGAGCTAGGACAAAAATCTGTGAGCTGGAGGCTAAAAAACTGTGAGCTAGCTCTCACTAACTCAGCATAGAGGGAACACTGCTTAAAACATGAGCCCTCTTGCAATATTTTGTTTATTTAACCGTGTCTGATAACTGACACCTCTTGCTCTGCATTACTGCATCAAAACATCTGTGCTGCTGCAATCCTGAGTTTGCTGTTCAGGTGTGTATCTGTAAGCTGCAAAACCTACGATGATGCAGCAGCGGCAGAACTGGAAGAAGAAGCAGGAGACAGCCAGTTTCACTGCGAGCCTGAGAGAAGCCCTTCTGGGGGCCTGGACTGGCCCCAGGCTTCATGTATGATGCCCCTACTTTAGAGGGTGAACTCTATGGCATTGTCCTCCACTGAAGTCCTTGTCCTCCATCCCCAGATCTCCAGGAGTTTCCCAGCCTGCATCTGGCAACTCTACAGCCCCCCCATCCTCTGCCAGTGTCCAGGGGGATACCTGGCAACTCTAATTCAAGTCCAGGAGCCGATTAGAGACCTGCAAGAGATGGTGAGGTACCTGACAGAGGGGGGTGCTTTGACTCTCAACAGTTTATACCCCCAAAATCCTGTGGGTCCTTAAAGTGCAATTGGATTTTGAACCACAGATTAAAAGAATGATGTTTTTTTTAAAAAAAAATCTGGGTTTATCGTTGCTGTTATTGTCAGGAGAGGGGCTGGACCTGGAGTGGGAGAGTCCAGGGCACCGGGGAGAGAAACAGGGCAAAGTTTAAGAAGAGAGCAGAAATCTCTCTGCCAGCGTCCACTGCTCCTGCTGAGATCACTGTGCAGGGTTTAGGAAATGTCATCTCTGCTCTGAAGAGGGGTCCCTTCGATTCTCAACTCTCAAATGTCCCTCAGCAACATCCTGGGTGCTGCCTACCTCTTCAGCCAGACTAAATGGGGAGGGGGGGAGGAAAGAGCAGGGCTGGGTAGTTGCAGGTGGGGAGAGGGTCCTCCTGACCAGGCCAAGTGGGAATCCAGTGTGGGGAGTAGATGCAGACTGGTGCCAGAAAAGGGGACAAGAACATAGGAATATAAGAAGAGCCCTGCTGGATCAGACTGGTGGTCCACCTAGTCCAGCATCCTGTCTCACATGGTGGCCAACCAGGTCCTCTGGAGGGACAACAACAAAACGTAGAGGCCGAGGCCTTGATAAGCACATCAGAAGAGCCCTGCTGGATCAGACCAGTGAGGGTCCATCTAGTCCAGCATCCTGCCTCACACAGTGGCCAACCAGTTCCTCTGGAGGGCCAACAACAGGGCAGAGAGGCCAAGGCCTTTGTAAGAACATCAGAAGAGCCCTGCTGGATCAGACCAGTGAGGGTCCATCTAGTCCAGCATCCTGCCTCACACAGTGGCCAACCAGTTCCTCTGGAGGGCCAACAACAGGAGCAGAGAGGCCAAGGCCTTCGTAAGAACATCAGAAGAGCCCTGCTGGATCAGACCAGTGGTCCATCCTGGCCAGCATCCCGTCTCACACAGTGGCCAAACTGTTCCTCTGGAGGTCCAACAACAGGTCAGAGAGGCCGAGGCCTTCACAAGAACATCAGAACAACCCTGCTGGATCAGACCAGTGAGGGTCCATCTAGTCCAGCATCCTGTCTCACACAGCAGTCAACCGATTCCTCTGGGGGTTCAACAACAGGTCAGAGAGGCCGAGGCCCTAATAAGAACCTCAGAAGAGCCCTGCTGGATCAGACCAGTGAGGGTCCATCTAGTCCAGCATCCCGTCTCACACAGTGGCCGCAACCAGTTCCTCTGGAGGTTCAACAACAGGTCAGAGAGGCCAAGGCCTTCATAAGAACATCAGAACAACCCTGCTGGATCAGACCAGGGGTCCATCCAGTTCAGCATCCTGTCTCACACAGTGGCCAGTCTCCAGAGTCTCAGGCAGAGGTCCTTCACATCATTTCTTACCTCATCCTTTTAACTTTGGGCACTGGGATTTGAACCTGGGACCTTCTGCTTACCAAGCAGATGCTCTGGTACTAAGCCACAGCCCCACCTGTGTCCAGAAGGTCCCAGTCTCCATCCCTGACATCTCCAGAACTGCAGGTAGAAGGTGCTGGGAAAGACCTCCTTCTGCCCAAGACCCTGGAAAGCAGCTGCTGGCCAGATGAAACGTGGCTGGGCTTGCTGTTTTCAGGATCCGTCATTCTCCCAGGCTACTCTCTGTACTGGAAGTTATGCCCGAAGGAGCTGTCATGATCTGGACTGTGCAAGCAAGGCCTAGCAGGCCCAGGGAGCCTGTGTAGCAGTGGGAGGAGGCCAGGCCTACAACTCCCAAAAGCCCCTGAGAGGTTTTTGTGCTGATTTTGGCCAATAGGGAAGAAGAGGGCTGGGGAATAAAAGAACTGGTGCTAGAGGAGAAGCTGTCCTTCTTCCCAGGGAACAGGGCCAGAAGGGGGGCTGCTGTGGGGAAGAAACCCTCGTCCTTAGGGAAGGGGGAGTAGTCTAAGGCCACTGGAGATAGTGAGCTAGGTATATTTAGACGCGTTAGGGCATTTGATTTCTTTTCTTTTCACCCACTTACGGTTATTATTCCTGCACCTTGTTTGTTTGACCTCCTATAAAATAAACCAATTTCATTGTTCACTCTGCCTGGTCCTCACACTCATTTTGGCTAAATGGGAGGTCTAAAGGCCTGGGAGGGTGCTCTGGGCCTTCTCAGAGGAGCCTGGAACCAGAGTGGTGGCAGCATCAGGTGACACCCCATTTGAGCTATGGCAGGAGCGCATAGAAGAGTGATGGACAGTTTCAGCAAGGAAACATTCCTTGGGGCTTCTGGAATGTTTACTCTCTTTTGTTTTTAGCATAGTTTTCTTCCAGCGTCCACCACTTGACAGATTCAATTACCAGCTCTGAAGGCTGCAGCCTGGATTCCTGGAGGGCTTCGTCGGTTCTTTCTCACAGATTCCAACCCAAACACATTCCAGTGCAAGAGACGGGCAAAGATGGTGCTCGTCGGCAAAGCTGGCCTCTGTGAACTGTGGTCCTTGGAAGCTCCTCCTTATGCTGCCTTTCGGGTGTGTCACCGAACTTGGATCGTGCCCATGCAGACAAGACAGCTGGCTTAAAGTAGTGCATCTTGGGGCTCACCCGGTTCTTTCTTCCACCTACCCTCGGACAAACCCACTCACTTTCTTGGTCCCTTAAAGACAGTTTCAGGTGGGCAGCCATGTCGGTCTGCAGTAGAAGATTAAGATGGGAGGCCAGCAGCACCTTAGAGACCAACCAGATTATTTGGGGGGATGAGCTTTCGAGAGTCCCAGCTCCCTTTGTCAGATACCAGTAGGACTGGAGGTCCCTGATGTCAAACTCGCTGTCTCGTTTGCCATGTATTCCTGCACTGTCTGTGGTTATGTGCCTATCATCCTGTTCATTATGGTTGGGAGGGGAGTGAGAGTGTGGGCATGCTGACTGCTTAGCTGGGAATAGCGCTTGCTACCATGTAACTGTGTCTATGTGGGACCTCCCTTTCACTGAGGAAGAATGCTTGCTTTGACCTTGGGTGCCAGACCCTGCTTGATAATATAACGCTCTGCTTACAGGTGCCAGAGGGGAGCGAGGATTAACAGTGCATGGTAGGTTTTGGTGGGCTGAATGGGTTGATGTGATTGGACGGGTCATGGGGGGTGGTTGTATGAAATATGTATAATACCAGAACTGGCGCCCAAGGAGTCAGTTCCGACACAGATCGTCTTAGCTTGAAACGTCTTTATCTCTCAATAAACAAATCACTGCCAAAGGTGGGAGAGGTGGGGAGTCAAGATGCAAAGGTACAATATAACATGTACTAGCTCTTGGACTGAAGACCGAGAATGCTACCCTCTGAAACAGAGTCCGAGATAGTTTCAGAGGGTAGCCAGATTAGTCTGCAGTCAAATAGCTAGATTCAACTTCAGTAGCACCTTGGAGACCCACAAGATTATTGGGGGGATGAGCTTTTTGTTGGAATGTACAAGGTCTACTGGGCACCTACTTGAAGAAGATCAAAAGAACTGCCCACAGGGGACAGCTGAAGGACTGCATAGCTAGATTAGGGGCTTCCCTAGGGTTGCCAGGTGCCCCCAGTGCACAGGGGACCCCCTGGTTTCCAGCACTCCCCCCCAGCAGAGGAGAGTTACCACCCTAAACACAACGTGCCTCTGTCACCCAGAAGTGATGTAGGCACATTGGTGACATTGGGGGTGATGTTCTGGTTTTTGGGCAAAACTCTATGATAGAATTAGCTTCAAACCATAGAGTTTTGCCCCAAAACCAGAGTGTAGCCCCTGACATCACTGATGTGCCTATGTTACTTCCAGGTCATGTAGGCACGTCACACTTCTTCCCTCCCCTCTCCCGGAGCATCCCGGTAAGTGAGTCCCCCACTGGTTTCTCATTTGGACCGGGCCACCCTAGACTTCCTACAATTTAAAGTTATGTCCTTCCTGTCTCCTGATTGGCTTTTTAGAGGCTTCCTGCTCCATCTCAGCCCTCCCCCCTTCATTCCTGTCTCTCACAGCAGTTAGTTAGTTAAGCCTCTCTCCCTCTGTTCTATCAGAGTTTATTTCTTTTTTAATAGATCGAGTTGTTTGGTGTAGTGGCTAAGTGCGTGGACTCTAATCTGGGAGAACCGAGTTTGACTCCCCACTCCTCCACTTGCACCTGCTGGATGACCTTGGGCAAGCCATAGTTCTGGTCAGAGCTGTTCTTGAAAAAGAGCCGTTTCTGTCAGAGCTCTCTCAGCCCCACCTACTTCACAGGGTGCCTATTGTGGGGAGGGGAAGGGAAAGGAGTTTGCCAGCCGCTCTGAGACTCTCTTGGGTACTGAAGAGTGGGGTGTAAATCCAATCTCCTGCCCTCTTCTTATTTTCTTTAAACAGTTCTTCTGCAGGTTTAAACTCTGCCAACACTTTCGAGAGTCAAAGCTATGCCTTGTCAAAGCTATGCTTTGTCTCTCGAAAGCTCACATCCCCAATAATCTTATTGGTCTCTAAGGTGCTGCTAAGACTGGAATCCAGTTGAAGTCTCCAATTCCTTCATGCCCACCTTCCTCTTCCTGTGGCTGCTAAGTTTCTGCTATTGTTCAAATCTTTCTGCTGGGAGCGGACCCCCCCCCCCATGCCGTCGATCTGTGTCGTTCCTGGGGCATCGGGAAAAGGGAGTCATCCGTCAGGAATTTCCCAGCAATGGTTCAAGACACACACAGGCCTTGGGAGGGGATGTGAAAACAAACCAGACCGTGTGGAGGAAGCAGATATCTCTGCAGCAGTTGGGAGTCAGGGGGTGGTGGAGAGAGGTCTCCGTTTTGTGTCAGTGAGGGTGGGGCGAGCCCTCCTGCTGGAGCTATGCCAGAGAAACTGGGCCCTTCGCAGCTGGGAGACGATAGGGGAGGGAAGGAGAGGGAGGGAGCGACCGACCGGTGTGGTGTGGTGCTTAGAGAGGCAAACGTGCACTTAGTCCTGAAGCTCTCTGGGTGGCCTCGCTCTAGTCACCATCTCGGAAGCGGCCTACCGCACAGGGTGGTTGTGAGGATACTGTTGTGTACTGAGCCTGAGTCTTCCCTGAACTAGTACCTGGATCTGGTTGAGCCTGTTTTCCCCCAAACAATAGCTTACCAGGATCCTGGAGTAGACTAATAGAGAAACAGTGTTATGTAAATAGCCTATTGTTGGGAGTGGGGTGTGTTTGGGTTGTGGTGTTTGCATGCTTAAAAACAGGGACACCTGCCCTGGAGTCTTCTCTTGTTGTGTTTCTGAAATCACTTAATAAAGTAGAGCTGTTTCACTGCAATGCATACAGAACCCAGTATTTGACAGATACACAGCAGAGGAACTTGGGCTGTGGATTATTACATGGATCGTGCTGGGGATTATTAGGAAGGGAATTGAAAACAAATCAGCCAGTATCATCATGCCCCTGTGTAAATCATTGGTGCGACCTCATCTGGAGTACTATGTACAGTTCTGGTCGCCACACCTCAAAAAGGATATTATAGCTTTGGACAAAGTACAGGAAAGGGCAATTAGACTGATCAAAGGGTTGGAACACCTTCCCTATGAAGAAAGGTTAAAACGCTTGGGGCTCTTTAGCTTGGAGAAACGACGGCTGAGGGGTGACATGATCGAGGTTTACAAGATTATGCGTGGGATAGAGCAGGTCAAGAAAGAAGTATTTTTCTCCCTTTCTCACAATACAAGAACTCGTGGGCACGGAATGAAGTTGTGGTCGGGTTAGAACGGATAAAAGGAAGTAAGTCTTCACCAAAAGAGGGATTAACATATGGAATTCACTGCCACAGGAGGTGGTGGCAGCTGCAAGCATAGACAGTTTCAAGAGGGAATTAGATAAACATCTGGAGCAGAAGTCCATCAGTGGCTATGAGCCACAAGGTATAGACAGGGACTCTGGGGGAAGTGATGCTTGGTATTCTTGGTGCTTTGCGGGGGGGGGACAACAGTGGGCGGTTTTCTGGTGTCCTGGCCCCACTGCTGGACCTCCTGATGGCCCCTGGTCTTTTTGGCCACTGTGTGACACAGAGTGTTGGACTGGATGGGCCACTGGCCTGACCCAACATCGGCTTCTCTTATGTTCTTATGTGCACCACTCAGAGCTCTGGGAGGGGAAATAAAAATTGGACAGCAAACCCTGTTTGTGTTCATGTCCCAGAACTCTGCTTGAACTTTCAGTGATCGTACTGGAGTGCATTGAATTAGAAACCTGCAGCCAAATAATTCTTTCCAACGCATCTGTCACCCTCAGCCCAGTGCCATTTCCTCTGGATCTGTCAGTTCCAGCTTTGAAAAGCCGGTGGAGTTTGGCACGAAATTCTTAACTGCCTAACTGGTTTCCCTATTATCCAGGGCTTTTTTTGTAGAAAAAGCTCAGCAGGAACTTATTAGCATAATCGGCCACTCCCTGACAGCACATTAGCACATTAGGCCACACCCCCACGCTACCAGAAGTGTGGTCATCCAGCCACACCCACCTTTTGCTTCTTATTCCGTTTACCTTGTTTGTTGTCAAAACCCAGGGCTTTTTTTTGTAGCAGGAACTCCTTTGCATGTTAGGCCACACACCCCTAATGTAGCCAATCCTAATGAGTTTCTGCTGTTGGGTGTGGCCTATTATGCTAATGAGTTCCTGCTGGGTGTGGCCAACTCAGGAGCCAGCCAGAACTCTGTTCCTGTGCGTTCCTGCCCCAAAATAGCCCTGCCGTTATCTAACGAAGGGAGCGCTGACTTGTGAAAGCTCAAATCCCCTAAATTCTTGTAGTACTCTCTGAGCTACTGGACTCCAGTTTGCTTACCGTCAGCTATGCAGCCGCCATGGTTGGGATTGGGGGGAGGATGCTGGCTGCTGAATGAGTTACGCTTGGCTTGGAATGTTAGGTTTCAATTCTCCCTCTTCTTTATCGCCCCGTAGCCTGAGACTGTGACTTTGGTATCTCGTTGCTCTATTCTCTGGGAATGTATAGCCGGTTAGTTTAGGCGGGCTTTTGCTGTTACTCTGATTGGCCCTGACCCTTTGAATCAAGTATATCTTTTGGCTACATGCGCGCTTACTTTCAGTCCTGACACTGAATGTGTGTGTAGATGACTTGCCTTTACAGACTCCAATAAACTTTACTCCTTTGGAAAGAAAGTTGTGGGGAACCGATTGCTGCAGAACTCTGACACTTACCCAGGCCCTTTGGCCTGGTCCAACATTGGCTCCTCTTATGTTCTTAACGTGTTGTGGATTCTAAAGGTAGACAACTATGGCACATAAAGGAGAAGGGGACCCATCCAGAGGTATTCCCATTCTGAGATTTGAGGTTTACAAGATTATGCGTGGGACAGAGCAGGCAGAGAAAGAAGTCCTTTTCTCCCTTTCTCACAATACAAGAACTCGTGAGCACTCGATGACATTGTTGAGCTGTTGGGTTAGAATGGATAAAAGGAAGTACTTCTTCACCCAAAGAGTGATTAACCCGTGGAATTCACTGCCACAGGAGGTGGTGGCAGCTACAAGCATGGACAGCTTCGAGAGGGAATTAGATAAACATATGGAGCAGAAGTCCATCAGTGGTTCTTAGCCACAAGGTATAGATAGGGACTCTGGGGCAAGGGATGCTCTGTGTTCTTGGTTCTTGGGTGGGGGCCGACAGTGGGAGGGCTTCTGGTGTCCTGGCCCCACTGGCGGACCTCCTGATGGCACCTGGTATTTTTGGCCATGGTCTGACACAGAGTGTTGGACTGGATGGGCTGTTGGCCTGATCCAACACTGGCTTCTCTTATGTTCTTATGTCCTTCCCTCAAACTGCTGCTTCCCAAGGCTCAGGGACCTCACTCTGTCCAATGAAGGAAAACTGCACACTCCTTGTGCAACCTCAATTTGCCTTGGAGTCATGCAGGGAAGGGAGGGGGGTTAACTATTCGGCTTCCACTTGGATTAGGCAGACTCATGGAGTTTTCCTTGCAACTGCAGCCTTGGAGATTGCTTTGTGACCTGGGGCCAGTCACACACTTTCCACCTAACCTACCTCACAGGATTGTTGTGGGAATAAAATGGAGGTGAGGAGAATAATCTAAGCTACTTTAGGTCCCCCTTGCGGAGAAAGGCACACACCCAGAAATGTACATATAAGAATTTTCAATTGCTACAAGTTTGTATTGTAGGTCATAAACAGTAGGCCCTAAATAGTAGCCGTATCAATTTTTCAGATTATTCTGGTGTCAAAGATTCCATTTGTCAGGAGGTGTGTCATTGTAATATAAAGAATATTGACCACTAAGGAAGGGCCGAAGGGGCCGAAAGGCATATGGTCCTTAGATCAAAAGATTTTACCCATCAGTTGTATTTGTATAATAACTTCTTCACCCAAAGAGTGATTAACCTCTGGAAGTCACTGCCACAGGAGGTGGTGGCAGCTACAAGCATGGACAGTTTCAAGAGGGAATTAGATAAACATATGGAGCAGAAGTCCATCAGTGGCTATTAGCCACAGGGTATAGATGGGAACTTTCAGTCTGGGGCAGGTGATGCACTCTATTCTTGGTGCTGGGGGGGGGCAGCAGTGGGAGGGGGCTTCTCGCGTCCTGGCCCCACTGCTGGACCTCCTGATGGCACCTGGTATATTTTGGCCGCTGTGTGACAGAGTGTTGGATTGGATGGGCCATTGGCCTGATCCAACATTGACTTCTCTTATGTTCTTATAACTAACTTGGTTGTATAAGCCTTTTAAGTCTGAGACTTAGACTATTTCTTTTAACCGCAGTCTGTTTTAGTTATGTGGACACCCTAGTAAACATTTTGTATTTTTGTATAATATAGTTTGTAGCTAGACCCTCTTAGTTCGCAGATGATTTGGGGTTGAGTTTCCTTCCCCCCCGCCCTTTTCAGGATTTGAGGGTGGAGCCTGCACGGTTTGGGAGGAGACCTCATTAGCATATAACAGCGTCCACCCCTCCAAAGCTGCCATTTCCTTCAGGGGAATGGATCTCTGTTGTCTGGAAATCAGTGCTCATTCCAGGGGATCTCCGCCAGACTCCACCTGGAGGTGGGCAACCCCATTGCCGGCCCATGAAGTGAAGGGCTCTGGGCTCAGCTACCCCAGGCGCTTCCAACACTTTGCGCCCTTATGAAATATACAGGCATGTCCCACTTAGAATTCGGTACGCTGAAGGCCAAATCTGCAGCCTTAATAGACCAGACTGGCCTGATCTCGCCAGAGCCTGGAAACTGTGCCGGGTCAGTGCTTGGATGGGAAGCCACCAAGGAAGACTGGGGTTGCGATGCAGAGGAGGAGAGAAGAAGAAGAAGAAGAAGAAGAAGAAGAAGAAGAAGAAGAAGAAGAAGAAGAAGAAGAAGAAGAAGAAGAAGAAGAAGAGATTGGCTTTATACCCTGCCCTTCACTACCCAAAGGAGTCTCAGAGCGGCTGACAAACTCCTTTCCCTTCCCCTCCCCACAACAGACACCCTGTGAGGTAGAAGAAGAAGAAGAAGAAGAAGAAGAAGAAGAAGAAGAAGAAGAAGAAGAGATTGGATTTATACCCTGCCCTTCACTACCCAGAAGGAGTCTCAGAGCAGCTGACAAACTCCTTTCCCTTCCCCTCCTCACAACAGACACCCTGTGAGGTAGAAGAAGAAGAAGAGATTGGATTTATACCCCGCCCTTCACTACCCAGGAGTCTCAGAGCGGCTCACAAACTCCTTTCCCTTCCCCTCCCCACAACAGACACCCTGTGAGGTAGAAGAAGAAGAAGAGATTGGCTTTATACCCTGCCCTTCACTACCCAGAAGGAGTCTCAGAGCGGCTGACAAACTCCTTTCCCTTCCCCTCCCCACAACAGACACCCATGAGGTAGGTGGGGCTGAGTGAGAGAACTGCGCTTGGGAGAACAGCTCTGAGAGAACTTGTGACTGACCCAAGGTCACCCAGCAGCTGCATGTGGAAGAGTGGGGGATCAAACCCAGTTCTCCCAGCTTAGAGTCCATGCTCCCGAACACTACACCAAACTGGCTCTCAGGAAGGCAGTCGCACACCATCTCTGCTCACTTCTTGCCTTGAAAGCCCCAAGTGACTCCCGGTTGCGGGTGCATCAAACTCTGCATAGAATTTGTGACCTTGAAGTCTCCCCGTCCAGACAGATCTCCCATTGCTTTACATTTCAGTTAATAGGAAATGAAGGTGGAAGGGACGCCCTGATAGGATCGGGACCTTCATGCTGTGGGAGGGGGGCTGCACTGGAAGCACAGCTCCCTGCTTTGCCTGTGCTCGGTCCCATGTTCACTTCCCAGCATTCCCTGCCCAAAAGGAGTCTCCAGGAGGAAGCCAGGGCTGGGACAGACCTTTCCTGGCAGCAATACCAAGGAGCGGCAGCCAGTCAAGACTTCAGCTGTTCCCATAACCTTCCTGATGAAGAAAGGTTAAAACGCTTGGGGCTCTTTAGCTTGGAGAAATGACGGCTGAGGGGTGACATGATCGAGGTTTATAAGATTATGCATGGGATAGAGCAGGTAGAGAAAGAGGTATTTTTCTCCCTTTCTCACAATACAAGAACTCGTGGGCACTCCATGAAATTGCTGAGCAGTCGGGTTAGAACAGATAAAAGGAAATACTTCTTCACCCAAAGAGTGATTAACACATGGAATTCACTGCCAGAGGAGGTGGTGGCAGCTACAAGCATGGACAGTTTCAAGAGGGAATTAGATAAACATATGGAGCAGAAGTCCATCAGTGGCTATGAGCCACAGGGTATAGATGGGAACTCTCAGTCTGGGGCAGGTGATGCACTCTATTCTTGGTGCTGGAGGGGGCAGCAGTGGGAGGGCTTCTAGTGTCCTGGCCCCACTGCTGGACCTCCTGATGGCAACTGGTATATTTTGGCCACTGTGTGACCCAGAGTGTTGGACTAGATGGGCCATTGGCCTGATTCAACATTGGCTTCTCTTATGTTCTTATGTTCATAAACAGCACTTCCATGGAGTAGACAGTGGCAGATTCACCATTAAGCAGACCAAGCACGTGCTTAGGGCACCAGGGCCAAAGGGGGCACCACAAAGTTGGGGAAAGGGTGAAAAGGAAAAAAAAATGAATGAAGATTTGTTAAAAAAACAAACACCTTTATCAAAGTTTCACAGAACAAGTCAACTTCTTCAAAGTGAAAATGTGATCTTGCAAACATGTGCAGATTTGTATTCGTCATTGGCAGACCAGTTGCATACATCAAGAGATGAGTTTGAGAGATCTGAATCACCTGCAAAGGACATGCTCCCTGATGTAGAATACAAAGCAACTCAAATGCGTAAGCGTATAAGAAAGAGAATGCCCAACGATGGAAATACACCAGAGGTCATTCTCAGTGCCAGAGACAAATTCCGTATCTCCACTTTTTATGTAATTGTTGAAAAGTTAAAAATGGAAACGAGGAGGAGACAAAAGATGTACACTGTAATAGCAGACAGATTCTCTTGTCTGACAGATGTTCCTAATGCCACCCAACAAGGTGCTAATTCCCAATTATCAGAAAGTGAAAGGTACTCAAAGACTTGTCAGACACTCATTGATGCTTGTCTACAGAGCTTCAGCAGTTCCATTCGTATGTTCTTCATAAGTTTAAAACAATCAAGAAAACATCTTTCACTCACATGGAACTTTACAACACAATTACAGAAGACCACAATTACAGAATCCAAATGTTGAAATTGCCTTAAGAGTATTTTTAACATTAACGGTCACCAGCTGCACAACAGAGAGGTCTTTCTCACAACTGAAACGTGTAAAAAACCCAAATAGATCAGTTATGCTTCAAGAAAGACTCAACTCACTGTGTAGATTAACAGTTGAAGCAGGCGTTCTGAGAATTATTAATTTTGAGGATGTGATCAGTGACTTTGCGAAAATGAAATGTAGAAAAATCCCTTTCAGGTCATGAATATTGGAACTTTGATACATTTAACTTGTGAAATATTAAAATAGAGGTTGCATTGCATTTTTGTAGAACTTTATGTCGCCAAAGCTCAGCTTAGTTTGTGCAGTATATTGTGTTAATCATATGAATAAATCTTTGTATTGTTGCAACCTGCATTGTATATCTGGTCAGACAGGTCAACAGCTAACATGGACTGGGTCAGCGTGTGGAAAGGAAGGGGGCACCAAGATTGGTCAGTGCTTAGGGCACCGGTGAGTCTTCATCCGCCCCTGGGTGTAGATCTACCCTCTGGAAGGTATGGTGCAATTTGTATTAGGAAATTTGGGGAGGGGGGAGGTTAAGGGCCCCTCCCAAATCCCCCCCACCCCCATCCATCTGCATGCTGTTAACGGAAATGTGAAGCAATGAAGATCATTTCGGAGGGCAGCCGTTCAAGTCCAGCAGCACCTGAGAGACCACCCAGGTTTTTCGGGGTTTAAGAGCTCTGACTCTTGAAAGCTACAGTTGCCAGCTCTGAAATACCTAGAGAATTTTTTTGGGGGGTGGGCTGGAGAGTGGAGGGACGTCCTCAGCAGTGTAAAATGCCATAGTGTCAGACTCCTGCAGCAACCAGAATCAACAACTCGCTTCTTTGGCTTATTGATGCAGTATTGGCAGAACATCTCTACTTCAGGTTCTGTGTTAAGACTAAGGAAAAAGGCGCGGGGTTGAAGAATATACTGGGTTCAAAAGGGTCAGTGACGGGCATAGAGACAATCAGGGCAATAGATGGGGCCCGGCCCTGCGTTCCCAGAGATGGTGTTACAGCCAGGCACTCAAGTTCAGGCAGATAAAGCATAAAGATAACGGAGCATCCCAGGCAGGGAGAAAGCAATGAAACCGAATACACCAAACCACAGATGTGTACCCCCCACACCCAGCCTTAATGGTAGCTAGCTGACACATGGAGTCCACCCTCCAAAGGAGCCAGTTTCTCCAGGGAAACTGAGCTTGATCGTCCAGAGAACAATTGCAATAGCAGAAGATCTCCAAGTGTCCCCTGGTTTTGGAGGTTGCCCACCCTATTGGAAGCTCCCATCCCAAACATTGGGGAAGCAGTGGAACGGACTGCCTCGGGAGGTGGTGGATGCTCCTTCGCTGGATGTTTTCAAGCGGAGGCTGGACAACCATCTTTTGGGTATGCTGTAGGTATGTAGGGCTATCTCTTGGCTATGCCCCTGCAGAGTGCAGGGGGTTGGACTAGATGACCTGTAAGGTCTCTTCCAGCTCTAACATTCTGTGATTCTATGAAACATCTTCTTGGTCTTGAAGGCGTTCCTGGGCTTGAATCTGGCTGTCATAAAGCCACCACCAGCCTCCCGGAGTCTGGCCCCCCAAACGAGGAAAAACGCAAAAGGGCACTTGCCTGTCTCGACGTTGAAGGCCAGCTTGTCTTGCCCTTCCTCGTAGCTCCTCCCTGCGAAGTGCAGCGTGAGGGAGAAGGGCTGCCCCCGCCTCACCACCAGCTGCTGGCAGCCCATTTCCGAGGTCCGGTGGTCCCGATGGTTGCGCTCGCATTGCAGGTCCCAGGATTGCAGCTCCAGATCTGCAAGGACAGGAAGCGCCCATGAAAGTCACGCTCGTGATCGCGCTCCCCCCTCTCCTGCTAGCACTAGGCTTGCCAACTCCGGCTGATTCCTGGAAGATTTGGGGGTGGAGGGCGGGGTTAGGGAGGAGTGGGGTATAACTCCTTTATGGAGAGGGCAAGGGTATAAATCTCATAATAAACAAATAAATAAATATATAACACACATAGAGTCCACGCTCCAAAGCAGCCGCTTTCTCCAAGGGAACTGATCTCTGTCTTTTATAATTATTTTATTATTTTCAGTAATAATAGATTCTTTTGAACTGTGGTGCTGGAGAAGACTCTTGAGAGTCCCTTGGACTGCAAGGAGACCAAATCAGTCAATCCTAAAAGAAATCAACCCTGACTGTTCCCTGGAAGGCCAGATCCTGAAGCTGAAGCTCAAATACTTTGGCCACCAAATGAGAAGGGAGCATTCACTGGAGAAGACCCTGATGCTGGGAAAGACTGAAGGTCAAAGAAGAAGATGGGGATGGCAAAGGATGAGATGGTTAGACAGTGTCATCGACGCAACGAACATGAAATTGAGCAAACTTCAGCGGACAGCGGAAGACAGGAGGGCCTGGCGTAATCTGGTCCATGGGGTCGCAAAGAGTTGGACTCGACTGTGCGACTGAACAACAAAGTAAAGAAAAGACTCTACAAGAGGAAAACATACAACAAACAAGCAAAGAACATAAATGGAGATTACGCTCAGGGCTCTTTTTGTAGAAATAGCCCAGCAGGAACTCATCAGCATAATAGGCCACACCCAACAGCAGAAGCTCATTAGCATATTAGGACACACCCCCACGTTACCAGGAGTGTGGTCATCCAGCCACACCCACCTTTTGCTTCTTATTCTGTTTATCTTGTTTGTTGTCAAAACCCCAGGGCTTTTTTGGGAGCAGGAACTCCTTTGCATGTTAGGCCACCCAGCCCTAATGTAGCCAATCCTAATGAGTTTCTGCTGTTGGGTGTGGCCTATTGTGCTAATGAGTTCCTGCTGGGTGTGGCCAACTCAGGAGCCAGCCGGAACACCGTTCCTGTGCGTTCCTGCCCCAAAATAGCCCTGATTACACTCATATACCTATTTAAGTTGACCTCTACAAGATAAAGACAAGACGTTGTATAACTAACCCATGTTATTGTTTAACATTAAAAAAAATGTATCTTAAATCTTTGTTATTAGGTTGGTAATTTTCCAAGATAGTTTTCCATCCAACTGTAGAACTTTGACCAGGTTTTTTCAAAAGTTCCTTCTTTTTACGTCTTGCATCTGTAAAGTCAATTTATCCACCTCTGCTGCCTCCAATAATTTGTATATTATTTCCTCTTTGGTTGGTGCTTTTTCCTTCTTCCAATATTTTGCATATAATATTCTAGCAGTTGTTACTACATGCATAATCATATAGGTGTCTTGGATCACATAGTTTTGTGGCACCATATTTAAGCTGAGTTAGTGTGAGCTAGCTGTGAGGAGCGATTGAGCTACTGCATAGATTAGTTTGCTCTGAAGCCATCCTTCCTGAGCTGAGACGAAAAAGTGCCAGCCAGAGGCTAAACAACTGTGAGCTAGCTCACACTCACTCAGCCTAGAGGGAACTCACTGGCTGCAGACCAGCCCTTGCTGAACTTCCCTGGCACAAGGAAGCCATGAAATATTTATACTCAGGGCTTTTTTGTAGAAAAAGCCCAGCAGGAACTCATTAGCATAGCAGGCCACACCCAGCAACAGAAACTCATTAGCATATTAGGCCACACTCCCATGTTATGAGAAGTGTGGCCATCCAGCCACACCCACCTTTTGCTTCTTATTCTGTTTACCTTGTTTGTTGTCAAAACCCCAGGGCTTTTTTCCTAGCAGGAACTCCTTTGCATGTTAGGCCACACACCCCAAATGTAGCCAATCCGAATTTCTGCTGTTGGGTGTGGCCTGTTATGCTAATGAGTTCCTGCTGGGCATGGAGTGTGAGGCACTCCAAAGGGATCTGTCGAGGATGGGTGAGTGGGCGTCAACGTGGTAAATGGGGTTCAATGTGGCCAAGTGCAAAGTAATGCACATTGGAGCCAAAAATCCTAAATATAAATAAACGTTGATGGGGTCTGAACTGGCAGAGACGGACCAAGAGAGAGATCTTGGAGTCGTAGTAGATAACTCCATGAAAATGTCTAGACAGTGTGTAGCTGCAATAAAGAAGGCCAACACTATGCTGGGGATTATTAGGAAGGGAATTGAAAACAAATCAGCCAGTATCATCATGCCCCTGTATAAATCATTGGTGCGACCTCATTTGGGATACTGTGTACAGTTCTGGTCGCCACATCTCAAAAGGATATTATAGCATTGGAAAAATTGCAGAGAAGGGCAACTAGAATGATAAAAGGCTTGGAACACCTTCCCTATGAAGAAAGGTTAAAATGCTTGGGGCTCTTCAGCTTGGAGAAACGACGACTGAGAGGTGACATGATTGAGGTTTATAAGATTATGAATGGGATTGAGCAGGTTGAGAAAGAGGTACTTTTCTCCCTTTCTCACAACACAAGAACTCGTGGGCACTCCATGAAATTGCTGAGCAGTCGGGTTAGAACAGATAAAAGGAAATACTTCTTCACCCAAAGAGTGATTAACACATGGAATTCACTGCCACAGGAGGTGGTGGCAGCTACAAGCATGGACAGTTTCAAGAGGGAATTAGATAAACATATGGAGCAGAAGTCCATCAGTGGCTATTAGCCACAGGGTATAGATGGGAACTCTCAGTCTGGGGCAGGTGATGCACTCCATTCTTGGTGCTGGAGGGGCAGCAGTGGGAGGGCTTCTAGTGTCCTGGCCCCACTGCTGGACCTCCTGATGGCCCCTGGTATATTTTGGCCGCTGTGTGACAGAGTGTTGGACTAGATGGGCCATTGGCCTGATTCAACATTGGGTTCTCTTATGTTCTTATGGCCAACTCGGGAGCCAGCTGGAACTCTGTTCCTCTGTGTTCCTGCCCAAAAATAGCCCTGTTTATACTGTACAGATAAAAATATCCCAGGCAGCTCGAACAATGGCTTCAAACAACAGGAATGCAATCCAAAAAGATATTGTGCAGCGATTAAAACGTCAAGGGGAGCACATGGAAGGCAACCACTTCAAAGAGTATGTGCTTTCCAGCCTCCCCGCCCCCCCATCCTCAGATCCTGTGAGGCCAAACCAGCCACTGACTCCAGTTGAGTCTGTTACATTTTTGACAACTTCCCCCTCCAATAGCAGCCTCCAGAGGCCTGGGAGTTTTTATGCCAAGGAACCGGATGTGTGCTTAACCCCTTCCCTTCTTTCTCCCCCTTTCCCAACCTGCTTTTCACAAAAGAACTCGAGGGCACTCGAAAAACAGCAGATAAAAGGAAGTCCTTCTTCACCCAAAGAGGGATTAACACTTGGAATTCACTGCCACAGGAGGTGGTGGCAGCTACAAGCATGGACGGCTTCAAGAGGGAACTGGATCAACATGCAGAGCAGAGGTCCATCAGTGGCTCTTATCCACAAAGTAATGGATAGGAGCTCTTGGTCTGGGGCGAGAGATGCTCTGTATTCTTGGTGCTGGGAAGGGGGTCAACAGTGGGAGAGCTTCTAGTCTCCTGGCCCCACTGTTGGACCTCCTGGTGGCACCTGGTGTTTTTGGCCACTGTGTGACCCAGAGTGTTGGACTGGATGGGCCGTTGGCCTGAACCAACACTGGCTTCTCTTATGCTCTTAAATGATCTTCCTGGCCTGGGATCTTCCTCTCTTAGCGTTACCAGCTCTGGGTTGGGAGCAGGGGTGCCAGCCTCCAGGTGGGACCTGGGGAACCCCTAGAATGAGAGCCAGTTTGGTGTGATGGTTAAGTGCGCGGACTCTAATCTGGGAGAACCGGGTTTGATTCCCCACTCCTCCACTTGCACCTGCTGGATGACTTTGGGCAAGCCATAGTTCTGATAAGAGCTGTTCTTGAAAAAGAGCCGTTTCTGTCAGAGCTCTCTCAGCCCCACCTACCTCCCAGGGAGGGGAAGGGAAAGGAGTTTGTAAGCCACTCTGAGACTCCATGGGGTAGTGAAGGGCGGGGTATAAATCCAATCTCCTCCTCCTCCTCCTCTTCTACTAGAATTACAGCTCACCTTCAGATTACAGGGACCACTTCCCCTGCAGGTCAGGGCTGCCTTGGAGGGTGTACTGTCTGTGGCCTTGTGCCCCACTGAGTTCCCCATCTTCCCCCAGGTTCCATCCCCACATCTCCGGGAGTTTCCCAACCTGGACCTGACAATCCTCCCTTCCAATTGCTGGTGGCCAGAGGGGTTGGGTAATTATTGGAGACTTTGGGGGTGGAGCCTGGGGTGGGCGGGGTTTGGGGAGGGGAGGGGCCTCAGCAGAGTCAAACGCCACAGAGCCCGCCCGCCAAAGCGGCCATTTCCTCCTCCAGGGGAACGGACCTCTGTGGCCGGGAGATCAGTTGTCATAGTGGCAGATCTCCAACCACCAGCCTAGTTGGGAAATACCTGGAGATTTTTTTGGGGGTGGAGCCTGAGGAGGGCGGGGTTTGGAGAAGGGCGGCTCCACAGCAGGGTACAGGACCAGAGACTCCACCCTCCAAAACAGCCATTTCCCCCCATGGGAACCGATCTATGTGATTCTATGCTCTCTGTGGTCAGGAGATCAATTGTAATAGAAATAGAAGAAGAAGAGGAGGAGGAGGAGGAGACTGGACTTATACCCCGCCCTTCACTCAGAGTCTCAGAGCGGCTCACAAACTCCTTTCCCTTCCCCTCCCCACAACAGACACCCTGGGAGGGAGGTGGGGCTGAGAGAGCTCTTTTAGAACTGCTCCTGAGAGAACAGCTTTGGGAGAACTTGTGACTGACCCAAGGTCATCCAGCAGCTGCAAGTGGAGGAGTGGGGAATCAAACCCGGTTCTCCCAGATTAGAGCCGCCACCCTTAACCACGACACCAAACTGGAGATCTCCAGGAGGCACCTGGAGGCTGGCAACCCTGCAGTGCCAAATATGTTCAGGCGTACCGAACCCGCTGGGCCTCAACCCCTGCTTAGGATAAAGACTGGTCTTTCGCCCGCCCTGCCCTTGCTGGCAGCTAGCTGGAGGTATTAATCACCCCCGTTGGCGTTTTCTCCTCCCCCCCTCTACGTGCTTCACTCTGAACAAGAAACACCCTCCAGCCCCCTCTTAACCTTCCTTTGGGGAAATGAACAAAATGAACTTTTAATGGCTCTGGCTGTCTGGCTGGTTTTCCAGGGCTTGGAGAGCCTCCCGGCGATGTTTACACGGCTACTCGGAACACATTCTGCCGGGCAGGTTTCTCCGTCCCCAGCTCTGCAGCCTCCTTCTGCTTCTTCTTTGAAAAATTAAAAAAAAGGCATGTGCCGGAATCAAGTCCATCAATTACCTAAACCCTGGGCGGCCTTAGGAAAAACTGAAGTACATGCCGAGAAAGCCCCGGCTGGACCTTTTCAGCATTTTTTATAAAAAGGATGACGTGATAAACTGCTTAGGGTCCTGATTAGGGTGAAAAGTGGGAGAGATCGCGAAGTACCCCTGACCTGCATAGCTCAGGTAAGCCCGGTCTCGTCAGATCTCGGAAGCTAAGTGGGGTCAGCCCTGGTTAGTGTTTGGATGGGAGACCTCCAAAGAATACCAGGGCCTAACGTGGAGGCAGGCAGTGGCAAATCAACATCTCCGAACATCTCTTGCTCTATGGAGTCACACAGAATCATAGAGATGGAAGGGACCTGCAGGGTCATCTAGTCCGACCCCCTGCACAAGGCAGGGAATTCACAAAAATCTCTTCCTCGGCACCCGCAGTGACTGCTGTTCCACGCCCAGAAGATGATAAAAACCTTCAGGATCTCCAGCCAAACTAGTCTGGAGAAAAATTGCTTCCTGACCTCCACGTGGAGCTCCTTCTCCCCCACCCCGTGAGTATCACAGGTCCCCGCTTCTTGTGTTTATCTAATTCCCTCTTGAAGCTGTCTATGCTTGGCAGGATGCCTTGAAGTCTTAAGAAAGGGGTTTCCAACGTGCTGCCCGTGGGCGCCTGGGCACCTGCCAGCGCATTTCCTAAGGCCCCCCAAGTGTTTTAAGAGGGTGGGTGGGGCCAAATTGGGGCATTTGCCCAGGGAGGTTTTTGATTCGCCATTGGAGATGTGATTGGCTATGTAGACTTTTGAAACCAAAGCACAAGGATCTTCACTGGGTGACTGAAGATAAGCAACAGCAACCATTTCGTGGCACTCATTTCGTGGTTGCACCTACTACGCTGTAGCAGGATTCCAAAGCTGCCTGCAGGCTCAAAAAGGTCAGGGACCCCCGTCTTAAGAATATGGAGCTTTTTAATATCCACCGTGACCAGTAGTGGTAGAGTGGGTAACAGCTGTTGGTCCGCACGTGCAAAGACATCAGGACAACCCTTTAGAGCAAAGTTTCTCAACAGGGTGCCCACCAGTACTTCTCTTGGTGCCCGCTGGGTTTTTCAGAAAGCGGGTGGAGCCATTGTAAAGCAGGGCTTGTTATTAAGTTCCTTTATTCAAATGAAAGGGTGTTCCACCAGACAAGCAGGACCACCACCAGTCAGTGGGGAAGAAGAAGAAGAAGAAGAAGAAGAAGAAGAAGAAGAAGAAGAAGAAGAAGAAGAAGAAGAAGAAGAAGAAGAGGAGGAGGAGGAGGAGGAGGAGGAGGAGGAGGAGGAGGAGGAGGAGAAGGAGGAGGAGGAGATTGGATTTATATCTCTCCCTTCACTCAGAGTCTCAGAGCGGCTTACAAACTCCTCTCCCTTCCCCTCTCCACAACAGACACCCTGCGAGGTAGGTGGGGCCGAGAGAGATCTGACAGAAACTGTTCTTTTTCAAGGACAGCTCTTGTCAGAACTATGGCTTGCCCAAGGTCATCCAGCACCTGCGAGTGGAGGAGTGGGGAATCAAACCCGGTGCTCCCAGATTAGAGTCCGCACACTTAACCACTCAAGAGGACTCAAAGTACGATGCCCGAGGTTTTCACAGTGTGATGGAAGTTGCTGCATTGTCCAGTCTAATCACAGAACAGAAGAACTGCTGACTCTCCCCACACACGTCACAGCTCCATCGTCCTTCACCGCGTCCCCTTCATTCACCTCTTTTCTCCACTAAAAGAACATTCCACCTGGACTGCTGGGCAAGGAAAGAAAGTTTTGCAGACTGGCTTACTGGGCTGCCGGGCCGGCAGTGTCAGATTCACTATTAAGTGGACTAAGCATGTGCCTTAGGGCACCAGGGCCAAAGGGGGCACCACAAAGTTGGGGAAAGGGTGGAAAAAATGTAGAAAGATGCCTTTCAGGTCACGAACATCGGAACTTTGATACATTGAACTTGTGAAATGTTAAAATAGATGTTGTATTGCATTTTGTAGAACTTTATGTCGCCAAAGCTTGGCTTAGTTTGTACAATCTATTATGTTATCATAGGAATAAATCTTTGTATTGCTGCAAACCTGCATGGTATGTCTGGTCAGACAGGTCAACAACTCAAATGGACGGGGTCAACGTGGAAAGGACGGGGGGCACCGAGATGGGTCAGGGCTGCTTAGGGCACCAGGGAGCCTTCATCCGCCCCCGGCTGCCGGCCCTGGGCTAAAAAATTCCTGGAGCTTTGCCAACGGAATTTGGGAAGCTGGGGTTTGGGGAGGAGAGGGATCTCAGTGGGGTATAATACCCTAAAGTCTACCCTACAAAGCAGCCGTTTTCTCCAGGGCAACTGATTTCTGTGGTCTGGAGATCAGCTCTTATTCTGAGAGATCTCCAGGCCCCACCTGGAGGCTGGTAACCATAGCTCACGGGACCTTCAATCTATTAATGTATTTATATTTTGCTTTTCTTCCCAGCAGGGACCCAAAGCAGTTTACATCATTGCCTTCTCCTCTATTTTGTGCCCAGAACAACAACCTTGTGAGGTAGGTTAAGCTGAGAGTGGCCGGCCCAAGGTCACCCAGCAAATTTCTGTCGCAGGACAAGAATTTGAACCTGGGTCTCCCAGATCACAGCTAGATCTTCTCTAACCACTATGCCAATCAGAGGAAACCAGCAGGTCAAGGTTAAGAAGGTCTATCCTATTTCACAGGAACCGCGATCTTGCAGGGGGTTATCCTCTCCCCACCAAAAAAAATGCAGAAGAACTCGCTAGAAAAAGCAATTATGCTTGGATTGGTTAGTGGCAAAAGGAAACCGGGCCGCCAAAGAACACGGTGGCTGGACACCATAAAAGTCAATACCAGCCTGAGCATGGAACGACTCAAAGAAACAGTTCAAGGTCAGGAAACGTCGAGAGAGCTGGCCCACAGAATTGCCAAGAGTCGGACATAACTGAATTGCTAACAACAACAATCCTCTCAAAAAGACGCTCAAGTGTCTCCAACCTTATTTTTGGTTTGCATGCAAAAGAGCTGACCTGAATTCCTGGGGGAGGGGGCAGAATGTGTGCTACGCTGGAGTTCAGAACTGGAACTCAAAACATGTTGTTTGCATCTAAAAAGCAGCAGCCGAGGGAGGGGGCAGATCTGAATTGGTGACCTGGTGCTGGAGAAAGTCAGGGGGGGTCACTGTTATCCCCTGCACTGTTTTGCCAATCAAAAATACCCCAGCAAGTCATTTTAAGCTGAGATTTGAAGAAAAAACAAGTCCCAAACAAGGAGTTGCATTCTCTCCACTGCCGCTGCTTAAAGGTGAAGAAAAGAGACCTCTTTATCAATAACCGGTTTTTGATCAGGGGCAGGGAAATTATGTGTGAGGGAAGCATCCAATTCCCTGTTCCTGGGGCCGCAGATCCAATCCAAATCAAGAAGAAGAAGTAGAAGAAGAGGGGGGGGAGGAGGAGGAGGAGGAGATTGGATTCATACCCTGCCCTTCACTACCCGAAGGAGTCTCAGAGCGGCTGACAAACTCCTTTCCCTTCCCCTCCCCACAACAGACACCCTGTGAGGTAGGCGGGGCTGAGAGAGTTCTTGACAGAAACTGCTCTTTTTCAGGAACAGCTGTGCCAGAGCTTGTGACTGACCCAAGGTCACACCAGCAGCTGCGAGTGGAGGAGTGGGGGAATCAAACCTGGGTCTCCCAGATTAGAGTCTGCGCACTTAACCACTACACCAGGCTGGCTCATTTGGAGGGCCAAACTTCATGTCAGGGGCCCCTCTCCCGCCTCATGTGGCCCTCAGTTGGCTTTGGCAAATCCCACTGTTGCAAAGCTGGCATTCCCTGCAAATAACGTTGTTTCGGAAACCTCCAATGTGAAGATGAAATTCCTCCGGGACAGCCACAAAGTCGGCCTCTGATTGTCCCCGTCCAATTCGGCGGGGGTATGTGTGTGTGTTGAACAAACAGCGAGGGTACGGGGAAGAAGAAAGGTTTATAGTCTGTTCCCTCTAAGCTGTGGAGTCTTGTGAGCAAAAATTCTACTTTGTGAGCTCCTGGCGTTAAAAGTCGTGAGCGAGCGATTGGGGCTCCTGCAGAAATCAGTTTGCTCTGGAGCCCTCCCTTCCTGAGCGGAGACGAAAATGTGTGAGCCGGAGGCTGAAAAACTGTGAGCTGGCTCACATTAACTCAGCTTAGAGGGAACATGAAGTGTGCCTGCATAGATTCATAGCATCATAGAATGTTAGAGTTGGAAGGGACCTTGCAGGTCATCTAGTCCAGCCCCCTGCACTCTGCAGGAGCAGAGCTGAAAGAGAGCCCTACAACATACCCGAAAGATGGTCATAGAATCATAGAATGTTAGAGTTGGAAGGGACCTTGCAGGTCATCTAGTCCAGCCCCCTGCACTCTGCAGGAGCAGAGCCGAAAGAGAGCCCTACATACCTACAACATACCCTTTTCAGCTTCCTTTACTCCTTGCTTTGCCTTGGGGCAGGAGGTGAGGAGTTGCCAGCTATGCGGCCCCAGGTGAAAAGGGGACACCGGCTTGGTTTTCTGGACCAGCGCAGGAATAAAGGGCCAATTTTCCCTCCACCCATTTTTACTTCATTCCTGCCCCGCCTTCTCTCCAGTGGGGGAACCAAAGCATCTTATAGTGTTCTCCTCTCCTCCAGTTTATCAGCACAACGACCCTACGAGGTAGCGTTAGGCTGAAAACGTATGACCGGCTCCAGGTCACCCCCGTAAGCTTCCATGCCAGAGCACGGATTCGAACCTGGAGTCTTTCAGATCCTAGTTCAGCGTTCTAACCACTATTTCATGCTGTCTCTGGCCATAACCTGAGGACTTTCCTTCTAAGGGGACACTGGAAGGGTGGGACGGGCAGGAACTCTGAAAGGAACACCTCTTCCACTTCCATGGCAACTGCCCCGTCGGAAGAGGGGTCCGAGCATTAAGTCCAAAGTTTCCTTCTTTGCATCGTTGCTCTTTACGTACGTCAAATGTTAAGAAGAAGAAGAAGAAGATGAAGAAGAAGAAGATGGAGAAGACGAAGAAGAAGAAGAAGGAGAAGAAGAAAAGCTGGTTTTTGTATCCCACTTTTCACTACACAAAGGAATCTCAGAGCAGCTTACAAATATCTTCTCCTCCTCTCCCCACAACAGACACACTGTGAGCAATGCTCCCTCTATGCTCTGGAGTCCTGTGAGCAAGAATTCTACTGTGTGAGCGACTGGCATTAAAGTTGCGAGCAGGCGATTTGGCTACTGCATAAATTAGTTTTGCTCCGGAGGCATCCTTTCTGAGCTAAGACAAAAGCATGTGAGCTGGAGGCTAAAAAACAGTGAGCCAGCTCACATTAACTCAGCTTAGAGGGAACACTGGCTGTGAGGTCGGTGGGGCTGAGAGAGCTCTGAGAGAACTGGGGCTGTCCCAAAGTCACCCAGCTGTCTGCATGTGGAGGAGGAGTGGGGAATCAAACCCGGTTCTCCAGATTCGAGTCCGCGGCTCTTAACCAGTCCACCAAACTGACTCTGTTGTTGTAGACTGTTGTTGTATGGGGAAAAAAAACCAACCCTCCTTTTAATATGTTGTCGAAGGCTGTCACGGCCAGAGTTCATTAGTTGCTGTAGATTTTCCCGGCTGTCTGGCCATGGTCTTGGCATTGTAGGACCTGACGTTTCGCCAGCAGCTGTGACTGGCATCCTCAGAGGTATAACACAGAAAGACGGAGGACTCTCCGTGTCCAGGGGAGAAGAAAAATGGTAGGCAGGTGATTTATTTCCACCCTGGAAGGTGGGGTAGGGCTGAGTCATTATCTTGTAGGAGTTCCCAGGGCTGTGAACGTGCTAATGGAGGAGCTAATGGAGAACTACACAAGACTATGACTCAGCCCGACCCCACCTTCCAGGGTAGAAATAAATCACCTGCCTACCATTTTTCTTCTCACCTTGACACAGAGAGCCCTCCATCTGTCTGTGTTATTCCTCTGAGGATGCCAGTCAGAGCCACTGGCGAAACGTCAGGTCCTAGAATGCCAAGACCACAGCCGCACAACCCGGAATATCTACAGCAACTAATAACCTCCTATGAATAATTGTACAGAATTGTTTTGGTTTTTTTTAGATTGGTTAGTACTTGCATCGGACTGATTAAAAAACACACACACCAAAGAACGACGTCGCTTCTCAATCGGAAATTTCTTCTCTTCCTTTCAGAAACTCATTACGAATAGCACCGAGGCGAAAGTGGATAAAACAAATCTGTTTTGTTATAAAACGAGAGACTTTATACAGGGAACGTCGCCTGAGCTACCAAGTCAGACTGTTCTCTCCTCTGGGGCTCCTTACGGAATTAGCACATGGGGCACATGAACGTGAAGGAAGAAATGGCACGGTTACCCTTGGGCAGAATACAAGAGGGCAGAGGCATTCAGTTACAGAAGGAGTCAGAAGACCGGGGGGGGGGCAGGGGGGTTGGGACCAGTGTTCCCTCTAAGCTGAGTTTAGTGTGAGCTAGCTCACAGCTTTTTAGCCTCCGGCTCACACAAGTTTGCCTCAGCTCAGGAAGGAGGGCTCCAGAGCAAACCGGCCGAATCGCCGGCTCGCGACTTTAATGCCAGGAGCTCACAAAGTAGAATTTTCGCTCACAAGACTCCCCAACTTAGAGGGAGCCTTGGCTGGGGTCCCTGCCGCAGCCTCTTGGCCTTTACCTTCAGCCATCGTGTCCCACGCAGGAGTCCTCTGCCTTCTCCGCCCAGGTCTCCTCTCTTGTTGCTGCCAGCACTGCGCACGCCGGGCCCTTGGCTTCCCTTCCCTTCAGTCTGCTTATATAGTCGTCCAGAGCCAGCACACACCCCCTTAAGCCCTCATGTGAGGAGGGGATGTCAGGCAGGCCGGGTGAGCAGTGCGGGGAAAGTCAGACAAACGAACCACACGGCTTCCAGGGAAAATGAAGTTCACGGGCCCGTCTCTCTCTTTGCACGTCGCCAGGGGATTAGTAATAGGCATCAGTTTGTCAAAGGGAAAGCAAACAGTGTGGCAGACTCGGGGTGGAGCGGCTGGCGAAAGAGCCCCCCCTAGCTGGCTGCTCCTGGGCTTGGCTGGAACCTCTCCCAAACAGGGCTTTTTGTGCCACTCGCTTTCAAAACAATGAGAGCTGGGAATCAATGCTCCCGCTAAGCTGTGGAGTCCTGTGAGCGAGAATCCTGCTTTGTGAGCTACTGGCATTGAAGCTGCGAGCCGGCGATTTGGCTGCTGCGTAAATTAATTTGCTCCGGAGCGGAGACAAAAAACGCGTAAGCCGGAGGCTAAGAAACTGTGAGCTGGCTCACGCTCACTCAGCTTAGAGGGAACACCGCTGGGAATTCAGACGACCTGACAGGCGTGATAGTATAAAGCTATAACCATATTCAGTTGCTGATTTAAAAAAACAAGAACACCCTGGTTGGGGGCAGGGGGGAGCTGCCGCAGGGACAGGGGTAGGGAAACGCGGCTGCCATGTTTGCCAGACCGGAAACATCCAAACTTTCCCACCACCTGGCAGCCGTCCAGGTTTGGCTGTGGCCCTCCCCTAAATTTCACAGCCAAGCGGGTTTGAGGAAGATCTGGGGAAGGCCAGGGAAACCCCAGGAGGGGCCTAAATGCATGACAATACTGTGGGGAAGCAGGAGAGAAAAAAAAACCTCACTTCCCAAGAGCATCCATCCCTCCGGGGCAAATAATCTGTGTACATGAAGTCAACCTACCTCATCCCTATGGCAGCTGGTTTCCCCTCTCTGGCACTGGAGGGCGTACTGTCTCTGAATCCCCCGCTTCCATTCTTTTAAAGTAAATAGCCAGTCTGGAGAGCTGGGTTTGATTCCCCCACTCCTCCATGTGCAGCAAGCTGGGTGACCTTGGGTCAGCCACAGCTCTCTCAGAGCTGTTCTCAAGAGCAGTCCTCTCAGAGCTCTCCCAGCCCCACCTACCTCACAGGATGTCTATTTTGTGTAGAGGAAAGGGATCGTGAGCCGCTCTGAGATTCCTTCGAGTGAAGGGTGCGGTATAAATCCTCTTCTTTTCATTGCACAGGTATAAGGGGAAAGGCATGTCTCTGCAACACAAGGAGAGAGAGAGAGATCTTTTTTTTAAAAAAAAAGTTGGGAATGCAGAGAACCTGTTAGATCGTGATAAGGTTATAATGATATTCAACTGCGGATTTTAAAAAACTGGGAAAATGGGAGGAGGGCCAGTGCTGGGGGTCTGGGGCAGAGAGAAACTGCAAGGCAATTTGGCACGTAGAAACCTAGTTGTCTCTGTAAGAACATAAGAACATAAGAGAAGCCAATGTTGAATCAGGCCAATGGCCCATCTAGTCCAACACTCTCACACAGTGGCCAAAATATACCGGGTGCCATCAGGAGGTCCAGCAGTGGGGCCAGGACACCAGAAGCCCTCCCACTGCTGCCCCCACCAGCACCAAGAATAGAGTGCATCACCTGCCCCAGACTGAGAGTTCCCATCTATACCCTGTGGCTAATAGCCACTGGTGGACTTCTGCTCCATATGTTTATCTAATTCCCTCTCGAAACTGTCCATGCTTGTAGCTGCCACCACCTCCTGTGGCAGTGAATTCCATGTGTTAATCACTCTTTGGGTGAAGAAGGACTTCCTTTTGTCTGTTCTAACCCGACTGCTCAGCAATTTCATGGAGTGCCCACAAGTTCTTGTATTGTGAGAAAGGGAGAAAAGGACTTCTTTCTCAACCCGCTCAATCCCATTCATAATCTTATAAACCTTGATCATGTCACCCCTCAGCCGTCGTTTCTCCAAGCTGTCTTGTCTCTGTGCTGTACTTACAGCTATAGCCACAGTGGGGAAGCCACAAAAGCCCGTCCCCGGGCAGAAAACACCAAGATGGCAAACACATGAGTGAGCGTACTTGCCCAGTACACATGGTAGGAGATCACAAAATATCACAAATGGGCTAGTCCAGGGGTCCTCAGCCAGTCTGGTGTAGTGGTTAGGAGCGCGGACTCTAATCTGGGAGAGCTGGGTTTGATTCCCCCACTCCTCCACATGCAGCCAGCTGGTGTGACCTTGGGCCAGTCACAAGTTCTTTCAGAGCTGGCCTCTCAAGGGCACTTCTCTCAAGAGCTGTCTCAGCCCCGCCTCCCTCACAGGGGTGTCTGTTGTGGGGAAAGGAAAGGAGGATGTAAGTCGCTGTGAGACTTGGCAGCGGTTTCCCTCTGTTCCCCGTCCTGTAAAACAGCACAGCTGCCATGAGCTTACCTTATCTCAAGGGCTCAGGCAGGATATGCCAAGTAATTACACTCCCCGGAGCCTGTTCATCTGATAGGTCTGTGGAATACTAATGCCCTTTTGTGCTCCCAAGTCTCTTCTGCGTCAGTCCCAGGGGAGGAGCCGGGTTAATTTGGCAGCAGCAAATATTAAGCAGGACTCTCAAGTCTCCTCGAAGGAAGACTGCCCGCCTACAGGTGGTGACTGGGGATATCCCGGTTATTGCAGCTTATCTCCACATAACAGAGATCAGTTCAC
This sequence comes from Gekko gecko, assembly GCA_029375565.1. Lineage (NCBI taxonomy): Eukaryota > Metazoa > Chordata > Lepidosauria > Squamata > Gekkonidae > Gekko > Gekko gecko. Next base: position 189,185,424 of record JAPDNY010000006.1, read on the forward strand.
CTGCAGAACACGGCCGGTGTTTCCCCTAAGCTGAGTCAGTGTGAGCCAGCCCACAGTTTTTTAGCCTCCAGCGCACAGATTTTCGTCTTCGCTCAGGGAGGAGGGCTCCAGAGCAGACTAATTTATTGAACAACCAAATCGCTCACACATGATTTTAATGCCAGTAGCTCACAAAGTAGAATTTTTGCTCACAAGACTCTGCAGCTTAGGGAGAACATTGAACATGGCCCCTTGGGAGGGTAGATTCTATGGCGTTACACCCCATTGAAATCACACACACACACACCCAACCCTGCCCTCCTCCAGACTGTATGGTACTTCATAGACTCTGGGAGAAACAGAATTCCTAGAGTGACACGCATCACATCCCTAAAGCAATGGTCCAAAATCTCCAGAAATTTCCCAAGGTGGTGTAGGTAACCCTTACATGCCCTGCAAGGAAGTATAGGGTGGGGCAGAAGTGTGTAAAGCTCAGATCAAACCAAGACAGTTACAGAGACCATTCACAAGTTCTGCTGAAACACCTGACAACAGCGGTGAGTGAGAAACGTCACATCCTTGTAGGATGGGCGTAAAACCTCTTGATGAATCCTTTAAAGGAAGGGGGGCCTTTTGTGGAAAGATCTGGAGCTTTTCCCTAATGGGAGGAGGAGGAGGAGGAGGAGGAGGAGGAGAAGAAGAAGAAGAAGAAGAAGAAGAAGAAGAAGAAGAAGAAGAAGAAGAAGAAGAAGAAGAAGAAGAAGAAGAAGAAGAGGAGGAGGAGGAGGAGGAGGAGGAGGAGGAGGAGGAGATTGGATTTATACCCTGCCCTTCACTCAGAGTCTCAGAGCGGCTTACAAACTCCTTTCCCTCCCCCTCCCCACAACAGACACCCTGTGAGGTAGGCGGGGCTGAGGGAGCTCTGACTGAGAACTGCTCTTGAGAGAGTCAGCTCTGAGAGAACTTGTGACTGACCCAAAGTCACACCAGCAGCTGCAAGTGGAGGAATGGGGAATCAAACCCGCTTCTCCCAGATTAGAGTCCGTGCACTTCATCACTACACCAAACAGGCACTAAAACTTTATGTCTACATTCGCTCAGATCCAACTATGGGGATATATGGTTCATAAAACAGAGTTTTGCCCAGTCATAGAGGCCTGATACTGAGTGCAGCAAATCACTCTCCCAAGAAGTATATTGCAAAAAAGAAAAAAGGTAAATTTACTTTTATCCAGGGCTCTTTTTGTAGCAGGAACTCCTTTGCATGTTAGGTGACCCCATAATAATAATAATAATAATAATAACAATAATAATAATAATAATAATAATAATAATAATAATAATAATAATAATAATAATAATAATAATAATAATAATAATAATAATAATAATGTAGCTAATCCTCCCATGAGCTGACAGTAGTCCCTGTAAGAAGAGCTCTGTAAGCTCTTGGAGGATTGGCTACATCAGGGGTGTGTCGCCTAATATGCAAAGGAGTCCCTGCTACAAAAAGAGCCCTGCAAAGTTTTATCCAAGTAGATCCAGGTCACATTCAGGTTGCAATCGAGAGGAGAGAGGCAGAAGCCCTAATCTAAGAGGACTTTCCCGTCACGAATGACCAGCTTGTGTGTGGGAGTATGAGGGCATTGACTCTATGGGAGAGACCTGCAGAGACATGTGTCTCCATGGAAGGCCATGAGAAGAGAGGGAGAGGACAAAGTCAGAAAGAAGGAGCGGTCAGAGGGCAGCTCCCAGGTTAAGGCAAAGAGAGGCGTCCGATTCAAGGAGAAAACACCTATACACCCTTAGAGTGATGTAGCAGGGGGGCCCCCATGTCTATTGATTGGCAGCACTGTGCAACATATTCTAATAATATCTTTTCCAATGCAGCCACATCCTACAGTTTCTAAATGAGCGCATGAAGCTGCCTTCTACGGAATTGGTCTACCAAAGACAGTCTTTGTCAGACTCGGGCATCAGCCAGTATCATCATGCCCCTGTATAAATCAATGGTGCGACCTCATTTGGGATACTGTGTACAGTTCTGGTCACCACAACTTAAAAGGGATATTATAGCATTAGAAAAAGTGCAGAAAAGGGCAACTAGAATGATAAAAGGGTTGGAATACCTTCCCTATGAAGAAAGGTTAAAACGCTTGGGGCTCTTTAGCTTGGAGAAACGACGGCTGAGGGGGGACATGATCGAGGTTTATAAGATTATGCATGGGATAGAGCAGGTAGAGGAAGAGTACTTCTCCCTTTCTCACAAGACAAGAACTCGTGGGCACTCAATGAAATTGCTGAGCGGTCGGGTTAGAACGGATAAAAGGAAGTACTTGTTTACTCAAAGAGGACTGAACACATGGAATTCACTGCCACAGGAGGTGGCGGTGGTGCCAAGCATGGACGGCTTCAAGAGGGAATTAGATAAGCATCTGGAGCAGAGGTCCATCAGTGGACTATGTAGCCGACAAGGCTATAGGTAGAGAACTCTCTGGTCTGGGAGATCAAGTGAGTGCTCTAAAAGATCTCCTTGGCTGCTTGGCAAGGCGCAGATCAGTGGGAGCTGAAGCTTCTAGTGTCCTGGCCACCACTGAGATGGAGCCTTCACTGATGAGCACCTGGTGATGTTAAGATTGAAGGCCAGTAGATGGTGACGGCACAGAGATGTTGGACAGTGGCATCGGTGCCGGATATGAGCCTGCATTCAGCGGATAGTGGAAGACTTGAGGCTCTGGTATGTTCTGTATATGGAGTCACGAGAGTTCAGACTCGACTGTGCTATTGAGCCACAAGGTATAGGTGGAACACTCCGTCTGGGGCAGTGATGCTCTGTCTTCTTGGTGCTTGGGGGGCAACAACGTGTAAGGGGCTTCTGGAGTTCTAGCCCCGCTGGTGGGTCTTGGAAGCTAAGCAGGATCGACCCCTGCTAGTATTTGGATGGGCAACCTCCTAGGAATATCAGGGGCGTGACACAGAGGCAGGCAATGGCAAACCACCTCTGAAATGTCTCTTGCCTTAACAAGTTTAGCTCACCACGTAGTGGTGTATAATGCTAAAAGAGCTTGAACTCCCGGCTGCCAGACAATCTTAGGATCTCCGGGCTATACGCTCTGCCAAACGATAGTTAATTCCAAGGAGCTTGGAGCAGCATACACGCCCCCCCCCTCCCCATTTTATCCCCATAACAATCCTGTGGATTTAGTGCAAGGAACACATTCAGGGTGGTGGACTGGAGGCTGGTGTGAGCTGGGGAAACCAGAAACTGCCCAGGAGGACAAACAGGAGCCAAGAACCCCCTAGCATTTTCTCCTAACTGTCTCCAGCCTCCCATCGCCCCCCTGCAGCACTGGCACATTTTGTGTCAAGGTAAAGGTAAAAGGTCAAATCTAACTCTAAGGGGCGGTGCTAATCTCTGTTTCCAAGCTGAAGCGCCAGCGCTGTCCGGAGACTTTTTCTGTGGTCATGTGGCTGGCATGACTAAACACCAGAGCGGTACCTGTTTATCTACTTGCAATTTCTTTCTTTCAAACTGCTAGTCTGGCAGGAGCTGGGACCAGAGACGGGAGCCTCATTCCGTCACGCGGCATTCGGGTCTCGAACCGCCGAGCTACTGAATCCGACTCTAGGGATGCGGTGCTCATCTCCGTTTCCAAGCCAAAGAGCCAGCGCTGTCTGATGACGTTTCCGTGGTCACATGGCTGGAATGACCAGATGCCGAGGCGCACAGAATGCTAGTATGCAAACCAAGTCTGGTGTGTGCAAATAAGGTTGCCAACCTCCAGGTGGGGGCTGGAGATCTCCTGGAATTACGTCTGATCTTCAGAGGATAGAGATCAGTCCCCCTAGAGAAAATAGCAGCTTTGGAGGGGGAGGGGAGATGCCTACATCATTATATGTATGGTTGCCAACCTCCAGGTGGGGGCTGGAGATCTCCTGGAATTACGTCTGATCTTCAGACGATAGAGATCAGTCCCCCTGGAGAAAATAGCAGCTTTGGAGGGGAGGGGAGACACCTATGCCATTATATGTATGGTTGCCAACCTCCAGGTGGGGGCTGGAGACCTCCTGGGATTATGTCTGATCTTCCGGCAACAGAGATCAGTTCCCCTGGAGAAAATAGCAGCTTTGGAGGAGGAGGGGAGACGCCTATGCCATTATATGTATGGTTGCTAACCTCCAGGTGGGGGCTGGAGATCTCCTGGAATTACGTCTGATCTTCAGACGATAGAGATCAGTCCCCCTGGAGAAAATAGCAGCTTTGGAGGGGGAGGGGAGACACCTATGCCATTATATGTATGGTTGCCAACCTCCAGGTGGGGGCTGGAGATCTCCTGGGATTACGTCTGATCTTCCGGCAACAGAGATCAGTTCCCCTGGAGAAAATAGCAGCTTTGGAGGGGGAGGGGAGACGCCTATGCCATTATATGTATGGTTGCTAACCTCCAGGTGGGGCTGGAGATCTCCTGGGATTACGTCTGATCTTCCGGCAACAGAGATCAGTTCCCCTGGAGAAAATAGCAGCTTTGGAGGAGGAGGGGAGACGCCTATGCCATTATATGTATGGTTGCTAACCTCCAGGTGGGGGCTGGAGATCTCCTGGAATTACGTCTGATCTTCAGACGATAGAGATCAGTCCCCCTGGAGAAAATAGCAGCTTTGGAGGGGAGGGAGACGCCTATGCCATTATATGTATGGTTGCTAACCTCCAGGTGGGGGCTGGAGATCTCCTGGGATTACGTCTGATCTTCCGGCAACAGGGATTGGTTCCCCTGGGGAAAATGGCCGCGTTGGAAGGTGGACTCTGTGGCGTCGCACCCCACTGAAGTCCCTCCCCTCCCCAAGCCCCGCCCTCCCCAGGCTCCACCCTCCAAATATCGAGGTATTTCCCAATCCAGAGATAGCAACCAGGGCTATTTTGGGGGGCAGGAACGCACAGGAATGGAATTCCAGCTGGCTCCCGAGTTGGCCACGCCCAGCAGGAACTCATTAGCATAACAGACCACACCCAACAGCAGGAACTCATTAGGATTGGTCACATTAGGGGTGTGTGGCCTAACATGCAAAGGAGTTCCTGCTACCAAGAAAGCCCTGGCTTTTGTCAACAAATAAGGTAAACAGAATAAGAAGCAAAAGGTGGGTGTGGCTGGGTGACCCCACTTCTGGCAACATGGGGGTGTGGCCGAATATGCAAATGAGCTGTGCCATCAGGGGTGTGGCCTGACATGCAAAGGAGTTCCTGCTCCAAAAAAAGCCCTGGGCTTTGTCAACAAACAAGGTAAACAGAATAAGAGGCAAAAGGTGGGTGTGGCTGGATGACCACCCTTCTGGTAGCACAGGGGTGTGGCCTAATATGCGAATGAGCTGTGCCGTCAAGGGTGTGGCCTAATATGCTCATGAGTTTCTGCGGATGGGTGTGGCCTATTATGCTAATGAGTCCCTGCTGGGCTTTTTCTGCAAGAAAAGCCCTGATAGCAGCCAGCATTGTATCCCGCTGAGATCTCCCCCTCCCCAAACCCTGTATCCCCCCAGGCTCTACCCCCCAAATCTCCAGGAATTCCCCCAGCCCTGAGTTGGCAACCCTAAGCTGTGCGATGGGCCCACCTCCTCCCGGGGTGCATGAGGGCGCTACTCGGACCTCTTCTTTTGCATTCTGGCAAGAAGTCGCCCCCCCTCGCCTGGCTGCGGCTGTCACCTCTTCATTTTGTCTGCCCTTTTTATCGCTCCCTGAAGCCGGGGCTAAATTTAGACCTGGCCCTCGGCGGCGGCTCAGTCGGCCACGGGGACTTTTTTGAGCTCCTGATGACAGCAAGCTCTCCGGCTGTCTCTCCCCAGCTGCGTTCCTCTTCCTAAGGGACACCAGCCGCCCTCTGGAGCTCCCCTTCCTCCCCTTCTCTGCCCTGCAATGGGGCTGCCTCCAGCCCGGCCCGGCCCGAGGCCAGGCAGGCTCCGCACACAAAGAACCTCCAGTCTCGGAGTGCTCAGAGGGGCGATTGTTTCCCCGGCCGAGGTGGCTGCCCTCCACCCGTCCATCCTGCCTAGCACCCCTCCAGGGAATCTGCCGGCCGGGCTTCGACAAAGGCACCTCTGGCGCCGGTCCAGGTGATATGAGTCTCGCCGGGCGTGGCAGTGGACAACTCCGCAGCCACCCACTTGGGAGCCGGCAGGGCCGAGGAATCAGGAAAGAGTCCTCCTGCTCTTGCCAGGTGGTGGCCGGAGGTCTTCGGGGATTACAGTCGACCTCCAGTTGCCAGTGGAGAAAAAGGCCGCTTTGGAAGGTGGACTCCATGGACAGTTTAGTATAGTGGTTAGGAGGGTGGACTGGGATCTGGGAGAACTGGGTTTGATTCCCTGTTCCTTCACATCCAGCTGCTGGGTGACCTCGGGCAGGCTACCGTTCTGTCAGAGCTGTTCTCTCAAGAGCAGTTCTCGAAAGAGCTCTCTCAGCCCCACCTCCCTCACAGGGGTGTCTGTTGTGGGGAGAAGAAGGAAAAGGAGAATGTAAGCTGCTCTGAGACTCCAAGTGAGGGATGGGGTATAAATCCAGGCTCTTCTTCTTCTTCCTTCTTCCACTTGGACCTGCTGGTGTGACCTTGGGCAAGCCATAGTTCTGGCACAGCTGTTCCTGAAAAAGAGCTGTTTCTGTCAGAGCTCTCTCAGCCCCACCTCCCTCACAGGGTGTCTGTTGTGGAGAGGGGAAGGGAAAGGAGTTTGTAAGCCGCTCTGAGACTCCTTTGGGGAGTGAAGGGCGGGGGGTATAAATCCAGTCTCTTCTTCTTCTTCTTCCACCTCACAGGGTGTCTGTCGTGGGGAGGGGAAGGGAAAGGAGTTTGTAAGCCGCTCTGAGACTCCTTTGGGGAGTGAAGGGCGGGGGTATAAATCCAATCTCTTCTTCCTCTTCCTTCCAGTTTGATATAGTGGTGAAGTGCAGGAACTCTAATCTGGGAGAACCAGGTTTGATTCCCCACTCCTCCACTTGGACCTGCTGGTGTGACCTTGGGCAAGTCATAGTTCTGTCAGAGGTGTTCCTGAAAAAGGGCAGTTTCTGTCAGAGCTCTCTCAGCCCCACCAACCTCACAGGGTGTCTGTTGTGGGGAGGGGAAGGGAAAGGAGATTGCAAGCCACTCTGAGACACCTTTGGGTAGTGAGGGTGGGGTAGAAATCCAATCTCTTCTTCCTCTTCCTTCCAGTTTGGTGTAGTGGTGAAGTGCACGGACTCCAGTCTGGGAGAACCAGGTTTGATTCTCATCTCCTCCACTTGCAGCTGCTGGATGACCTTGGGCAATCCATAGTTCTGGTACAGCTGTTCCTGAGAAAGAACAGTTTCTGTCAGAGCTCTCTCAGCCCCGCCTCCCTCACAGGGTGTCTGTGGTGGGGAGGGGAAGGGAAAGGAGTTTGTCAGCTGCTCTGAGACTCCCTTGGGTAGTGAAGGGCGGGGTAGAAATCCAATCTCTTCTTCTTCTTCTTCTTCTACCTCACAGGGTGCCTGTTGTGGGGAGGGGAAGGGAAAGGAGTTTGTCAGCCACTCTGAGACTCCTTCGGGTATTGAAGGACGGGGTAGAAATCCAATCTCTTCTTCTTCTTCTTCTACCTCACAGGGGTGTCTGTTGTGGGGAGGGGAAGGAAAAGGAGTTTGTCAGCTGCTCTGAGACTCCTTTGGGTAGTGAAGGGCGGGGTAGAAATCCAATCTCTTCTTCTTCTTCTTTTACCTCACAGGGTGCCTGTTGTGGGGAGGGGAAGGGAAAGGAGTTTGTCAGCCACTCTGAGACTCCTTCGGGTAGTGAAGGGCGGGGTAGAAATCCAATCTCTTCTTCTTCTTCTTCTTCTACCTCACAGGGGTGTCTGTTGTGGGGAGGGGAAGGGAAAGGAGTTTGTCAGCTGCTCTGAGACTCCTCTAGACAGTGAAGGGCAGGGTATGAATCCAATCTCTTCTTCTTCTTCTTCTACCTCACAGGGTGTCTGTTGTGGGGAGGGGAAGGGAAAGGAGTTTGTCAGCCACTCTGAGACTCCTTTGGGTAGTGAAGGGCGGGGTAGAAATCCAATCTCTTCTTCTTCTTCTTCTTCTTCTTCTTCTTCTTCTACCTCACAGGGGTGTCTGTTGTGGGGAGGGGAAGGGAAAGGAGTTTGTCAGCTGCTCTGAGACTCCTTTGGGTAGTGAAGGGCGGGGTAGAAATCCAATCTCTTCTTCTTCTTCTTCTACCTCACAGGGTGTCTGTTGAGGGGAGGGGAAGGGAAAGGAGTTTGTGAGCCACTCTGAGACTCCTTCGGGTAGTGAAGGGCGGGGTAGAAATCCAATCTCTTCTTCTTCTTCTTCTACCTCACAGGGTGTCTGTTGTGGGGAGGGGAAGGGAAAGGAATTTTTCAGCTGCTCTGAGACACCTTTGGGTAGTGAAGGGCAGGGTATGAATCCAATCTCCTCCTCCTCCTTTACTACTACTACTACTTCTTCTTCTTCTTCTTCTTCTTCTTCTTCTTCTTCTTCTTCTTCTTCTTCTTCTTCTTCTTCTTCTTCTTCCTCCTCCTCCTCCTCCTCCTCCTCCTCCTCCTCCTCCTCCTCCTCTTCTTCTTCTTCTTCTTCTTCTTCTTCTTCTTCTTCTTCTTCTTCTTCTTCTTCTTCTTCTTCTTCTTCTTCCTCCTCCTCCTCCTCCTCCTCCTCCTCCTTCCCTGTTCAATTTCCTCCTCTCCCCAAGCCCCACCCTCCTCAGGCGCCACCCCCAAAATCCCCAGGCCCAAGAAAGACACGGCAAACCTAGCTCTGAGGTTCTTTCCCAGGTGGAGATGTGGCCTCATGCAGGACTTTGGGGAGATTTCATTAGTCTTGAAGGTGCTCCTGGACTCTTGCTAATGCGCCTGCCCGTCTTGATCTAGGAAAACGAGTGTATGTCATTTAGACTTCTCTGAAGGAGAACGCCAGGACCGCTCATCAGCGTCAAGATTCGAACCCAGCCCCCTCCAATCCAGTTCCAGTTCCCTGTCCCCTTTCTGCCGGCACAGAGGCTGGCTCCCAAATGCCATCGGAAGGGGGGGAAGTGGGAGCATCCGAGATGGCTGAACTTTTAAAGAAAAAAACCAGTCATTCTAATTGGCACTTGCAGTGTTGATCCATCCGGGGAAATCCAATGGCGCCTTTGTTTTCATCTGTTTACTTTGCTACAGCAGACCAACCTGACGACTTCCCTGCGGTGCGTTTGGGAACCAGTTTTAGCTGAAAGGCAGGTAGGGTGGCCAGGCGCTGGTGAGGGCTGGAGATCTCCTGGGATTAGGCGGGACCCGACTGATGTACTTTCTGTGTGTCGTGGGAACGCTCCTGCTGGGCTTCGGTTCTTTCTGGTGGTTCCAGACTTCTGCAGTCCTGATGCACTGGATACAGAAGGTCCCATTTTTCTGACTGCGTGGGCTCACTATGTATAATCTGCCTTGAGTCGCTGTGAGGAAGGTGAACTATAAATAATGTGATGAACACGTAAGAACATAAGAGAAGCCAGTGTTGGATCAGGCCAATGGCCCATCCAGTCCAACACTCTCACAGCGGCCAAAATATAGCAGGTGCCATCAGGAGGTCCAGCAGTGGGGCCAGGACACCAGAAGCCCTCCCACTACTGCCCCCTCCAGCACCAAGAATAGAGTGCATCACCTGCCCCAGACTGAGAGTTCCCATCTATACCCTGTGGCTAAGAGCCACTGATGGACTTCCGCTCCAGATGTTTATCTAATTCCCTCTTGAAACTGTCCATGCTTGCAGCTGCCACCACCTCCTGTGGCAGTGAATTCCACGTGTTAATCACTCTTTGGGTGAAGAAGGACTTCCTTTTATCTGTTCTAACCCGACTGCTCAGCAATTTTATGGAGTGCCCACGAGTTCTTGTCTTGTGAGAAAGGGAGAAAAGTACTTCTTTCTCAACCTGCTCAATCCCATTCATAATCTTATAAACCTCGATCATGTCACCCCTCAGCCGTCGTTTCTCCAAGCTAAAGAGACCCAAGCGTTTTAACCTTTCTTCATAGGGAAATGTTCCAACCCTTTTATCATTCTAGTTGCCCTTCTCTGCACTTTTTCCAATGCTATAATATCCTTTTTGAGGTGTGGTGACCAGAACTGTACACAGTACTCCAAATGAGGTCGCACCAATGATTTATACAGGGGCATGATGATACTGGCTGATTTGTTTTCAATTCCCTTCCTAATAATCCCCAGCATACTGTTGGCCTTCTTTAATCCCCAGCATAGCGTTGGCCTTCTTTCACGTGGCGTTCACTGCCGCAGGGAGTGGTGGTGGAGGCAAGCATAGGCGGCTTCAAGAGGCGCTTGGAGAAACGTAGGGAGCAGAGGCTTACCAGTACCTATTAGCCACCAGGTGTAGATGGAAGACTCTGTCTGGGCCAGCGATGCTCTGTCTTCTTGGTGCTTGGGGGTCCACAGTGGGAAGGCTTCTGGAGTTCTGGCCTTGCTGGTGGACCTCCTTGCTGGTTGTGGCCACTGTGTGGCAAAGAGTGTTGGACTGGAGGGGCCATTGGCTTGACCCAACATGGCTTCTCTTATGTTCTTCTGTCCGGGGCAGTGATGCTCTGTCTTCTTGGTGCTTGGGGGGCTGCAGTGGAGGGTTTCAGGAGTTCTGGCCCCGCTGGTGGACCTCCTGATGACACCTGGGTTTTGGCCACTGTGTGACACAGAGTGCTGGACTGGATGGGCCACTGGCCTGATCCAACATGGCTTCTTTTATGTTCTTATGTCTGGGGCTGTGATGCTCTGTCTTCTTGCTGCTTGGGGGGCCAAGAGTGGGAGGGCTTCTGGAGTTCTGGCCCCACTGGTGGACCTCCTGATGGCCCCTGGGTTTTGGCCACTGTGTGACACAGAGTGCTTGACTGGATGGGCCACTGGCCTGATCCAAAAGGGCTTCTCTGATGTTCTTATGTTCTTAACATAAATAAAATCTATATTAAATTAAAAAAAGCGATCTCCAGTCGTCAGAGATCAGTTCCCCTGGAGAAAATGGTTGCACTGGAACGTGGGCTGCATGGCATTATATGTCACTGAAGTCCCGCCCTTCCCGACCTCCACCCTTTCCAGACTCTACCCCCAAAATCTGCAGGAATTTCCCAACCCAGACCTGGCAACCCTAATTTATGCAGGGCAAAGATATCATACCCAATGGGTAGTTCAGGGTTGGGCTTAACATCCATCCATGCACAGATGACGAGGATTTCTGCCTGGAAACCCACATCCCTTCTTTCCCCATCACTCCACCATTTGTTTCTCAGCTATGTCAGGGTCTGGCCAGGGGCGGATGAAGGCTCCCTGGTGCCCTAAGCAGCACTGACCCATCTCGGTGCCCCCCGGTCCTTTCCACACTGACCCCGTCCATTTGAGTGGTTGACCTGTCTGACCAGAAATACAACGCAGGTTTGCAGCAATACAAAAATTTATTCGTAGGATAACCCAATAGACTGTACAAACTAAGCCAAGCTTTGGCGACATAAAGGTAAAGGTTCCCTTGCTCGAAAGCCAGTCGAATCCGACTCTAGGGTTGCGGTGCTCATCTCCGTTTCAAAGCCGAAGAGCCAGCGCTGTCCGAAGACGTTTCCGTGGTCATGTGGCCGGCATGACTAAACACCTTGGTGCACGGAACGCTGTCACCTTCCCACCGAAGTGGTCCCTATTTATCTACTTGCAATTTCTTGCTTTCGAACTGCTAGGTTGGCAGGAGCTGGAACCAGAGACGGGAGCTCACTCTGTCATGCGGCACTCTCAGGTCTCGAACTGCTGAACGACTGACCTTCCACAGCCTGCAGTTCAGCGTCTGAACCACTTGAGCCACCGCAGCTTTATGGCGACATAAATTTCTACAAAAATGCAATACGTCTATTCTAATATTTCACAAGTTAAATGTATCAAAGTTCCCATATTCATGACCCGCAAGGCATCTTTCTACATTTTTTTCACCCTTTCCCCAACTTTGTGGTGCCCCCTTTGGCCCTGGTGCCCTAAGGCACGTGCTTAAGTCTGCTTAATGGTCTGGCAGCAGCGCTTGTTTGGATCGGGGTCTTGTGAGAGGGCAACTCGCTTGCCAGCAAACAATCCCTGCGGGGACGGCTCCTCCATTATGACGTCTGCCAATGTGGCCAACCGGAGGCGGGGAAACAGAGCAGCTCCTTGCAAAGAGAGCAACAGCCAGTCTAAACTCTGGCACCCCAAGACATCGTTTTTGATGTTCATAAGTACAAAAGAACATAAGAGAAGCCAATGTTGAATCAGGCCAATGGCCCATCTAGTCCAACACTCTGTCACACAGCGGCCAAAATATACCAGGTGCCATCAGGAGGTCCAGCAGTGGGGCCAGGACACCAGAAGCCCTCCCACTGCTGCCCCCTCCAGCAACAAGAATAGAGTGCATCACCTGCCCCAGACTGAGAGTTCCCATCTGTACCCTGTGGCTAATAGCCACTGATGGACTTCTGCTCCATAGGTTTATCTAATTCCCTCTTGCAACTGTCCATGCTTGCAGCTGCCACCACCTCCTGTGGCAGTGAATTCCATATGTTAATCACTCTTTGGGTGAAGAAGTATTTCCTTTTATCCGTTCTAACTAGAAGCCCTCCCACTGCTGCCCCCCACCCCAGCACCAAGAATAGAGTGCATCACCTGCCCCAGACGGAGAGTTCCCATCTATATTTTGTTGTTCAGTCTCACAGTCGAGTCCGACTCTTCGCGACCCCATGGACCAGATTATGCCAGGCCCTCCTGTCTTCTGCTGTCCGCTGAAGTTTGCTCAATTTCATGTTCGTTGCATCGATGACACTGTCTAACCATCTCATCCCCTTTGCCGTCCCCTTCTTCTTTGACCTTCAATCTTTCCCAGCATCAGGGTCTTCTCCAGTGAATGCTCCCTTCTCATTGGGTGGCCAAAGTATTTGAACTTCAGCTTCCATCTATACCCTGTGGCTAATAGCCACTGATGGACTTCTGCTCCATATGTTTATCTAATTCCCTCTTGAAACTGTCCATGCTTGTAGCTGCCACCACCTCCTGTGGCAGTGAATTCCAAGTGTTAATCACTCCTTGGGTGAAGAAGGACTTCCTTTTATCTGTTCTAACCTGACTGCTCAGCAATTTCATGGAGTGCCCACGAGTTCTTGCATTGAGAGAAAGGGAGAAAAGTACTTCTTTCTCAACCTGCTCAGTCCCATTCATAATCTTATAAACTCCGATCATGTCACCCCTCAGCCGTTGTTTCTCTAAGTGCACATTAGCTAAATTCTCTAAGTGTACTTCTAAGTGCACTTCTAAGTGCACAATGGCTCGTCCCATCTATACCCTGTGGCTAATAGCCACTGATGGACTTCTGCTCCAAATGTTTATCTAATTCCCTCTAATTCATTCAAGGAAGGAGCAACCAGTCCTCTTCTGGAAAAAAAAAACAGGCACGAAGGCCAAAGCTCTTCATATTTGAGCTCTCTACAATGACCCCCCCTCTCATTTTGGTGTAGTGGGAGAACCGGGTTTGATGCCCCACTCCTCCACATGCAGCTGCTGGTGTGACCTCGGGCAAGGCCATAGTTCTGTCAGAGCTGTTCTTGTAAAAGAGCCGTTTCTGTCAGAGCTCTCCCAGCCCCGCCGACCTCACAGGCAATGCTACCCCTCGAAGCTGTGGAGTCTCGTGAGCAAAAAATTGTGCTTGGTGAGTGACTGGCATTGAAGTTGTGAGCGAGCAATTGGGCTGCTGCATAAACTACTTTTGCTCTGGAGCCGTCCCTCCCGAGCTAAGACAAAAATGTGTGAACTAGCTCGCACTAACTTACCTTAGAGGGAACACTACTCAAAGGGTGCCTCTTGTGGGGAGGGGAAGGGCCCTTCAGAGGAACTGGCTGGTCACTGTGTGAGACAGGATGCTGGACTAGATGGACCCTCACTGGTCTGACCCAGCAGGGCTCTTCTGAGGTTCTTAGGAAGGCCCTCGGCCTCTCTGTCCTGTTGTTGGCCCTCCAGAGGAACTGGCTAGCTACTGTGTGAGACAGGAGGCTGGACTAGATGGACCCTCACTGGTCTGACCCAGCAGGGCTCCTCTGAGGTTCTTAGGAAGGCCCTCGGCCTCTCTGTCCTGTTGTTGGCCCTCCAGAGGAACTGGCTAGCTACTGTGTGAGACAGGAGGCTGGACTAGATGGACCATCACTGGGCTGACCCAACAGGGCTCTTCTGAAGTTCTTATGAAGGCCTTGGCCTCTCTGCCCTGTTGCTGGCCCTCCAGAGGAACTGGCTAGCTACTGTGTGAGACAGGAGGCTGGACTAGATGGACCATCACTGGGCTGACCCAACAGGGCTCTTCTGAAGTTCTTATGAAGGCCTTGGCCTCTCTGTCCTGTTGTTGGCCCTCCAGAGGAACTGGCTAGCTACTGTGTGAGACAGGAGGCTGGACTAGATGGACCATCACTGGGCTGACCCAACAGGGCTCTTCTGAAGTTCTTATGAAGGCCTTGGCCTCTCTGTCCTGTTGTTGGCCCTCCAGAGGAACTGGCTAGCTACTGTGTGAGACAGGAGGCTGGACTAGATGGACCATCACTGGGCTGACCCAGCAGGGCTCTTCTGAAGTTCTTATGAAGGCCTTGGCCTCTATGCCCTGTTGCTGGCCCTCCAGAGGAACTGGCTGGAAACTGTGTGAGACAGGTTGCTGGACTAGATGGACCGTCACTAGTCTGACCCAGCAGGGCTCTTCTTATGACCTTATGAAGGCCTCGGACTCTCTGCCCTGTTCTTGGCCCTCCAGAGGAACTGGCTGACCACTGTGTGAGACGGGATGCTGGACTAGATGGACTACTCGTCTCATCCAGCAGGGCTCTTCCGATGTTTTTATGTTTACAAGGAGGACTTCTAACTGTAATTACAGAGTGACTCACAGCTTGTTGGCTGTCGTAATATTGTGGGGATTCAGCGCTGTGAATAGAGTAGCCAGCAGGGACATATTCCCATCCTGTCCTTCATTCAAGGAAATATGGGATAGATGCCTGGTTCTTCCTTCTTCTGTTTTATTCTCACAAGAACAACCCAGTGAGGTAGACTAGGCAGAGAGAGATGGAGGCCCAACCTTTGGGTTTTTCTAGTCTGGTAACCCTAATTCTACTAATAAACACTGGCTTCCCACCTACTTTCTGGGGGACAAACCAGACACTACGAAACCATCCAGAGCCAGTTTGGTGTAGTGGTTAAGAGCAGTAGACTCTAACCTGGGAGAACCAGGATTGATTCCCCACTCCTCCTCTACATGCAGCTGCTGGCATGACCCTGGGTTAGTCACAAGGTCTCTCAGAGCTGTTCTCTCAAGAGCAGTCCTCGAAAGAGCTCTCTCAGCCCCGCCTACCTCACAGGGTGTCTGTTGTGGGGAGGGAAAGGAGATTGTAAGCCACTCTGAGACTCCTTTGGGGTAGTGAAGGGCAGAGTATAAATCCAATCTCCTCCTCCTCTTCCTCCTCCTCCCCTCTTTTACTTAAGATTGCCAACTATGGGCTACAAAATTCCTGGAGATTTGGGGAGCAAAGCCTAAGGAAGAGGGCTCGAAGAGGGGAGGGAACTCTGCGAAAACAATGCCATCGATTCCATTCTCCAAAGCAGCCATTTTCTTCACTCCATCCTCCATTTTCTCCGGGGGAACTGATCTCCTGTCTGGAGACCGCAGCCTCACTTGTAATTCCAGGGGATCTCCAGGCTGGAGGTTGGCAATCTGACACCCACCCACACTTTCCATGTGGCCAGACCCAGGCAGGTTACCTGGCCCCGCTCACACCTGGCTTGGCCCTGATCCATTAACCTAAGTGGTGCCCGATTGCCAGGAAATGCTTGTGGGCACTGGGTGTTAAGGGGAGAGTTATGGAGGAATTTCTCTTGGCACAGGCTGCCTTCCGGAGGCCAAGGGCTGGGTGGCGGCTGAAAGGAACCGGAGAGCTTTGCCTCGTAAATGCCTCAGAATCCATGGCGCGGTTCAGGTAACAGCGAGCAAAGTATGTGGGGGTGGGGTGGGGGGTGGGGGGAGGAATCTGGGCCTAACTTGACATTCTTATTTGTCTTGCTGGCTCTGAACCTGGTTCATGTCCTTTTCCACTCCGTCAAGAGAGTCTGCAATCCTGCTCCAAGCCACTGGGCACTGGCAGGCCTCCCCGCTGGTTTTATATCAAGCTTCCATCAGCTGTGCTTTGGGTTGCCAACTTCCAGGTGGAACCTGGAGATGTCCCAGAATTACAACTGCTCTCCAGATGATGGAGATCAGCTCCTCTGCCCCTCCCTTCCAGGAGGAGGAGGAGGAGGAGGAGGAGGAGGAGGAGGAGGAGGAGGAGAAGAAGAAGAAGAAGAAGAAGAAGAAGAAGAAGAAGAAGAAGAAGAAGAAGAAGAAGAAGAAGAAGAAGAAGAAGAAGAAGAGGAGGAGGAGGAGGAGGAGGAGGAGGAGGAGGAGGAGGAGGAGGAGGAGGAGGAGATCAGATTTATACCCTGCCCTTCACTACTCAAAGGAGTCTCAGAGCGGCTTACAAACTCCTTCCTCTTCCCCTCCCCACAACAGACGCCCTGTGAGGTAGAAGAAGAGGAAGAGATTGGATTTATACTCCGCCTTTCACTACCCAAAGGAGTCTCAGAGCAGCTGACAAACTCCTTTCCCTTCCCCTCCCCACAGCAGACACCCTGTCAGGTAGGCGGGGCTGAGAGAGCGAGGGCCAGGACCAAGGATAGGAGGCCTCTGTGATGGCCCTGCAGAGGAACTGGTTGGCCACTGTGTGAGGCAGAATGCTAGGCTAGATGGACCACTGGTCTGATCCAGCAGGGCTCTTCTGTTGTTCTTATGAAGGCCTCAGCCTCTGCGCCCTGTTGTTGGCCCTGCAGAGGAACTGGTTGGCCACTGTGTGAGGCAGAATGCTAGGCTAGATGGACCACTGGTCTGATCCAGCAGGGCTCTTCTGGTGTTCTTATGAAGGCCTTGGCCTCTGAGACCTGTTGTTGACCTTCCAGAGGAACTGGTTGGCCACTGTGTGAGACAGGATGCTGGACTAGATGGACCACTGGTCAAATCCAATCAAAGTTTATTGTACAGTCAAAGATCAGCATAGATAAAATACTACCAAAAAAACACCACACAAAAAGTTAAAATTGATGATGGACTGCTGGTCTGATCCTGCAGGGATCTTCTGATGGTCTTTTCAGAGGAAGGCCTCAGCCTCTCTGCCCTGTTGTCAGCCATACAGAGGAACTGGTTGGCCACTGTGTGAGACAGGATGCTGGACTAGGTGGACTTCTGGTCTGATCCAGCAGGGCTCTTTTGATGTACTTATGAAGGGAAGGCCTTGGCCTCTCTCTGCCCTGTTGTTGGCCCTCCAGAGGAACTGGTTGGCCACTGTGTGAGACAGGATGCTGGACTAGGTGGACTTCTGGTCTGATCCAGCAGGGCTCTTTTGATATACTTATGAAGGGAAGGCCTTGGCCTCTCTCTGCCCTGTTGTTGGCCCTCCAGAGGAACTGGTTGGCCACAGAGTGAGATAGGATGCTGGACTAGATGGACCCTCACTGGTCTGATCCAGCAGGGCTCTTCTGATGCTCTTCTGAAGTCCTCAGTCTGTATGCCCTGTTGATGGCCCTCCAGAGGAACTGGCTGGCCACTGTGTGAGACAGAATGCTAGGCTAGATGGACCACTGGTCTGATCCAGCAGGGCTCTTCTTAGGTTCTTATTAGTTACCATGGGGAACTCACAACTTCTATATGGCTGCAAGTCCCCGTGGCAGTCATGTGTTTAAAGGTACTGTGTAGATTGTTTCTCCTGCCACATTATCAATGGCCAGAGCAATGCCATGACTCCAGTTTATTTCTTTTTCTACAAGGAAGCTTTGAAATTGTCATTTGCTGTAGAGATTGTGGACGGTTTTGTTTTTGACTCACAACATTTCGCCCTCAGTTTCTTCCCCCTGTACATATATCACTTACACCATGATCATCTCATTGTATTACAAAATGCTTGCTTTGTTTCGTAGGTTGAACTGCTGGTCCTTTGAAATCACCAGAAGCGTCCTCAGCTCTTTGACCACTGTGGTGTCTGACAATGGTGCACATTTCATCTTTGAAGCTGCGGCTGTATCAAGCTTTTTGATGTACACAGCACAGCGTTTGGCCCCAGATTTTCTAGTGTCTTTCCCTCCCTCTTCACAAGGGGATGCAGTACCCAACATGAGGCTTTTAGTTCCTTCTCTGATGCTGTGGAACATAACGCAGTTCTCTTGCTCCATTCAAGCTGGTTGGCCTTCTGTTGTTTTTACAGCTAGAAAGGTTTGTTTCCGAACATCTCAAAAGTGTAGATAGTGGGTTTTTTTGTGAATAATGTCCCGCCATACAGCACACACTGAGATAGCAGCAGGCAACTTTCTCACAGCAAATAAGTCCTTATTTAATATAATGTTGGTCAGAATTCCAAGCATCCTCGCTAGTTGTGTTTTCCTTTGTTTCGCTTTCAGCAGTTTCTCTGCTGAAATTCTCCAGGAATTTCCCAACCTGGAGCTGAGAACTCTAAATGCTCGGCTGGTGTGCCGGACCCAGTGAGAAATGTGTTCTCAAACCAGCAGGGAACAGTGACCACCATGCCATTAAATGCAACATACATGTTAGCAGAGTCGCTGAAAACTCTGAGAGAGGCAGTTTGGTGTAGAAGAAGAGAAGAAGAAGAAAAGATTGAATTTATACCCTGCTCTTCACTGCCCAAGGGAGCCTCAGAGCAGCTCACAAACTCCTTTCCCTTCCCCTCCCCACAACAGACACCCTGTGAGGTAGAAGAAAAAGAAGAGATTGGATTTATACCCTGCCCTTCACTACCCAAAAGAGTCTCAGAGCGGCTTACAAACTCCTTTCCCTTCCCCTCCCCACAACAGGCACCCTGTGAGGTAGAAGAAGAAGAGAACTGGCAGAGACAGACCAAGAGAGAGATCTTGGAGTCGTAGTGGATAACTCGATGAAAATGTCTAGACAGTGTGTAGCTGCAATAAAGAAGGTCAACGCTATGCTGGGGATTATTAGGAAGGGAATTGAAAACAAATCAGCCAGTATCATCATGCCCCTGTAGAAATCATTGGTGCGACCTCATTTGGAATACTGTGTACAGTTCTGGTCACCACATCTCAAAAAGGATATTATAGCATTGGAAAAAGTGCAGAGAAGGGCAACTAGAATGATAAAAGGGTTAGAACACCTTCCCTATGAAGAAAGGTTAAAATGCTTGGGGCTCTTTAGCTTGGAGAAACGACGGTTGAGGGGTGACATGATCGAGGTTTATAAGATTATGAATGGAACTGAGCAGGTTGAGAAAGAAGTACTTTTCTCCCTTTCTCACAATACAAGAACTCCTTGTGGGCACTCCATGAAATTGCTGAGCAGTCAGGTTAGAACAGATAAAAGGGAATACTTCTTCAACCAAAGAGTGATTAACATATGGAATTAACTGCCACAGGAGGTGGTGGCAGCTGCAAGCATGGACAGTTTCAAGAGGGAATTAGATAAACATCTGGAGCAGAAGTCCATCAGTGGCTCTTAGCCACAGGGTATAGATGGGAACTCTCAGTCTGGGGCAGGTGATGCACTCTATTCTTGGTGCTGGAGGGGGCAGCAGTGGGAGGGCTTCTAGTGTCCTGGCCCCACTGCTGGACCTCCTGATGGCCCCTGGTATATTTTGGCCGCTGTGTGACAGAGTGTTGGACTAGATGGCCATTGGCCTGATTCAACATTGGCTTCTCTTATGTTCTTATGTTCTTATGAGATTGGATTTCTGCCCTGCCCTTCACTACCCAAAGGAGTCTCAGAGCGGCTTACAAACTCCTTTCCCTTCCCCTCCGCACAACAGACACCCTGTGAGGTAGAAGAAGAGATTGGATTTATACCCCGCCCTTCACTACCCAAGGGAGTCTAAGAGCAGCTTACAAACTCCTTTCCTTCCCCTCCCCACAACAGACACCCTGGGAAGTGGGCAGGGCTGAGAGAGCTCTGACAGAAACCACTCTTTTTCAAGAACAGGTGTGCCAGAGCTTGTGACTGACCCAAGGTCACATCAGCAGGTGCAAGCAGAGGATTGGGGGAATCAAACCCGGTTCTCCCAGATTAGAGTCCGCGCACTTAACCACTACACGGACTCTGATCTGGGAGAACCGGGTTTTGATTCCCCACTTCTCCACGTGCAGCTGCTGGTGTGACCTTGGGTAAGTCATGAGTTCTCTCAGAGCTGTTCTTTCAAGGGCAGTTCTCTCAGAGCTCTTTCAGTCCTACCTACTTTACAGGTTGTCTGTTGTGGGGAGGGGAAGGGAAAGGAGATTGTCAGCTGCTCTGAGACTCCTTCGGGTAGTGAAGGGCAGGGTATAAATCCAACTCTTCCTCTTCCTCCTCCTCTTCTTCCTCCTCCGCCTCCTCTTCTTCTTTTCCTTCTCCTCCTCCTCCTCCTTCTAGCAAAGCAAAGAAATAAAATATCCTGGCAGCATTGTGTGTGTGTGGGGGGGGCCCTCTGGGCCTTAAACATTCAAGGTATGCTGTGAGGTTAACGATGTAATTGGATGCCGGAGCGGAGTGTCCTTGTTTGCCCGTCAAGCACAAAGCCTGCTGTGATGCCCAGATCCCTTTTGATCCTAGATGAGCATCCTCCCAGCCGTGTGCCGGTGCCAATGCTGCCACTCAGCAAGGGCAGGCTTGGCAGCCCGAGGCACCTGTCAATACCCAGGAAGCCTTGGGCTGCCAAAGAGCAGGCAGGAGTGGCATGCCAGGGTGCTGGCAGAGGCCCCTGCTATTTGTTCAGTGCTGCAGATGACAACAGAGGGAGGAAGGGAGGGAACGCCTGCAGAGTGTGATGGACATGAGGGTCCCTGTCGCTTCTTCCAAACACTGAAATATCTCCGCAAGGATTGCGGGGCTCATTCCACAGATTCCGGGCTTCTTTCCAAACAGTTCGGGGGCCCAGAAAGAAGCGGCAGGGGGGGAAAGAGGTTTCTTCTCTGCATCGAAGCCCCCTCCCTTGTCCAAAGAATCTGACACCTCTTTGAGAGGAGACTGTGAACGGTGGGCGGGAGGGAGAGAAGAACAGATGCCTTTCTGATGCCTGGCAAGGAGGCTGGAGCCGATCCAGTTGCAATCCGTCCAGGTCCGTGGCTACAATGGGGCATCTCGGGGCCTGGCGCCCTGACTTACCACCAAGGCCCCCCAACTTCTCATCCAGTCCAGGCACTCCCTTGGGGTGTGTGTGCAGGGTGCCCCTTGACTTATTTAAAGGCCTCCCCCAAATTAAAAATCCTGGCTATGGGCCTGAATCCGTCTCTGTCCTGAAAGGGGCCACCAAGCCTCTTTTACCTGGGAGTGCCAGTATGACCAATGGCCCGGAGGAGCCAGGAGAAGAATTTGGATCCAGCCCTTGCGTTGCCCTCAGGTGGGAGACAGACTGCGCTTGTGAGAAGCCCCCCTGCCCCGCAGTTGCTTGGAGACGGCCTTGAACCCCGACTGGCACCGGTGAGGAGGCCGAGATGAGCTCATGAAACACATGAGATGGATTTCATGCTGTTTGAGAACCTTCCTGGAAAATGTCACGGGTGTCACTGAAAGTGTTTTGGATCCCCTCAGAAGTGCTTGGATGTCTCTCCTGAGCAGGAATCTGAAAACCTGACCAGAAAAAAAAAAATGGTTTTGGAGAAATTTCAGAGGCAAGTTAGGAACCTGTAAAGCCTGGGGGAGAACTTAAGAATGTAATAGAGCCCTGCTGGATCAGACCAATAGTCCATCTGGTTCAGCATCCTGTCTCCCACAGTAGCCAACCAGTTCCTCTGGAGAGCCAACAACAGGGCAGAGAGGCTGAGGCCTTCATAAGAACCTAAGAAGAGTCCTGCTGGATCAGACAGTGAGGGTCCATCTAGTCCAGCATCCTGTCTCACACGGAGGCCAGCCAGTTCCTCAGGAGGGCCAGCAACAGAGCATAGAGGTCGAGGCCTTCAAAAGGACATTAGAAGAGCCCTGCTGGATCAGACCAGTGGTCCATCTAGTCCAGCATCCCATCTCACACAGTAGCCAACCAGTTTCTCTGGAGGACCAACAACAGGGCATAGAGGCCGAGGCCTTCATAAGAACATCAGAAGAGCCCTGCTGGATCAGACCAGTGGTCTATCTAGTCTTCCGCATCGCCTCCTGCCTGATCATTTAACTGGAGATGCCAGAGGAAGAAGAAGAGGAGGAGGAGATTGGATTTCTACCCCGTCCTTCACTACCCGAAGGCGTCTCAGAGCGGCTTACAAACTCCTTTCCCTTCCTCTCCCCATAATAGACACCCTGTGAGGTAGGCGGGGCTGAGAGAGCTCTGAGAGAACTGCCCTTTCAAGAACAGCTCTGACAGAACTATGGCCTGCCCAAGGTCATCCAGCAGCTGCGAGTGGAGGAGTGGGGAATCAAACCCAGTTCTCCCAGATTAGAGTCCGTGCTTCTAACCACTACACCAAACATAGGGTGGCATAGTGGTTAAGAGCCAGTTTGGTGTAGTGGTTAAGTGCACGGACACTAATCTGGGAGAACCGGGTTTGATTCCCCACTCCTCCTCCACAAGCAGCTGCTGGTGTGACCTTGGGTCAGTCCCAAGTTCTTTCAGAGCTGTTCTCTCAAGGGTAGTTCTCTCAAGGACAGTTTTCTTAGAGCTCTCTCAGCCCCACCTACCTCACAGGGTGTCTGTTGTGGGGAGGGGAAGGGAAAGAAGTTTGTAAGCTGCTCTGAGACTCCTTTGGGTAGTGAAGGGCAGGGTATAAATCCAATCTCTTTCTCTTCTTCTACCTCACAGGGTGTCTGTTGTGGGGAGGGGAAGGGAAAGGAGTTTGTCAGCCACTCTGAGACTCCTTCGGGTAGTGAAGGGCAGGGTATAAATCCAGTCTCTCCTTCCTCAAGGGATAGAGTGTTCAGCATCCCTTTTGTTACCAAATGTGCTCGAAACATCCTTGTCTCAGGCTCAGATCCGAGCTCAGACAGAGAGGAATGAATGATGCATACCCGGAGGTTTCGCTGTGAAAAGCAATGGCGCTCCAGAGCAGGATTAGAAAAGACAACGGAGGCTGTGATAACCTGGAATAATGAGAGAGAATTTACTGAGGAGAAACAGGGCTACGGGCTACAGTCAGAGCAATGCTTCAATATATTTTAGCACCGGAATACTTCACAGCCCATCAATACCAGGACCCCGTTCTGGCACCAACCCAGCCGTTAACCATCACAGAGTAGTGAAGAAGAGAAAGTAAGGAGGGAGAAGGAGAAGGAGAGGGTGGCTATTATCTATCTTTTCTCCAGTTTGGGGGAGAGGATCATCTGGGTTGTTTTAATTCCATTCAGACTGGAACGCCAGCTACGGCTTGGATGGAGATTCAAAGTAAAGCCCTCGGCAAGAGGCCAAAAGGCCCCTGCAGTGCCAGGCAATACATCGAAAGGGAGGGCACGGCTGGGTCAGAGTGGCCTGTCAGGACCCAGGGAATATTTATAGGAGGCACGCAAGTGAGCAGGCCCGTGTGGGAGCTGGCAGCATGTGCGAGATGGGCAGTGTGCTGTTCTCTTTGGAACTGGGGAAAAGCTAGGGAAGAAGAAGAAGAAGAAGAAGAAGAAGAAGAAGAAGAAGAAGAAGAAGAAGAAGAAGAAGAAGAAGAGGAGGAGGAGGAGGAGGAGGAGAAGAAGAAGAAGAGGAGGAGGAGGAGGAGGAGGAGGAGGAGGAGAAGAAGAAGAAGAGGAGGAGGAGGAGGAGGAGATTGGATTTGCAAGCTGGGCAGTGTGCTGTTCTCTTTGGAACTGGGGAAAAGCTAGGGAAGAAGAAGAAGGAGAAGGAGAAGGAGAAGGAGAAGAGGAGGAGGAGGAGAAGGAGGAGATTGGATTTACACCCCACCTTTCACTACCTGACCCGGGGCCGCGGTGGCTCAGAGGTTAAGATGCTGAGCTGCAGACCGGAAGACCCTAATACTTCTTGACGGAGTGAGCTCCCATCTCTGGCCCCAGCTCTTGCCAACCTAGCAGTTCGAAAGCAAGAAACTGCAAGTAGATAAATAGGTAACAGCGTTCCGTGCGCCTCGGCGTCTAGTCATGCCGGCCACATGACCACAGAAACGTCTTCAGACAGCGCTGGCTCTTCGGCTTGAAAACGGAGATGAACACCGAATCCCTAGAGTCAGATTCGACTGGCTTTCAAGCAAGGGAAACCTTTACCTTTTTCCACTACTTGAAGGAGTCTCAGAGCGATTCACAATCTCCTTTCCCTTCCCCTCCTCACAACAGACACCCTGTGAGGTCGGTGGGGCTGAGAGAGCTCTCATGAGGACTGGTCCTGAGAGAGCAGCTCTGAGAGAACCTGTGACTGAACCAAGGTCACACCAGCAGCTGCATGTGGAGAAGTGGGGAAATGATCAAACCTGGTTCTCCCAGATTAGAGTCTGTGCACTTCACCAGAGTGCATAGATGACCTGCAAGGTCCCTTCCAACTCTAACATTCTATGATTCTATACACCAATCTTGCTCTCAAGAGTCAGGGCTTTCTTTGGTATCTGGCAAAGGCAGCTTTGACTCTAGGAAGGTAACACCCTGAAAATCTTGTGGGTCTAGAAGAAGAAGAAGAAGAAGAAGAAGAAGAAGAGATTGGATTTATACCTCGCCCTTCACTTGGAGTCTCAGAGTGGCTTACAAACTCCTTCCCCTTCCCCTCCCCACAACAGACACCCTGTGAGGTAGGTGGGGCTGAGAGAACTCTAACACAGACTGCTCTTTTTAGAGAACAGCTGTGCCCGAGCTTGTGACTGACCCAAGGTCACACCAGCAGGTGCAAGTGGAGGAGTGGGGAATCAAACCCGGTTCTCCCAGATTAGAGTCCACACACTTAACCTCTACACCAAACTGTAAGGTGGTCGTGGACTTGAATCTCGCTCCTGTAGGGACTGAGCACAACAGAGAAGGGAAGCTGGCATTTGTGGGCTTGCTCAAATCATGGTTGTTGGCCTCCAGATGATACAGCTTTGAGAATGACAAGAGTACTCCATTTATGAATAGTAGCTGCACTATGTGTCTTTTGTAGGACTGGCAAAAGCATCCATGTAACCACTGAGAAGGCAGTCCCCCTTTTTGGAAGACTTCATCGCAAGGAGAACTGGGTTATTATTCTAGGAATTCCCGTTGGGGCTTGACTTTTCAAAACACTGATGCTAAACTGTCTGGTAGTTAGAAATCTCTATGTACTGAATGTTACTGCTTAATGAATATTTATACCTGACCAGGATGAAATAATGATATACTATGTACTTTACTAAATAATGACTATAAATAGAACACATAAATAGAACTCCAAGAGTGATTAACACATGGAATTCACTGCCACAGGAGGTGGTGGCAGCTACAAGCATGGACAGTTTCAAGAGGGAATTGGCCTGATCCAACATTGGCTTCTCTTATGTTCTTATTAGTTTGTTAAAAGCTTTTTGCAGTGTATATTTATTTGTTGCTGGCCTCCAGGTGCTGGTAGGTCTCCCGGCATTACAGCAATAGAGATCAGTTCTCCTGGAGAAAAGGGCCGCTCCGGGAAGACTCTATGGCTTTCTTGCCTGCTGATGTTCTTCCCTCCCCCAAACCTTGCCCTCCCCAGACTCTACCCCCCCAAAAAAAAGCTCCAGGAATTTCCCAACGGAGAGCTGGCAACCCCAGGGTCAAACATTCCAGCGGCACATTCCTTTCACCCTCCCACCTCCGTCCCTGCCTTGGAAAACCTGGATCTGGCGATAGTAGCTGGGTCAGATGCTGACCAAAAACGGGAGAGAGAGATTGCAATAAAACAGAGGCATAAGAACATAAGAGAAGCCAATGTTGGATCAGGCCAACGGCCCCTTCCAGGCCAACACTCTGTGTCACACAGCGGCCAAAAATACCAGGTGCCATCAGGAGGTCCAGCAGTGGGGCCAGGACACCAGAAGCCCTCCCTCTGTTGACCCCTCAAGCACCAAGAATACAGAGCATCCCTTGCCCCAGATTCCCTATCTATACCTTGTGACTAATAGTCACCGATGGACTTCTGCTCCATATGTTTATCCAATTCCCTCTTATAAGAGAAGCCAATGTTGGATCAGGCCAGTGGCCCATCCAGTCCAACACTCTGTCACACAATGCCCAGAAATACCAGGGGCCCTCAGGAGGTCCACCAGTGGGGCCAGGACACTAGAAGACCTCCCACTGTTGACCCCACCCACAAGCACCAAGAATACAAAGCATCACCTGCCCCAGAGTCCCTATCTATATTTTGTGGCTAATAGCCACTGATGGACCTCTGCTCCAGATGTTTATCCAATTCCCTCTTATAAGAACATAAGAGAAGCCAATGTTGAATCAGGCCAATGGCCCCTCCAGTCCAGCACTCTGTGTCGCACAGTGGCCAAAAATAGCAGGTGCTATCAGGAGGTCCAGCAGTGGGGCCAGGACACGAGAAGCCCTCCCATTGTTGACCCCCTCCAATCACCAAGAATGCAGAGCATGTTTGTCATGGCAATACATCGCAACCTGAGCAAGTCACACACACACACACACATGAACATCGTGACTTTTTCATGCTCACCCCTGCCAGCAGCACTTGGAGCATGAGCATGTCTGGAAGTATATATACCCCCCCAATCCCCCTTTTGCCCCCCTCTCTCAATTAGACCTTTCGCATTCTGAAACAGCTACGTTTGCTTTTGCTGGCTATGTAATAGCTTGAACTTTGGAATTATTATTACAAACAATTCCGAATTGACAGTAACGACTAAAGGAACAGCTAAAGTAAAAAACACCTTAGGCCCCGGTCACATGGAGACATTGCCGTGCAAAAGGCACGAATGCTGGGCAGATTTTCGGGGTGCGATCACACCGCAACGTCTGGCGAGCTTAGCGCACCCGTGGCCAACCCATGGCGCCCTGCCGAAGATGCGCAGTTAAAAAGTACCTGCAAAAATCTACTAGCAAATGGTTTGCCACGGGCTCCAGACAGACTCATTCAATGTGATCGCGCCGGCACACGCCTATTCCCTCCGGCCGTCCTCTTTGCAGCGCTCACCAAAGGACAAAAACCCGGTGCACCACCATCGCGTCTGATCACATAATGGCAGATCCGCATAATGGCAGATCAGAATGCGACGCTGCAAATAGCCACGCCTCCCCCCCCCTGTGTTTTCCGGCACGTGTGGCCGGGGCCTTACTATAGTTCTTTCCAGGGCTTTTTTTGTAGAAAAAGCCCAGCAGGAACTCATTAGCATAACAACAACAACAACTTTTTATTGGCATACAATATTAAAACAATTCCCAATAAACTGATACACTCCAATAAGATATAAAATTAGATAATCACCATACAACCATTACAAAGAGTAACATTAGCATAACAGGCCACACCCAACAGCAGAAACTCATTAGCATATTAGGCCACACCCCTGACAGCACAGCTCATTAACATATTAGGACACATCACCATGCCACCAGAAGTGTGGTCATCCAGCCACACCCACCTTTTCCTTCTTATTCTGTCTACCTTATTTGTCGTCAAAACCCAGGGCTTTCTTTGTAGCAGGGACTCCTTTGCATGTTAGGCCACACACCCCTAATGTAGCCAATCCTGATGACTTCCTGCTGTTGGGTGTGGCCTGTTATACTAATGAGTTCCTGCTGGGCGTGGCCAACTCCGGAGCCAGCCGGAACTCCGCTCCTGTGCGTCCCTGCTCAAAAATAGCCCTGGTTCTTTCATATACAAATTAAGACGGTACACCAGTTTGTCTAATGCACTATCATAGCTTCTGTGGAGATGGAAACTGCTGTAGACTTGGGGATGGAGTGCTGGTAGGGTGGGGACCTTCAATGGGGTCCAGGGCCACCAAGAGTCCGCCCTCCAAAGCATTCCTTTTCTCCAGGGGAACTGATCTCTCTGTGGTCTGGAGTGATCTCCAAGTCCCACCTGGAGGCTGGAATCCCTAGCAAAGGTTAATCCGGCAGCAGAAATGGTATGCAGCGCAATTACCTCGAACTTCCTTGGCATCAAAGCCACACAATCTAAGAAATAGATTTCTGGCTTGATTATATCACCTGTCCCCTGTCCTCTTGCCAACACTATAGGGACAATATTTTACGGCTCTAATTAATTCACACCATATATGCATAAAATAGGCGGTTGGTTCCCCGTAATACCAACACACCTTTCTAGCTGCTCGGTACATTCGGGGCAAGGTGGAAGGTAGGTTTGACGAAGCATTTTTCATAACATTCCCTCTTAATCAGAGACCGATAGAAAAAAGACACAGCAAAAGATAACGGAGAATTCCAAACACTACTGCCGAGTTCAGAACCTAAGGAACAGCGCCTCTTTTTGATGTAGCTGGGTTCCGATCCGAAAACACGGGGATGAAGAATTTCTTTCAAAAAATTAGATGAGGCTCCCTCCGTTCTTGATAAGAATGAAGTCTCAAACGGAGTTAATTTCAGACTAGGGTAGCCAGGTTGGTCTGCGGTGAAACAGTTAGATTTGAGACCAGCAGGGCCTGAGAGACCTAGAAGAGTTTTAGAGGATAAGCCGGGAGTCCCCAACATTTTTGAGCCTGGTGGGCACATTTGGAATTCTGACACAAAATGGCTGCCACAGGAGGCAGAGCTAGCCACAAAATGGCTGCCCCCGCAGCATAACTTCAGAGAGCCAGTTTGGTGTAGTGGTTAAGAATGCAGGCTCTAATCTGGAGAACCGGGTTTGATTCCCCCACTCTTCTACATGCAGCTGCGGGTGTGACCTTGGGTCAGTCACAAGTTCTTTCAGAGCTGTTCACTCAAGAGCAGTTCTCTCAGAGCTCTCTCAGCTCCACCTATCTCACAGGGTGTCTGTTGTGGTGAGGGGGAGGGGAAGGGAAATAGATTGTAAGCTACTCTGAGACTGCAAGTGAAGGGTGGGGTATAAATCCAATCTCCTCCTCCTCCTCCTCTTCTTCTTTTTCCTCCTCCTCCTTCCTCCTCCTCCACACTGTAGTGTGGAGCCAAAGCATCATTTAGAATCATAGAATGTTAGAGTTGGAAGGGATCTTGCAGGTCATCTAGTCCAGCCCCTTGCACTCTGCAGGAGCAGAGCTGAAAGAGAGCCCTACATACCTACATACCCAAAAGATGGTCGTCCAGCCTCCCTTTGAAAATGTCCAGGGAAGGAGCACCCACCACTTCCTGAGGCAGACTGTTCCACTGCTCAGCCACTCTTACAGTTAGGAAGTTTCTCCTGATATCTAGCCGGTATCGACTCCCTTGTAATTTCCACCCATTAGCTCTAGTCTTGCAATCCGGAGCGAGAGAGAATAGATCTGCTCCGTCTTTTACATGGTGGAGCAGATCTATTCTCCCTTGCTCCGGATTGCAAAAAATTTAGAAAAGTCTACACAGCCAATCAAATTGCCAATCGTCATTCAAAAGTCTTGCTGGGCAAAAAGCCCTACCCAGCCACCCTGTTCTTAAAAAAAAAAACACTGGACAGGCATCAGACAAGGTGTCAGTGGGCAAACCATGGCACCCACAGGCATGACATTCCCCCCCACCCCCCGTGTAAGCTTTCCAGAGTCAAAGCTCTCACTCATATCAGACGAAGGGAGCATTGGCTCTGGAGGGTTTCTGCCTTGAACCTCTTTATCGGTCTTTAAGATGTTCCAGGACTCCAACTGTTCAAATGGAGTTAAATCCTTACTTATTTCTTGTTCATGGAGTCTGGCTATAAGTCTTTATCTGTCAATACTGATAGAATGGAATTTCCTTATTACTGCTTTGAGATGCTGTTTAAGATTAGAAATAGTAGCCGAAACTATTCGGCTTTCTACGAAGAGGCTGTCCCGGGGATCCGTTTCTGCCGCTCCAAACCGCAACTGGGATCAGACTGCATCTACTCTGAAGATATCTGACATTCTTGCCTGCATTTGCACAGCAGTTTACCCATTTGGGGCTTTCACAAGTCATGATAAATTAACATATTAAATTCCTGCTGTCTCTGCAAGGCTGTTGCCCATTAGACTGGCTTCTAGCTTAACAGTCGCAACCTTTGGGGAATGCCACATGACCCCTTTCCTTGCGTGGGAGAGGCCTCATTTCCCAGAAGAGATGGACCAGATGTTAAACTGCTCTGAGTGAAAAAAAAAGGTCCATGACCAGCAAGAACCAATTGTAAGAAGGGATGAACAGCTCAGGGTTGCCATGTGGATGTACATGGATTTAAACACGAGGTAAACTCATGGGAAATGCATCAACGCAACAGCTAGCAATGCAACGTTTCCCTCTACCCACAACTTTAGTCTCGCAGGCTGTGGTGTGCTGTGTCAAATAGATGGGGAAGACTGGCTCTATGGCATCAAGCAGGTGGTGCTATTCAATGGACCTATGTCAACCGCAGCAAGTTTGGCGTAGTGGTTAGGAGCGTGGACTCTAATCTGGGAGAACCAGGTTTGATTCCCCACTCCTCCCACGTGCAGCCTGCTGGAGTGACCTCGGGTCAGTCACAAGTTCTCTCGGAGCTGTCCTCGGGTGTCTGTTGTGGGGAGGGGAAGGGAAAGGAGTTTGTCAGCCGCTCTGAGACACCTTCGGGAAGTGAAGGGCAGGGTATAAATCCAATCTCTTCCTCTTCTTCTTCTACCTCACAGGGTGTCTGTTGTGGGGAGGGGAAGGGAAAGGAGTTTGTAAGCCGCTCTGAGACTCCTTCAGGTAGTGAAGGGCGGGGTATAAATCCAATCTCTTCCTCTTCTTTTTCTACCTCATAGGGTGTCTGTTATGGGGAGGGGAATGGAAAGGAGTTTGAAAGCCGCTCTGAGACTCCCTTGGGTAGCAAAGGGCAGGGTATAAATCCAATTTCTTCTTCTTCTTCTACCTCACAGGGTGTCTGTTGTGGGGAGGGGAAGGGAAAGGAGTTTGTAAGCCGGTCTGAGACACTCTTGGGTAGTGAAGGGCAGGGTATAAATCCAATCTCTTCTCTTCTTCTACCTCACAGGGTGTGGGGAGGGGAGGGGAAGGGAAAGGGGTTTGTAAGCCACTCTGAGACTCCTTTGGGTAGTGAAGGGCAGGATATAAATCCAATCACTTCTTCTTCTTCTACCTCATAAGGTGTCTGTTGTGGGGAGGGGAAGGGAAAGGAGTTTATCAGCCGCTCTGAGACTCCTTTGGGGAGTGAAGGGCAGGGTATAAATCCAATCTCCTCCTCCTCTTCTTCTTCTTCTTCTTCTTCTTCTTCTTCTTCTTCTTCTTCTTCTTCTTCTTCTTCTTCTTCTTCTTCTTCTTCTTCTTCTTCTTCTTCCTCACAGGGTGTCTGTTGTGGGGAGGGGAAGGGAAAGGAGTTTGTGAGCCGCTCTGAGACTCCTTTGGGTAGCGAAGGGCGGGGTATAAATCCAATCTCCTCCTCCTCCTCTTCCGTCTGGCTTTCAGGGCAAGAAGAAGAAGAACTGATTTTTAATACCCTGCTTTTCTCTACCCTAAGTAGCAGTCCTGCAGCCAAAAATCTTTGGCTAGAGGGGCAGGGGAGCATGGGACTTAATTAGGTTATCCAACAGCTTGTGGGGTGGGGGTTGTGAAGGAAAGGGAGGTGGGGAGGCTGGGGAAGGGAAGGGAAGGGGCCCTGCCCTTTCTGGTCAGTTTCACTCCCCTCCCATCAGCTGTTAGGAGTGAAACTAAGGGAGTGAAACTGACTAGAAACAGCAGAGCGGCTTCCCTTTCCTCCCCCAACCTCCCTGCTGCTGTGGAGTGAGGTGCACCGGGGTGGGGGGATTTGGGGATGTGTGTTTGGCATCCTCCCGGGGTGGGGCAGGGCTCATCTAGGGTGGCGCTTTGCCCCCAAAAGTCCCACTGTGGCTACAGGCCTGCAAAGATGTCTCAAAGCGGCTGACAATCTTCTCCCCTTCCTCTTCCAGACACCCTGTGAGGTAGGCGGGGCCGAGGGAGCTCCGAGAGAGCTGTGGCTGGCCCAAGGTCACTCAGCAGGCTCCATGTGGAGGAGAAACGGGATATCGAACTGGGTTCTCCGAACTGGAATCCGCCACTCTTAACCGTCATACCACACTGTAAAGTGGGAAGTGGAGGTGGTTGGCCATCGCCTCCCTCTGCAGAGCTTTCTTTGGTGGTCTCCCCCACCCAAGAACGGACCCTGCTGAGCT